>JAWWLV010000070.1:5720094-5731887 GCA_035041135.1 Platyrinchus mystaceus
GGAGCGGCGGGGCCGGGCCGGGGCTCCGGGAGCCGCGGCGGGGCCATGAAGGACTGCGAGTACCGGCAGATCCCGCCCGGGGCGGCGGCGGCGACTCCGGGCCCGGGCACAGCCGCCTCGCCGCCCCCGCCGCCTGCCGTCCCCCCGCGGCCGCGGCGGCCCCGCAGGAAGTGGGAGGTGTTCCCGGGCCGCAACCGCTTCTTCTGCGGCGGCCGCCTCATGCTGGCGCGGCACAGCGGCGTCTTCGTCCTCACCCTCGGCCTCATCTTGGTCACCAGCGGCCTCTTCTTCGCCTTCGAGTGAGTCTGGGGGCGGTGGGGCCGTGCAGGGGCTGTCCCTCGGCTCCTTCCCCGCAGTCAGCCCTTGTCCCCCCGTCTTTGAGCCCCCTCCGTTCGGGGGAGCTGGGGGCTGGTTGGCATCCCACCCTTATGCTCGTGGTGGAGGGAGGTGGGCTGGGGGGGCACCTTCCCCCCTCCGTGGGAGCCCCGTTATCCCCCCGTTCTCCCCACGGACCCCTCCAAGCCCTTTCCCCAGTGCACAGCCCCCAGACCCCCTTTGCAGGCAGTCACTGCCCCCATCACCTGTCCCCAGGTGTGTTTATGGGGGCCCAGAGGTGTCCCTGCACCTTGTTTGCTTAGTCTGGCCCCGGGGAGGGGTTTAACATAACATCTCTTCAGGATCCCCCACGCTCTCTAAATAACCCACCCCGCGCCAGTGTCCCCTCCTGCTCCCAAGGACAGAACTGGCCCAAAATTGCAGCCCGGGAACCCCCCGAGGCTGGTGGGCTTTGTCTACCACTGGGATCTCGGAATAGTGTTTCTGTTAAATGGTGAAACCCTTGGGGGTCCCACCTCGAGGGTCTGCACTGGAGCTCTGCCCCCTTTGTGCAGCCGTGCCCGGGGAAGAGGGAGCTGCATGTCCCCAGCCCCCTTTCCTTTGGAAAGCTGCTCCAGGGAAGCTTCCCTGCTCCTGCATCGTGGGAGAGGGGAGAGCCAGGAGCACCCCGTTATGCCCTGCGCTGCCCTGGGGAACCAGGGAAGGAGGTTATTGGCACCTCAGAGGGATTCTGCTGTCCTGCCTCGGGAGGGAAGGGAGATGCTTTTCCCTGGAGCTTTTCCCAGTGCCTGCCTTCAGACTCCCTGCAAGTCTTGGAGTAAAGCTGCCCGAGCCTGCTGGCGGTGAGATGAAGGCGTTTGATCAGATTAGAGGTTCTGAGAAGTCAGATGAGCTGAGAGGGGCAGGCAGCTGCGGGAGGCAGTCACAGCATCCCGCTGGAAAAACTCCTTTCTTCGCGTCATCCGTGCCCCTGACAGCTCCCTCCGCTGGGCCTGGGACTAACGGGCAGCTCTAGCACAGTGACTGCTTTGTGTGGCATCTGCTCTGCCTCCCTCCTTGCCAAGTCACTCTCTCGGGGTTGAAGATGCCCTGGGGCTTTCCAAGTTATTTTAGCAGGGTGCCTCCGTGTCACGGGTTACACTTTGCTGGATGTACAGCGGTCTTGCTTGTGTCTACACTTCGTGTTTTTATGGGAAAACCCGGAGCAGGTTGCCCAGAGAAGCTGTGGCTGCTCCATCCCTGGAAGTGTTCAAGGCCAGGTTGGATGGAGCTTGGAGCAACCTGATCTAGTGGAAGGTGTCCCAGCCCATGGCAGGGGGTGGAACTGGATGATCTGTAAGGTCCCATCCAACCCAAACCATTCTGGAATTCTCTGATTTATGTGATTTCTTGTTCTCTGATGGGGCAAAGTGGGCGCCAGGGATTCTCCCGGGAAAGGGGTGACAACAAGATCACGTTTCTCCTTTCACAGACCTTTCTGTCCCTCTGCCAGAGAGACAACCAAGGGGCTTGGGCTGAAGGGGCTTTGTTGCTTGGTGGCTGCTTTGTTCTGGACAGCTGAGCTGGGGAGGTGAAACAAAAGTTGCTTAATCCTCTGAAAATGCTGCAGAGCATTGCTGAGCCTGAGCACTGCCCACAGGCACTGCCTGTGCCGGGTGTGATCAGTGCTTGTGACAGCAAACCCCTCTGCAGGAGGGGTCTGTGGCACTGTGTGTGTCCTTGCTGTCCTCACCTGCCACCTGAGAGTAACGGAGCTGCCCTGGTGTGGAGTGTGATCACACCAGTCCCCATCTGTGGAAAAACAGCCCCAGGCCGTAGCACGGTGAGCCCAGGAGTGGCTGTTGACTGCAGAGATGCCTGGTGGCTTGTCACAGCACCCAGTGCTGGAAGTGTCCTCATCCAAACATCTGGCACGGCAGGAAGGGCACATGAGTCACCCAGAGACGGCAAAGCTGTGTTGAATCGAAGCCAAGATCCCCCTCAGCGTCCTGTGTTGGACCGAAAGGGATCCTGGTCACGCTGGTTCTGGTCCCTGTGTGGCTTGGGCTGTGTGTCTGTGTGTTCCTGGTGGTGCTGTTGTAGAGCTGACCAGGCTTTGGGGCAGCTGGTGGGTTTGTGAGACGTGATTCTGGGACTTCAGAAGACAAAAGAGGTGCTGTGCAGGGGCCTTGGTGTGTCTTGATGCCCAAGAGCCAGCCACTCCAGTGTTTGCTGGGCTGGCTCTTGCTGTTCATAGAATCAGAATATCCAGAGCTGGAAGGGAGCCACAAGGATTGTTGATTCCAGCTCTTGGCTCTGAACAGGACACCCCCAAAAAGGTTGATAACCCTGAAAAGGTTGATAACCCCAAAAAGGCTGTCATACCCAGAGGTCTCCACAAAGCAGCAGTGCTTGAGCCCTCTACCCCATGATAATTCCTGGTGTGAGTGTCCCAGCTGGCACCTGGTTCTATACAGTGATTGATAACAATCCATTTTATCCATGTTTTTAACAGCTGCCCCTTCCTTGCCACTCACCTGACCTTGGCCATCCCCATCATCGCCGCCGTCCTCTTCTTCTTTGTCATCAGCTGCCTGCTCCAGACCAGCTTCAGAGACCCAGGGATCCTGCCCAGAGCCACCCCAAGTGAGGCAGCAGACCTGGAAAAACGGATTGGTGAGACCTCTGTTCCCTCTCCCATGTTTGGTTCAAGTGCATGGCTGTGTGTCTGTGCACACACACATTCCAGGCTCAGTGAGCCCCCCTTTTTGGGTCTTGGCTCCTTACTGGTTGTCCAGGGGGGAGAAGAAACCACAGGATCAGATGGTGAGGCTTGAGAGTGTCTTATGAGTCGTGGTAAGAGGTGCAACAAGCTCCTCCAGCACAGCAGGCAGTGCTTCAGAGAGGATCTGCAGAGCCATCAGGGGTGGCTTTTGTTCCTGTTCAGTCCCATCGCCTTCCCAGGCAGCAAAGTTGAAGGATAATTAATGCTTTTTAAGATTATGCTTTGCCAATGAGCCTGCTGTGCTGCAGGGTGTTCTTTAGTGTAGGGTAATGTTTGTCCTCTTCTGAAAACTGCTCTGTCACGCTGGTTTGGGGACAGCCAAGAGGGTGTTTGCATCCAGGAGCTTTGGACCTTGTCGGTGTGACTGGTTGTAATAAATGCTTTAGCAAAGCTGATGTGAGACAGCTTGAATCTGTCCTGCTGAAGACAGTTGCAAGGCAGTAATTCTACATCTGACTTAAAAAGATGGGTTTAAAATATCCCCGGAGTGGTGATCCAATGTTTCTATTTATAAGGACCTAAAGCAGTAATCTGGCTGCAGATGCTGCCTGATGTGCCAGCTGTTACTGTTAATATAATCCACTTATTATCCTCTTAACATGCTCACTGTTGCATCACTATTTTCAAAGACTCCCTCAGAGCTGGGAAGGTGCTCTTTTAGGAGGGACTAAAAGGAATAATCCCCAAAATTGCAAACATGATGCAGGGGTTTTCCAGCTTTTGCTGTGCAGGGCAACAGTCTCCAGCTGCCCTGGGAATAATGAAGTGGCATCACACACAGATGTAACTTGTGTTTTTAGAAATCTTCACTTTCCACCTTGGGGAGGAGGAATCCTCTCATGGCTGTGAACACACACACACGTGTCAGATCTCAGGGAATCTGCTGGAGCACTTGGGAGCTGCGGTGATGGAAATGAGTCCCTTGAGGCTGGTGGTGCCACAGGTCCAGCTGTGGGGGTGGCAGGCTGTGTGCTGGCAGTGATGCTCCTGCTGAGGCCACCCTGACTCCTGTCACAGCAGAGGGGGAACCACATGTGCACTCATGGATGTTGTGACACGCTGGACACGCAGAGACGAGCTGGTGTTACTGGGCACTGCTTTACACCCACTATTTCCAAACTGCTTGACGTTCTCACAGCACTGGGTACTTACTGCTTCCTCTTGGCATCCCAGCAGCGTTGCCACTGAACACAGGGAGGACATAAATAACGCTGTGAGGAGCTGAGTGGAGCTCCTGGCTGCCTCTTGGCTTCCAGGAGCACGTGCCGGTCCCTCCCCTGTGCCGGGAGGCAGCTCGGGGGTGGTGCCGGGTCTGAGTGTCCCCTCCTTGCCCTTGCAGACAGCATGGGGACCTCCACGTACCGCCCTCCCGCCCGCACCATGGAGGTGGTGATCAACAAGTACGTGGTGAAGCTCAAGTACTGCTACACCTGCAAGATGTTCCGCCCCCCACGCACCTCCCACTGCAGCGTCTGCGACAACTGCGTCGGTGAGCGGGGCAGGGGCAGAGGGGCTGCTGCCCGAGGGGGAAAGGGGGTTAATTGTGTGATCATCTTTGAGCTGGAAGGGTCATCCAGTCCGGCTCCTGGCCCTGCCCACGGCACCCCAACAATCCCACCCTGTCCCTGAGAGCGTTGTCCCAATACTCCTTGAACCTTGGGGCTGTGCCCACTGCCCTGGGGAGCCTGTTCAGTGCCCAACCACCCTCTGGGGGAAGAACCTTTCCCTGAGATCCAGCTTAAACCTCCCCTGACACAACTTCAATACCATTCCCTTGAGTCGTGTCAGTGATCCTGTCACTTATTATAAAACAAGGATTATAAAACAAGATACTGGGGGGTCTGTCTTCTTCCCATATAAAATGAAAGCAGCACCAGTGCTGCTTAGCAGACCAGCTTGTCTTAGGTCCAAGACTGTGTCTCTGTTTTTCCTGGTTCTGGAAGGATGGTACTGAAAAATGCAGTTCAGGCCTCCACCAGACGAGGTTTGCTGCAGGCTCCTTGCTGTCCCCAGGCTGGCAGAGACACCATCATAGCTGCTGGTGTTTGGGGATACCCCTGGGTGGCTGTGCCTCCTCCTGAGGCTGGAAAGCAGCAGCGTTTGCAGAGGAGGTGTCTGGGGGAGCAGGCTGTGCTGGGGGTTGTGTTTGCAGCGATGCTCCCCATGAAACGGTTACCACAGTCTTGTCAGCCCTTTCATTAGGGTGTTTGCAGATACACTGCACCTGCCCCAGGTTCCCAGGCAGTTTCTGTGGGTTTAGAGGTGTATCTTTATAACTTGGAAAAGTATTTCTGCCCCTAAGAAGGAGGGGGGAGCCGACACACCAGGAGGGAGCAGCGATTGCCACGTGCACACACCCAGTGCTGCTGCGAGCTGGAAGAACTCCTGCCCTGTCCCTCTTCCCTTTTAAGTTGTAGTGACAGTTACCAGTCACAAGGCTTGTGTTTGACAGGTTGTGAGAGGAAAGGTTTGATGGCAAAAAAAGACCATGTGAGCAGGCAGCAATGCTCCACTGAAACTTTGTGCCTGCGTGCTGCTGCGGAGAGGTTGCGGTCTCCGGATGGTGGGTGGAAGCTCGATTTGTAGCTCCTCATTTTTGGAGTCTGAGCAGAGTTTGCTCCATTTTGGGGTTGAGGTGGCAGGAGGCCTCACTTTGTCCCTCACATGCCCCTTTGTTTCAGAGAGATTCGATCACCACTGCCCCTGGGTGGGGAACTGTGTGGGGAAACGCAACTATCGCTACTTCTACGCCTTCATCCTCTCCCTCTCCTTCCTGACCGCCTTCATCTTCGCCTGCGTCGTCACCCACCTCACCCTGCGTGAGTACCACAGGTCCTGCCACTGCTGTGTGCTGTGCTCAGGGCCACCAGCAACCTCAGGCAGCTCTGGGTCGCTGCTCCTGTTGGGACAGAGCACGGGAAGGGCCTGGTTGGGTTACACCAGGATTTTGAGCGTGGCTCTCAAATAAATAGGGCCCCAGACTGCAGGGAACCACAGATCCACCTGCACCTTGCTGCACAGGAACCTTGAGAGCTGGGGATGGAGTTCTCCTCACCCAGAGCAGATGAGCTGGTGGTGAATCCTCTCCTAACCTGGCAGGGAAGGTGACTTTCCCATCAGCCCCTAATCTCCTGGAGCTGTGCGTGTGCGCTGACATTTCTGCCGAGTCCCAGACTGCAGATGTTGCTCAGGCAGGCAGACAGATCCATACGGCTCACAGGGAGGTGTCTGCCTACTCAGGAGGGGAGTTTTGGCTGGAGAGGCAGTGCTGCCTGATGGGATGCCATTCCTTGTCCTGTTTTGCTTTGCAGGCTCTCAGAGGGATGGATTCCTGGCCACTCTGAAGATGACACCCGCGAGATATCCTTGTGCTGCCAGCTGCTGCTTGGGGTGCCCAACACTGGTGCAGCAATACTAATTACACAGGGAGGGGCCAGGAGCTCTCTGTAAGGGTGGGTGACAAACTTGTTTCCCAGTTTGCAAGTTTAGATGGAGAGGGAAGCAGCTGGAGCAGGCTGTGCCTTGGTGGATCCGTGCAGGCCGGCACAGGGAATGGGAAGCTTGCCCAAACCTCCCCAAATAGTCCTCTGCCTCTCCTTGCAGGATGATTTTGTTCCTTGAGAGTTCCTTGACTTTTACTTCACTGTGCTGGAGCTGGTGATCTGTTTTTTCTCAGTCTGGTCTATTTTGGGCCTCTCAGGTTTTCACACTTACTTAGTCGCCTCCAACCTGACGACGAATGAAGATGTAAGTACCTTGTCCTTCTGTATCAGTACCTGGATGCTCCTCCTTCTGCCAGGCTGTCCCTGATCCACCCTGAGCAGGTTTTCAGGGAACCCTTGGCTGTCTCAGTGCAGTGTGTCAGTAAGATGTGCTGCCTGCATTGCCTGTGATAACCCACTGCAGAGCAAGCAGCCTGTGCCCAGGGCATTCAGGCTGCAGTTTCGGGTAGCTGAGTTAGAACCATCACATGCGTGTTTTTTCCAGTCTATTTGTGGCCCTGCTTAAAATTAGGAGTTCTGAGATTAAAAAAAAGAAGGCTGGCCCCAGAGATTTGTTTGGCTGTCAGCTTGGTGATGTGAATTCAGCATCCTGTGTAACCACGGGTTTCCTCCGAGACCCTGGGCGAGTCCCTTTGTCTCTGACGGTGCCTCATCTCTTATTAGCAAATAATGCACAGACATCTGATGAGATTTACCTTCTAGTCTGAGGTGCATGCAGACTCCAAAGGCCAAATGAGTGCCCTGAGTGGGGCAAATTGTATGGAAAAGCAGGATCTGTCTGATTCTCGGAATCAAAATTCATCCTTCTGGCCAGAAGTACCTGTAATCCTTGCTGGAAGCTTCCAGTACTGCAGAAGGCAGGTTTGCATCCCTTTTTTTTTTGGTTTTTCCCCTTTCTCCTCCACTTGAGGTGTGGCAGAACTGCTCAAGGCCGTGTAGGTGAAGCTCATGGAAGTTGTACCCCAGTCCTGAGAGCACCAGAGGCCCGTTGTCTCTCTGGCCTCATTGCCAGCCTTATGGTGCAGCTGGGGGGCAGGAAGTAAAAATAAGAGGAGGAAATGTGCTGGTAAATGTGCTGGTAAATGGTTCACTGGAGCTGGGGGCCTGAGGCCAAGTATAGCATCTGCCCACCCCTGTGTGCCCACGCCTGCTGCGGCCGGGGTTTCGAAACCAGAGTCCTGTGGCAGCTGCTCAGGGTGGGGACAGACGAGGCTGTTGGTTGCAGCCTGGGCTGGGAATCCCCTCTCCTTGTTTGTTCAGCCTGAGGGGCCCAAGAGGGACCACGAGCTGGAGTCCTGCTCTGATGGGCTTTCAGCCTTGGAGAGGGGAGGAGGAGGAGGAGGAGGAGGAGGAGGAGGAGGAGGCTGGCGTGGCAGATGGTGACAGTGACACGTTGCCACGCAGCACAGGGAGGGCACAGCTTCAGAGCTTTCCAGCTGCAAGGCTGAACCTTGGCATAGGAAGAGGCAGCACTTTGCTGCGTGTTAAAGCAAAGAGGGAGGATGTTTGCAGCAAGAGAAACCTTCAACCCCTCAAGCAAGGACTCAAACGAGTCCAATATTCAGTCCATTATCCTGTCATTATCTGCTCTCACATCTTTCCCATCCTGATCTGTGTCCATCCTTCCCCTTTCAGATCAAAGGGTCCTGGTCAAATAAGAGGGGCTCGGAGTTTGCCAATCCCTACAGCCATAAAAGTATCCTCACAAACTGCTGTGCAGTGCTGTGTGGACCATTCCATCCCAGGTAAGAGCCTTGGGCCTCCACAGCCTTGGGAATTGTGTCCTGCTCTGGGAAAAAAATGGATTTATCATGGATCAGGGGAAACTCCCAGCACCAACACATCTGCTTTGGTGACGTGGAGGAAACAGCTTCCTACTCTGCAGAGAGAGGCAGATGTGTGAGTGGGAGATGAACTGTTGCTTCTGTGTTGCAGCTTGATGAGTTTGGGTCACGTGTAATTGTTTCATGGAACTTGAAGATAAAACATGTCCTACGGCTGAATAAGGGGAGAGTTACAGCACTGGAATGAGATGATCTTTAAGGTCCCTCCCACCCCAAACCATTCCATGATTCTATGTTTTTCTGCATGTTTTTCCTCCTGTACTCTGACTGCACCAGCCACTGCAGAGACCCTGGGCTTTACCAACACTTAGATCACCTGGAATGCTCAGTATCTCCCCCCCAAATGCTCTTACCTGGGTGTGAGTTACCTGCAGCACAGGATAATCACTGCTTGGTCACCAGATGGTGCAGTTGGGCAGAGTCAGGCCCTGCTCTGCTCTGCCACAGGAGCTGAGGACCCGCCTTGGAGCTCCTGCTCTGTCCTGGGGCACATGGGGATCCACGAGATGAGTCTGTTCAGAGGATCCAGTTTGGATTCAGGTGAAGCATCTCCAAGGTGCTAACTCTGTAACAGCAGCAGTAGGGGAGGATCAGAGTCAAAGTCAGGTCTATAGTTATATCAGACCCTGCTCTGAAGTGCCCCCCAGGTTCTTTGTTGGCTTCACAGGTGCCGAAATGCCGGTGCTGCCATTCAGAGCTGGTAAATCCGTGGATTCAGGGAGCCCAGCTGTTAGCTGGGAGGTTGTGGGGATGAGAATAGGGTTTTACTCCAGTTCTTTCCTCATTCACATTGGTTTTGTGTTGTGAAGACCTTCGGCCAGTTCCCTTTTGGGTTTGTGGTGACCCAAAGCTCTCTGTGCCTGTGGGCTGGCTGGTGGCTTGTGTGACAAGTTGTGTGGTTTGTTCTCCAGCATCCTGCCCTGCTTTGTTTGGCAGCTCCCAGGAGGAGCCCTCCCTGTGGCTTAGGAATTCCTGGCTTCGGAATCTTTATTCCTTTAACTCCTCTTCCCTTTCTGTTCCCAGTTTGATAGACAGAAGAGGATTTATCCAGCCAGATAACGGGACCCCATCCAGTCCTAAGAGCGAAATCCCTTCCTTTGGAGCCAAAACTGACACCAGCATGGTAGGAGGCCTTCTCTAGCAGTGCTGTGGTGTTCCCAGTGCCTGCTGTGCCTGCACCTTGCTCCAGCCAGTACCTTCCCCTCTCACCACCTCCCCAGCCTCAGGCAGGACAGCCCTGTGACCCAGAGCTGCCAAAGACTCACTCGAGCCATACGTTGCCTTCTTTTTTTTTTTTACATTTATTTATTATTATTTTTTTTTGTTTATTTGTTTCACTGTGATGTGGCCTGTCAGGACTTTCTGGCTGGCAGAGCCTGACAGCTTGTGGGACTCTGGGGCTCGTGCCAAAAGCAGGGGTCCCTTCTGCACCCGGGGAGCCCCCAGACCTCTGAGCCCCCAGCGCCTGCTCCGGCGGATCGCTGTGATTCCTGCTGGGAATTGTGAGGTGGGCCAAGGGTGGGAGATGGGGACTGGCAGATGGGCTGGAGGAGATATAAGCTCCCTGGTATTCCTTCTGTCCCCACGAACACATCCTGCTCCCCTGTGCTGATGTGGAAGGGCTGTTCTGGCCCTTCACAGCCGGGCTCTCACCTCGGCCGCTGCCGGAGCGGCTTTCCTTGTCCAGAAGCTGCTGTGCCTGTGGTAAGTTGGGCTGTTCAGCTGGGAGGACTCTGGCTCCCAGCAGACCTAAAAGTCAGTGAGGATGTCCCAGGTGCTGCTGATCCTGTTTTCTGGCTGGCTGCTGAGGGAGGGGCTGAAGGACTCTGTGTTTTGGCCCTGCCGGTCGGTCAGACACGTTTTGCAGCAACATGAGTTTGGGGGACCCTCCTTTAACAGGGAGGAAGAAACACTCTGTGCTCTCTGACTCCCCTTGTGATATGCTGGTTGCCAAGTCTGCAGCTGTCAGATTTGGGAACTGTAGCCTGCCAGGATTATGTCCTGTCTGTAGGAGACCACAAATCAACAGAAAAGTGTGAATTCCTGAGGGTTGCACCCTTTCTAGGTGGAGTTTTCCAGAGGAAGCAGTGAGAGGGTCTGATAACCTCATGATCTGCTCTTGGTTTGGGTTTCTGGGCAGCAGAGTGTCCCCAGGGCTGTTCCCAGCACCTTGGGAGTGATTCCAGCCTCCTGGGCTCATCCATGAAGGGATGTCCCCAGCCCCTGGGGAGCAGTTCCAGCTGCCTGGGCTCATCCATGACCATCACTATGTGCCTGTGCAGCCAGCTCTGTGTCCCTGGGGTGCAGGGAGAGCCACAAACCTTGTAGCAATACTTGAATCAAGTTATTAAAAGCTGCTGGATGTTTTTGCACAATTTGTAGGGGTTTTTTTCTACATAGAACGTTTTCTACCCGGGGCGGGGAGCGTTGTGCACGTTGGCACCAGGGCAGGGGCTGGCAATGTTGAGCTGCTCATTAGGTTTTCTTGGATCAGACACACCTATTTGAACCTCAGGCAGAGGCAGCACGTTTTGGGGGTCAGCCCAGCCCCCCTGAATTCACCAGCGTCGTGCTCTGTACATTGTGTGCCTTTGCCTGGGGGAGGGCAGAGGAGCAGTGTTGGGGGTTTACCAGGGGCCAGAATCCTTCCTGTTTTTTATTTAAACCAGTTTCCTTTGTTACTCAATAAAATTCTATTTTTAAAGAGTAAATTGCTTGGGTTATTATTTTATTCCCTGAAGACAGAAGAGGGCAGGTGTCTCGGTGTTTGACATCTCTCAGGTGGCAGCTGAACACTCTTAGGCTCAGGCCTCACCTGGAAGCTCCTGGAACCTCCTGCTATGAGGGATGAGCAGTAGCTGGTGCTGCTGTGACTCTTGCTGGAGTGAAGGGATTTTGCTGTCCCACATCTCCAGGCTGGGCAGACTCTCATCCCCTTCTTGTTGTCACCTCAGTGTCCGTTCCCCACCCGCCTTGCCAGGATCTGTGCTCCCTGTCTCTCCCATCCCCTCTGGCCCTGTGGCAGGGGCTGAGGTGCATAACCTCTGGTGTCTTCCCCAGGAGGATGCCTGCCAGGACTTTGCCATTTCCTGCACAGCCTGATGGGATTTGCCCCTCCTCGGACCTTAGCCCTGATTTCTGAGGGTTGGCTGGTAAGAAACCACTTTCTTCTCCTTCCCATCCACACGAGCCGCCCATCTCATCTCCAGTGCATGACCAGCTCTGTGCATGGAGCCCATCACCCTCCAGTTGTGTTGGCATCTGTGAGCCCCATCCATCCATCCATCCATCCATCCATCCATCCATCCATCCATCCATCCATCCATCCATCCATCCATCCATCCAT
>JAWWLV010000070.1:5733424-5747815 GCA_035041135.1 Platyrinchus mystaceus
AGTTAGTACATGGTCAGTTTGCCCTTGCAACCCCCCCTGGCTCCCTCTTTCCAGTCTCATCTTAGCCCAGCTCTAGTATTAGGGGAAGGGGTTCCAGCCTTGAGCAGCCTCCCCTGCTCCGGCCGGGCTGGGAGCTGAGCAGAGCAGCCAGGTCTGCCCCCGGCCCAGTAGGACTCACCATCTATTTATGCCTTTGACTTTTGTAACAAAAATAAAAGTTTCTCCTATTTACTGTACGCCGGTGTTTGGCTGCTGGGGGCGGCTCGTGCCTGGGCACGTCGGTGCCACGCTGGGCTGGGAGCCAAGGGCAGCCACGGAGGGCTGGCACCCCTCTGCCATCGGCTGTGTGGCCACAGAGACAGGAGCCAGGAGCTCCCTGAACTGGGCTGTGGCATGGTGGCCTTGGGGCAGGTTTCAGCCATCCATGGCTTTGTACCTTCCTGTGCAGCGGGAAGGGCCAGGCCAGGCTGGGGAAAGAGCAATGGGCCTGTGGGACCCGGGGCACAGTGAGCACCCCTTGGAAAAATTCGTTGTCCACTGATGTTTCGGGAGCTGGCAGCGTCCCCCCAGCCAGGGAGAGCGGCAGGGCTGGCTGGGGTGGCTGGACAGGCTGTGGGCATCCTTCCAGTGCCGCTGGGAATGGCCACGAGCATCCTCTGCCATCGCCCAGCCCACGCCTGCCCTTGGCTCAGCGGACTGGAGACGTGCACTGGCCTGGGCAGCATCCCCAGGGCTGGAGTGAACTGGGTGCCCCGCTCCCCGGGGTGATCACAGAATCATGGAGTGGTTTGGGATGCACCTTCTGGTGCTGCTCGTTGGCAGACAGGGCACCCATGGGAGCTCCGGGGGGTGATGCTGCACCCGAGCTCCCCCGCAGCCCCTGCGCCGGGATCTGGGGCTCTTCCCTTCACCCACCGCCGATTTTCCACGGAACCGGTAGAGCAGAGTGTTCCTCCAGCCTCCTCTCAGCCCGGCACAGCCAAAATTTGGCAGCAGCTCAGCCCCTTTGGCAGATGTCGGATCCAAGGCTGAACCATCCACACCCCACACGTGTCCTGCTGGGGAAGGGGGGTCCCACGGGGGTCTCCCCATGGAGCCCTCTCGGAGCCAACACGGGGTTAAGGAGCCCAAATGCAGGCAGAGGGTGGGGCAGGACCATCCCAAGGGCTGGAAGCCCCATCTGGCAGCAAGTCCTTCACCAGGGCTGGGGTCTGCAGACCCCAACCATGTATGGCTTTGCTGCCCGAAGTGGTGTGAGCTCAGGCCAACCCACCCAGGCACTGCTGCCTCACAGTTTTCCAAGGAAAGGAGATGGATTTTAGAGGGCTGGGATTACATAGTGGTACCTGTTTGGCTCCAGCCCCCCTATGGGAGGGGTGGTTGTGCCTGGTGGAAGCTCTTGGAGGGTCTCTCTGGGTCTGACTTGTTCACTTGGTTAGAGGGTGGGAGATGGGCCAAGGTCTCCTACGTGCCCATTCTTATGGAAGACACCTTTTCCCGACTCAGTGGGGCAGAACCTGCTCCCACAGGAACACTCTGACCTGGGGAAGGAGCTCTAATTGCTGGTGAGCTGCTGCATGGGATGCTGGGAGGGGGACATAGGGAGGCTGGAGGAGCTGGACACCCTCACCTGCCACACGAGCCCTCGATGGGCAGGGGTTCCCCAGATACCCCAACCCCGCCATGTGCCCGGGGGCTTGGCCAGGAGGGGATGAACAGCCCCAGATCCCACTTTCCAGGGTGGGGAAGGAGCGGTGTGAAGGCTGGGAGTGTTTTCCTGGGCTGCAAGCAGTTGGGAAAAGCATCCTCAGGTCTTTCTTGTGTCCTCCATCCCCAGAATCCACCTGAGCGAGGAACGGGGTGTGGGGGGAGATGACTGGGCGCTCCCGGCCGGGCTGTTCGCAGGGAGGAGTCAAGCAGCGAGTCAGGCTGATTAAAAAAAAAATCACACCCCTCCTTTTTGCCTTGGCCCGGAGCCGCCGGGCGCCCGCCCCACCCTGCCCTTCCCGCACGCTCCCGCACGCAGATAAGGCCGGGTTTGGGCAGGGAGCGGGGCCCGGGCTGTGCCAGAGCCCGGCGTGTGGCAACAAGCTCGAGAGGGACGAGAGCGAAACTCAGCGCAAGGCGCAGCACTGATCCTAATCGGGGCTCGACCGAGCTGCCACCGCGGCCCCAGCGCCCACGGGCAGCGTGGAAAAACCTTAAAAGTTTTAAAAAAACGAACCCTGAAACTCTTCGGTGACAGCTCGTGGGGTGGGGAAAGTCCCTGCTGGGGGTGGTGGGATGGCGAAACGCAGCCCTGGGATGGAGGTGGGCACAAGGTTGGTGGGGACGGGGGTCTCCTCGCTGCCGGCGGGATCCGGGCTCTCTCCAGCGGCAGATGGTGTTTTTGGGGGGGGGGGGTCCGGGTGGTTCCGCTGTGCAGCGGCTCAAAGGCACGGGGTGATTATGCCCCGTTTCGGGACGGTCCCTCCCGCGGCGCCTGGGAGAGGTGCGGAGCCTCTCTGCCTCGGTTTCCCCACCTGTGGGAATAAATACCTGCCCGTCAAGCCCTCGCAATTACCGGCGAGTTAATCACCATACTAAAAACGACAGTGATATGATTTTTTTTTTTTGGGGGGGGAGGGAGGAGGAAACCATTTTTACGAGCGGACACACCCCGTGGCCCATTTCTTCGGGGGGGGGGGGGTGTGGGAAGAGTCGAACGCTGCCGTGTATCCCCTCCTCCCCAAAAAACGATAACCCACCGGCTGCCGCCCTTCCAAGCTCTTTCAGCAGCGGGATGGGCGTTCCCTTGGGTGGGCGTTGGCTGTGGGGAGACCTTCGGGGCATCCACGGGTGCTGCACCCACCGAGGACCCACGGGGAGGGCAGGGCGTTGGCCGGCCCCCCCCTCGCCCCCTCCCCAGCGCCCGCCGCCCGCGGGCGATGATTCACCGCGATTTTCCTTTTAAGGGCCGGGCTCGGCGGGGAGGAAGCAGAGGAGGAGGAGGAGGAGGAGGACACTCCTTGGACCTGGCTGGCTCCTCCTGCTCTCGCTCGAGGCTCCGACGCCCAGCCAAAAGCGAATCCCGGCGGCAGGGCTCGGCAGAGGCTCCGACGGCTCCCGGCCCCGCTCCTCCTCGCCCAAAGCGTCCGGCCCTGCGCCCGCGTCCCAGCCATGGCAAGAAACCACCAAGTGCAGAAGGCCAAGCTGGCCGAGCAGGCTGAGCGCTACGAGGACATGGCAGACTTCATGAAGGCCGTGGTGGAGCACGGGGACGAGCTGTCCAACGAGGAGCGCAACCTCCTCTCGGTGGCCTACAAGAACGTGGTGGGCTGCCAGCGCTCGGCATGGAGGGTCATCTCCAGCATCGAGCACAAAACCGAGGAGGGCGACGACAAGGCCCAGCTGGTGAACGAGTACCGGGAGAAGGTGGAGCGGGAGCTGAACGGCGTCTGCAACAACGTCCTGGCCTTGCTGGACAAGTATCTCATCAAGAGGGCGAGCGACCCCGAGAGCAAGGTCTTCTACCTGAAGATGAAGGGCGACTACTTCCGATACCTGGCCGAGGTGGCCACTGGGGACGACCGCAAGAAGACGATAGAGAACGCCCAGGAAGCCTACCAAGAGGCCATGGACATCAGCAAAAAGGAGATGCAGCCCACGAACCCCATCCGCCTGGGGCTGGCCCTCAACTTCTCCGTGTTCCACTACGAGATCGCCAACGCCCCCGAGCAGGCCATCTCCCTGGCCAAGACCACCTTCGACGAGGCCATGGGGGACCTGCACACGCTCAGCGAAGACTCCTACAAGGACAGCACCCTCATCATGCAGCTGCTCAGGGACAACCTCACGCTATGGACAGCCGAGTGCGCCGGGGAAGACGGCGGCGAGGCTGGCGAAGAGCCCAAGAACTGAACGGCCCCCGCCGAGCCGGGGACAGGCCCCCACCTGCCCCCCCCTCCAGTCCCTTCGGCATCTCTTCGTGGCTTTTTTTTTTTTGTTGATTTTTTTTTTTGGTTTGGTTTTTTTTTTTTTTTTTGGTTGGTTGGTTTTTTGGAGGGGGAAGGAGTCTCAGCTCCTCCACGGCCCCCCCACCCCTCCCCTGCAAGCCTGGATGCCGGGAGTGGGGGTGGTTTTGGCGTGGCCTCCCTCCTCCCTCTCCCCCATCCTCTGCTCGGGGGAGGGGGAAAGAAAGGAGAGAGGGTGCCTCCGTTCTGGAGGGCTGCCAGCTCCCCCTGCTATTTAACAGATTTTGAGGGGGGGGTGTCCAGCCTGGCATGTGCCAGCTTCAAACCCCCCGTCCCGGAGGGTGGAGCAGCGACAGGAGGAGGTGAGGGGCCGGGACGGGGCAAGGGGGGGTCCGGGCAGGCCCCCCCCCATTCTGGGAGGGGGGTCTCGTGTTGCCAAAGCCTCTGTGGGTCTCCAATAAACCGTCTCCTGCACTCCTGCCTCTGGTCTGCCTCGTCTCTCCCTGCACACGTGTCCGGGCAGCTCCCGCCGCCGCCGGGCATCCGCCTCGCCTCCCATCCCATCAGGGTGGGGGAGCAGTCGGGTGGGCCCCCAAAATCGGCTGCTCTCAATCCCCCACCCAGCCCCACCACAGGGTCTTGGGGTGCCCAGTAAAACCCCGTTCCTTGGCAGCCCTTGGAAAGGCTCGGGGGGGGCTCTGCATCAGCCAGAGCAGGGTTCTGCCAGCCCCACCCAGAGCTGGCTGCTCCAAGGGGAGCTCCCAAGTCCCTGACCCTGCAATGGGGTGTCCCACCCCCTTGGTACAAACCCCACAGCCCATCACTGACACCCTCATGTGGGTCCTCCCCCACCGGCTCCTCTACGTTCCGAGGAGGAAGATCCCCAAAGAGCCACATCGGCAGTGACACGGGGACAGCCCTGGGGTGTCACAAGGGTGGGGACGTCCCTGTCGAGGTCCAGACGCGCTGGGGCAGGTGAAAGCTCAGCAATCCTGGCCCTGGCACGAGGCCACGGTGAAGGGCGCAGCTCCCAACCCCCCTTCCCCCCTGACAGCACGTTTCAACATGAAAAATAATTACAATAAAATACAGTCACGGCACCCTGGGCTATGAGCTCATCAGATCCAGCAGGGCTGGGCAGGAGCCGGCCTTTGATGGGAAACACCGGGAGGAAACGCGCCGTGACTCAGGCTCAGCGGGAGCCCCGAAGTGGGGACGTGGGGGACATGCCAGTCCCGAGCCCTGGTGTGGCCAAAGCACAGCTCACGGGGTGCCAGGAGCTCCTGGGCTTGGGAGAAACTGAGGCACGGCCAGGGAAGTGAGCAGGGAAGGCACCCCAGGGAAGCACAGGAACTGTGGGGTATCCAGGGAGCGATGGACCGGGCTGGGATGTACCGAGGTTTGCCGGGGCTCTGCCATGGGAGAGCAGTGGCTGCTGTGGGAGATTGGGCTGCTCAGAGCAGAACCTCTTCACCCTGGATGGGACATTTCACCTGGAGCAGAGACCAGCGGAGGGGATTAACCCCTGTGAGCCCCCCTGGCCCCACACTCACCCCCTGGTCCCCTCCCTATCCCCACTGTGACCTCTCGTGGTTTGGTGTCACCGTGGCCCTGCCGAGGGCTGGCTCAGTGGCCCTGGCAGGTCCCGGCTGAGTTGGGGGGACCCTGGTGGTGTCGGGGCTTGTCCAGAGGGGGAGACCAGTGAGGGGCCCCAACACTCCCAACCCCAAGTGCTCCCAGGCTGGGAACCAGCCCCAGACCTGTAATTACCCAAACCGGGGCGGCCGACGGGAAAAACGAGCCGAGGGCTCTCACTGGCCCTTGACCCTCCGGCCTGGGGACACCAGCAGCCCGGACTGGTTAGACTGGAGCACGGCCAGGTGGGAGCTGGGGGGTGCTGGTGCTTGAGAAAGGGGTTAACCGGGGGTTTATGTCCATCCCTGCTGCTTTTCAGGGCCACGAGTTCCCGCTGGCTTCCCAGGAGTTAACTGATTTCAACAGCTCCCGAAATTGCAGCGTGGCTGGGCCGTGTAGGAGGAGGATGCTCGTCGGCTCCCAGCCGGTCCAGCAGCTTTTCCAGGCTGGGAGAGAGGCCCTGGATCCTCAGGACACCTCCCCTGAAAGGGTTGTGGTGCTGGGGAGAGCGGGGTGTTCCCTGGGGTCCTGCTGGCCCCCTGTTTCCTGCAAGGTGATGGGACCAAGATGGAAAAAGCAAGGGAGACATTGGGACCCCGATCCCTGTCCTGTGGCTGCGGAATGTTCTCAGCATCCCTGAGATGCAAGAAGGGGCACCCAGGAAAGCTTTCAAATGTATGAGTTTTAGTGTCTTTACCACCAGTAGAGCAAAAGGAGCGTCCCCCACCCTCCCAGCAGGGTTGTGGCACAGCCCCATACACAGGGGACAGTAGCCATGGGGAAAAGGCCACCAAAACAGGATTCTGAGGGCATGTGGAGGGTTCTACCCCAGCCCTGCCACCTGCAAAGGCTCTGCCCATCCTGGGTGGGGACTGCAGGACCCACAGCCAGGCCTGTCCTTGTCCCCAGCTCTCCCAGTCTCCCCACAGGGCTTTGTGCCCGAGGCTGGGGCTGGCTGGCTCCTGGCTGAGCCACCACCAGCACCTCCCTGGTGTCTGGGTGCTGGGTGACCATCACACTGGCCTCGGGGCAGTGATGGGCAGTCTCCTGCCAGGCTGGCACCGGGTGCCTGCTCTGGGGGCTTTGGGATTTTTGGAGGGGCTTTTTATGCCCCTCAGAAAGCACCACTTGATGGGGAAGTTCAGTCTTTGAGCAGGAACCCCATAATGGGCTGGAAGATGGAGGGAGGGGACACAGCAAACCCCAGTTTGGTGGCTGTGGTCGAAGCCCAAACCCCTTCATCCCAAAAATCACACCCTGCCATGGTCAGGGTGGGCTGAGCCTGTCCCAGCACCAGGCTTGGAGGGGCTGGGGGAGGCAGGACGAGCTCAGCAGAAAGCTGGGTACCCCCCCCACCCCATGGCAGGGTTGTGCCTCAGTTGAGGTGACTAATCCCGGCCCTTGGCCCCAGCCAGTTGCTCAACGGGAGCGACAGGAGCCAAAGTGTCACCTCCCTGAGCCCCGGGAGCCTCCCAGCCTGTGTCCCCTCCCAGCGTGGGGACATGTGGATGCAGGACCTGGCTGGGTTTCACACCAGGGTCTCCAGCCTTCCCTGTCTCCTGCTGAGCCATTTTCCACGTCACCCTGACCAGGAGCAGCCCCCACTGGGCTGTGGGTCCCAATTCAGCCCCTGATTCAGCTGTAAAAAGCTCTTTAGTGCGAAAATGCTGCATTTTTGAGGCTGCAGCTCTTCTAGACCTCAGCACTTCAAGGACTCAGCCAAGGTTCCCTGAGCTGAGCGGTTTCCACCTCCTTTGATTCCCATTTTCTCCAGCACTGGCAAGGCTGAGGCTGCAGATATCCAGGGTATTCAAATAAAAAACCCCAAAAAGCCACAAAAGCTTTGATGGCTCTTGTGTAACTCGGCCTGACCTGACCATACCCTTTTAAGCCACCAAATCTCTCAAAGCCATGAAAAAGCCACCATAAAATTAATATTTTTATGATCACGTCTCCCATCCCTTCACAGAGCTCTAAAAAAATGGGATAAGGCCGCAAGCCACAGGGTGAGGATGGAATTTCAGCTCAGTTATGGTTAGATTGGCTTCCAGACCTTCAGCACTGAAATGCTGGGTTCCAGCCAGGAATACCCAGGGAAGTCCCTGGGCTCTTGGGAAGAGCTGAGGCACTGGGAGCAGACAGGGATTTGACTTTGATATGTGAAATCTCAGTGCAGTGTTTCACTGGGAATGGGTCTGGTTAAAGCACAAACGTGTGTCTTCACCCTCCTCCCCCCCGAGCTCCTCCTTTTCTCCAAATCCTGACCAAAAAGCTGGGAGACGCAGGAAAAATGAGTTTTAATTCCCTGCCCAGCTGCCCAAGACCCCATTTACATTTAGATCCATTGAAGATCCGATCTGCAATCCCTCTGCCAAGGGCCAAACCATCCTGGGAAAAAAAACCCTGTTGTATTTTATGCAAGATCTTGGGCAAGAGGCGATGCTGAGTCTGCACATGGAGCTGGGATCGGGAGTCTCGCCCGCTCCCATCCCGTGTGGAGCTGCCAGGAGGCACTTGGAGGCTCCTTGGTGTGGACACCTCATTTTTCACCCCCCAGCCCTCCAGATCCATCTCCCAAACGCTGCCTGCAGCAGGAATCAGGGCAGGTGGCACACGAGGCCGGGAGCTGCTGCCGTCACCATCGGGAGCTCCAGCAGGACAGCAAGAGGGAATCACACGGGAAGGAGGGAAAGCCCCAGGATTTGGGATGTGAAGAAAGCAAGCCCAGAAAAAAAAAGAAGGTGGATGAGGACACACAAGGCAGCTGCTGGGAAAGGCCCTACATGCAAACCATGAGCTGAGTCACACAGGGGCTTTCTTAATCAAAAGCCTCCAAGAGCCGAGCTGGCAGTTTGCGCTCCGCGCGCCCCAACCTCCAGCCTCTGGATCACTCCTGGATCACCAGGAGTGACCTGCTTTCCTGTCCCACAGTCCTCACTCCCTCCAGCAAACGCTGAGCCTGTTCTCAGGCAGATCAGAGAGACTCAGGACACGGCAAACACACGGAGCAGCCGCGCACACAACGCGCCCGCTGCCGCGACGTTCCCACCCGAGGCTCTTTAGCCTCGGGCTCTGGAGCTCTCTTGGGTTTATTTATTCAGGTTCAGCAAACTCACAAGATGAAAGTGAGGCGAAGGAGTTCTTTTATTAAGAAAGAGTCCATCATTATTTCCAAGAAAAAGAAAAACAAACATCTTTCTCTCCTCGAGACGGAGTGGAGGCGTCTCTGCCCGGATGCTCCCCGGAGCACGAGGCCCGTGCACGTTCCTCCTGCAGCAAACCCAGAACTTGGGTCTCAAGCCCCTCTGCAGATGAGGCAGCTCCAGCTGATTTTTCTTTCTCCTGGATCTGTCTTGGTCATGATGGGGAAGAGGAGATTTTATCTCTCTTCTTTCCCTTGCTAATCCTGCCTTCTCCACTCAACCTCTCTGTTCCTAAGGAAAGACCCAGCTCATCCTGCCCTCAGCCATCTCCTTTTCTGCCAAATCGCTGCTCTGTGCAGCAGGGCAGAAGCTTGGAAGGTCAAACCCACCCAGAGAGGGAGTCCAGCAGCCAGACTATGTCTGGAAGGGCTTTCACTTGCTCTGAGTCACAGCTTAAGCTCCTGGTAGGAAAAAAGGAGAGGTGTCAAAACAGAGAGGAGCCGTGTGGAAGGGTGTGTCACAGATCCATCACCTCTTCTTCCACAGCTTTGTCCTGAGACTGCACATACTTCTCCTGCACTGCAAGGGTGCTGATAGCGCAGTAATTAAGGAAAACAAGGGGCTGGGCTCAAACACTCCCTTCTGCAAGGAGCTCTGAACGTTCTCAGCCTGGAACCAGTCCCACATTAGCCCCAAGGCTGGCAGGAAGATGCCGGGCTGGCAGCAGCAGGAATCACCTGAGTTATTTCTGGCTCTGCCTGATCCCAGACCTGACAAGTACGGGAGAATCAACTGTATGATTTGGAAGACAGGGAATGAACCCGTCCAAGGGAGTGTGAGGGAGAGGGGAAAGTTGTGAAAAGATTCCTGACACGTTCCCAGGACCAACCAGCAACAGCTGTGGTGGGTTTGGTGTGGACAAGTGTCTGCCACGGGCCGGGCTCAGCACGACCCGCTCCCCACACGTGTATCACCCACCAGGTGACACCAGGAACAGCCTGGGCCTGCAAATTCCAGCCTCTCTCCCCCAGGGAAGGAGGAATTAAACTCAGGACCAGAGAGGATACGAAGAGAAGTGGAAATCAGCTCCCACTGCTGCTGACATCAGAGCTTCCAGGCTCCTGTGCTCCTGGTCTCCGAAGGAGTAGCCGTTGGCTTTGTCCACCGCCTGCATCACCCGCCGCATGCTCTCCTTGTCCTGGAAGGGAGGGACACGGCACACTGGGAATCTGGCCCTTTCCCAGGAGCTCATGGTGGGCTGTACAAGGATTTTCTCCAAGGTTCTGGGCCACCCACACAGAGCCCAAGGCCCCGGGGACGCTGGCAGAGCCCCCGAGCCCTGGGGACACGGGACAAACAGGGACACCCATGCTACAGGCCGGGCTGACACCTCCACCCTCTCCCTCCCTTTCATCACCTTGTCCCAGCCCATTTGCCTCTGTTGACACTTCTGCCAACTCCCTGATTAACCACCCCATTTCCAGCCCTTCCTCCCCAATTTATTCCTCCCAATCTTCTAATTATTCGCTGCTCCCTAATTTGACAACGTTCTAGGTAATACTTTGCCCGGGTTTGAAATGCAGGTGCAGAAGGGCTGGAGGAAGGGGGAGCCTGAACTCCCCACCCAGGACACAGGGCCCAAGCTCAATCAGCCTTTCCTCCTCCTTTGGCTGCCACGGATCATTTACAAGTCTGGGTGTGTTTCCCTGTTTTCCATCCCTGAGTCTCTTCACAGCCAAGGCTTTCAGCCCTCGTGGCTCTGAGCAGACATAAACAAGGTGCTACATATCCAGCTGCACATCCAAGGCTCCCTGTTCCCTCCTGCTGCATCACCTGGACGTTGAGGGGGACAAAGGACACCAGGCTGTAGTCCTCAATCACCTCCACCAGCTTCTCGTTGAGGCGGCGGTAATTCCTGAAGAAGGGATCAGAGGCCAAATGATCAACCAGGTAAGAGAGATCCAGGACCTCGGTGTAATAATCCAGGTTGAAAGCTGCAGGGAAACCAGGCAATTTTTAAGTTGAAGAGCACAAGATTCCCCACCGTCACCGAGGTTTTACACCAGTTTTCCCCGGCCATTCCCGCTCCCAAACAGACCTGACACAGGTCAATCCACATCCCTCAAATTCCTGCAAGTGTCCAAGGCCAGGCTGGATGGAGCTCTGAGCAACCTGGTCTAGTGGAAGGTGTCCCTGCCCATGGCTTTAAGGGTATGAGCTCTAAGGTCCCTTCCAAGCCCAAACCACCCTGTGATTCCATGACATTCTCTTACCCAGCTTCCCGTACTGCTCGATCAGGTCCATCTTGGAGAGGACGTTGACGTGGGGCAGCTCCACGTGCAGCATGGTGGAGAGGGAGGTGCAGAGCACGGAGATGAACTTCCCAGGGTCTGTGCAGTAGTGGGAATCCACCAGATGCACTGCAGCCAGCTGGGAAGCAAAGGCACAAAGGGACACAAAGGTCAGACCCGCGACAAAACCGTCCACTTGCTTTAAGGGACGGCCTGGAAGAGGCAACAGGACAATCTGTTCAGACCTGACTGTACCACGTAGGGAAAGCTACCACCTCCCTTGTGCCTCCTGCCCAGGAAAACCAGAATCAGAGAATCAGGGAATGGTCTGGGTTGGAAGGAACCTTAAAGCTCATCTCATTCCAGTGCAGGGACACCTTCCACTAGCCCAGGTTGCTCCAAGCCCTGTCCGACCTGGCCTTGGACACTTCCAGGAGTGGGGCAGCCACAATTTGTGCCCTTTCCCCTCTCTCCCCTTTAGGCCCTGGAAGGGGCTCCAAGCTCTCCCCAGAGCCTTCTCTTCTCCAGGCTGAACATATTGATAAATCCATGTATACAAAAATGTATATTGTCCCATTCCCACCCATGGACCACCACGGATTCAGGACCCAGGGAAGAGCTGTGGGGAGGCTTTATAGGGGTGCTGAGCTCCACCACCAACACCCAAACCTGCAGCTGCTCTCCCTTTCCTCAGGCTTCCTCTCCTTGCAGCTGAAGTTTCCCCACTTGCCTGAACTCTGCAGATTTTTTGGGGTGGCAGCTGGGTTTAATTCTCCCCCTGAACAACACAACTGCCTCCAGATTTCCCCCTTCCCCACAGGACTGCTCAGGCCATGGCACACTCAGCAGCAGTAACTGTAGCATGCCACGTTCTGCTGGGAGAGCCAACTGCGGTCTGCACTAATAATTAATAATTACACTAATGAACAGTTCGATTCCCTGTGTTTTGTGCTGCCCTAACAATGTGGTCCCAGACCTCTGGAAGTCACTCCAAGCCAGGGCTCTGAGGCTGAGCGTGGCTGAGTCACAGCAGAGCTTCTGCAGCAAAAAAAAACCCAGCCCGGGTGTGAGCACCCAGGAGAGGCAGCAAAACAGCAGCGTAAATGTCTCATTTTAGCAACCCCAACTCCACATCCATTTATTCCAAAGAAAACAACCTCTAATGTGCAGATTCCCAGTGACATTCCCAGGCAAATGAACCTGCCCTTCTTGCTCACGCTGCGCAGGGTTTGCACATTCACGGTCTGGCCCCGACGCAAAGCAAACGCCGCGTCAGCAGGTTTCCCTGGGCTGTTGTGGGGCTGTTCTCACCTGCACGGCCTCATCTGCATCTCCCATTGTGCAAGGAGGCCCAGGGCACGTCCCACGGGGTGCAGGCAGGGCCTGGGGTGTCACCTGGGTTCCTCACAGGGCAGGGCAAAAAAAAAAAGAGTCCCAGCACACATCGACCTCCCTGCCCGGATAAAACACGTACACTGTGGGTTTGACCCTGGAGCACAGCAAAGTGCTTGTCCCACCCCTGGAAGAGTCCAAGGCTGGGATGGACAGGGCTTGGAGCAACCTGGGATAGTGGAAGGTGTCCCTGCCCATGGCAGGGGGTGGAACTCGATGGGCTTTAAGGCCCTTTCAACCCAAACCATTCTGTCATTCTGTGATGTGTGAGGAAGCAATCCGTATTTCTGTCCATAATTCCACTGCATTAAAAGCCCTGACAAGCCACTGTTTTGTCAATCCCTCTGAGCATAAAATAGGCCAAAATTCGGACAAAACTCCCCTCCTTCCCTAATAAAGCCATTTCACAGGAAAGGCCAAAAAATTCCTGAAGAAAACAGCCATTAGTCCCCACGACGCCCACGGGGTGTGGAGCCTCACATGGGGCGCCGGCCACCCGCCCCAAACCCCCCGAATTCCAGAAATACCCTGAAATCCCACTTGGCCAGGTGGGCGAAGACGTTCCTCAGGGCGTTGTGGTGCGTGTAGAGCTCCACCTGCCCGGGGCAGTCAAAGAGGACGTAGTGCCCCTTGAGCCCTTCCAGCTTCTCCAGCAGCCAGTCCACGTTGGTCTCCAGGTACTCCATGCAGTAGAGGAGGCCCCCGTTGGGGCCCAGCCCGAGGCTGCCCATGACGTCGGGCAGGGTGACGAGCTGGGCGATGTCGAGCTGGCAGGGCCGGGGCAGCGCCTCGTTGGCGGGGTCCAGGTTCACCACGGACACCCTGCGCCCGACCCGCGCCAGGAACTCCCTCATGGCGTGGCAGTAGGTGGTTTTCCCGGAGCCCGGCGGCCCGATGACCACCTGGCCGAAGGCCGGCGAGCGGCCCCTGCTGCCCTCAGACATGGTGGGTCATCTCCTCCTCCTCCTGCTGCTGCTGGCTGGGAGAGGAGGTGAAAAAAAATCCCATTTACTGCTTAATCTGCGTTTGTAGGGATGGGATCTGCTGGGATTCCCGCCCAGGGAGAGGGTGGGGAGGGATGTTACAGCCGCCTCCCGTCACTCTTCGCACAGAGCCCACCCCAGTCCCCCCCACTCTGGTAACCCCCCAGTCCCTGGGATGTGCCTGTGGGATGCAAATCCCCACTCCTGCCCAGCTGTGGGGTCAGTTCCACCCTCGCTGGGTCCTTCCTGATGTGGCAGTGCCCACATGTCCCCATGGCCCCCCATCCATTGTTGTCCCTTCTCCCCCCCCCGTGTCCCCCCTCCTCCCCATGTCACCCCCCCATTCCCACTGTCCACAGACCCTCCCTTCTCCTGTGTCCCCTCTCCCACCACACATCCCTTCTCCCTTCCATGTCCCACATATCCCGTGTTCCCTCTTCCTCCATGACCCCTCTTTGCCTACATCCCCCTTCTCCCCATATTCCCTCTTCTCTCCAATGTTCCCCTTCCACCATGTCCCTTCTTCTCCCATGACACCCTTTCCCCCCCACATTCCCCTCTTTGCCTGCACCACCATTGATCCCCTTTATCTCCCCTTCCTTTCCCCCCATCCCTCTTTGCCCACATCCCCCCTTCTCCCTATATCCCCCTTTCCCCTCCTTCCCCCCCATTCCCTTTCCCCACGCCTTTTCTTTTACCACATCACACCTTTTCCCTCTGCATCCCTCCTTTTGCCTAAGGAACCTGAAGCTTTCCTTTTGCCTAAAGGAACCCCCCTTTATCCCCACATCCCCCTTTACCCCCACATCCCCCTTTATCCCCACATCCCCCTTTATCCCCATATCCCTCTTTATCCCCACATCCCCCTTTATCCCCACATCTCCCTTTATCCCCACATCTCCCTTTATCCCCACATCCCCCTTTATCCCCATATCCCTCTTTATCCCCATATCCCCCTTTATCCCCACATCCCCCTTTATCCCCACATCCCCCT
>JAWWLV010000070.1:5754446-5784218 GCA_035041135.1 Platyrinchus mystaceus
TGGGTGTCACAGGACATGGGGACACAGAGGGACCCTGGGGGGATGTCACAGGTTTTGGGGACACAGAGGGACCCTGGCGGGGTGTCACAGGGTCTGGGGACACAGAGGCACCCTGGGGGGGTGTCACAGGTTTTGGGGACACAGAGAGACCTTGGGTGGGTGTCACAGGACATGGGGACACAGAGGGACCCTGGGGGGATGTCACAGGTTTTGGGGACACAGAGGGACCCTGGGGGGGTGTCACAGGTTTTGGGGACACAGAGGGACCCTGGCGGGGTGTCACAGGACATGGGGACAGAGGGAACCTGGCAGGGTTCTCAGGTCACAGGGGTCTCAGGGGGTCGCAGGCCTTCATGACACAGAGAGACTGGGGCAGGTCACAGGCCCTGGGGGGGACACAGACCTTGGGGACAGAGAGAACTCAATGGGTGGATGTCACAGGCCCTGGGGACAGAGAGATCCTGGGGGAGTGACAGGCCTTTGGGGTGTCACAGGGTCTGGGAACAGAAAGACCCTGTGAGATGTTCGTGGGATCTGGAGAGAGAGAGAGAACCTGGGGGGGGTCACAGGCCTTGGGGACAGAGAAGAACCTTTAGGGGTGTCACAGGTCCTGGGGACAAAAAGATCCTGAGACGGGTTCACAGGATCTGGAGACAGACAGAGCCTGGGGGGGTCACAGGCCCTGGGGAGGGACACAGGGGACAGAGAGACCCCAATGGGACAGGGGCATCACAAGCTGTGGGGACAGCCAGACCCCAGGGGTGGCCCAGACTCTGTGTGTGTGTGGGGGGGTGTTTACCAGGCCCTGGGGGTAGCAGGGGGTGGCCAGGCCCAAGGTGGGTCACAAACCCCGGGGGTTTCAGGGCACTGGGGACATCCAGCCCCCCATGCTGTGTAGCCCCCTGTCCCCAGGGGCTGGGGGGCCGGTGACGCTGTCCTAGGGCTGTTGGGTGTCCCGTGCCCAGTGACTCACCGGGGCCCATCCTGTGACTCACAGCCTCCCTTCCACGGAAAAGGGCCGTCATGGGGCTGAGATCACCCCGGGAGCAGCGGCAGAGGGGGAGGCCCAGGCTGACACTGCAGTTCTCCCGCACTCCGGGCTGCTGGCGAAGATTCCGGCTGTTCCCGTGGCACAGGGAGGCTCCACCTGACACCTCACCCGTGCCAGCCACGGAAAATGGGACGGGGTTTGTGCCTGTTGGCAGCAGGGGGAACATCCAGGTGAGTCAGAGCATCCACCTCCTACACCGCTGGGAGACCCTGGGAGAGGCTCAACACCTGGAGAAAGGTGCAGCTTTCCAGGGGGATTTGCCCCTGGAAATTTCTGTGTGCTGGGAGCACCGAGGGGGGGGTTTACATCAAACAGCTCCCACTGACACCATTTGACCAATATCTGCATTGCCAGATGGGTTTTTATGGAAAATCCTTTTGCTTCCAGCATCTTTCCATGCCAGGCCTGCAGCAGATTTTTCTCTCTTCCCCGCCCCCCAAATTCAACACCATCTCTAAAAAGTCACCACTTTTGTTCCAAAATGTCAAGCATTTTATTAAAAAAATAATTTATTGCATCTTATATACAAACCACACGAATGTTCACTTATAAAATACTGACACCTCACCTGCTGAAGGCAGGAGGAGCGAGTTTTCCAGGTGTGCACCTGGCTCTGACTCCGGGGAGGGATCTTTGGATCGACCACTAAACCAGCTCCGCTCGTTTCCACAGCGTTCCCAGCTCAGGGTTCACTTATCACACAAACAGGTAAGCCCAGAGCCCAGAATGAGGTGCAGCAGGTTTAGGTGCTCTTAGTCCTGTTGTATTTCATGGAATTACGGAGGAAAGATGTAATCTAAGGGAAAGGGGGTGAGTCTGCACACCCTGTGGGATTTCACACTCTGGCTTTTTCCCCTGAAGGTATTCCCTGAGTGTTTCTAAGATTTCAAGCACAACAGGCAGACCCAGACCTAATTCCACGATGTTTGCACTGTGTAACTGATCCCACTGAGGCCATCAAACAGCACAGGATCGAGCTGTGAGCTGAGGACAACCCTCAGTGCTCGGAGTTAACAGCAAAATGCACAGTGATTTCACAGGGACTGAGGGGAAAAACTGGGATCAGGCTCTACCAGAGCTCCCAGGCAGGGGGGAACAGGGAACAGGGAAGGGAACCCCTCACACTGCATGAGACCCCACAGACTCCACGAAATGGAGACCAGCAGGAGCCGCTGTAAACATCTGCTGAGCCGGAGCTGCTTCTGCACGGATCCTCCCGCCTCGGCCCTAACGAAACACACGCAGTTCCCAAAGAGTCCGGAGCGCTTCTCTCCCTAAATCCCCGCTCCTGGGTCTGCTGTGGATCCTGGCAAGGCGTGGGGAGCGTCCTGGGGTGCTCAGCAGGGCACACACAGCCCCGGAGCCTCATAGAGCATCTCCACCAGCAGCTCGGCGATGTCGGCGTCGCCGATGACGGGCCGGAAGAACAGATCGGTGATGAGGGTGGGGGGGATGGATTTTAAGGTGGAGGCGACCAGTAAAATGTGGGAAAAGCGTCCCTTGTCCTCGGGGTGCAGTGGCTGCAGGAGCTCCTGGAGGGCTTGCTGGGCTTCCCGCTGCAGGCTCTCGATGTAGAGGGAAGCCCTCAGCCCAGGGATGTCTGTGAGGGACAGGAGGGGAAGGTGGTGATGAAGAAGGATGGAAAACAGCCTTGGGTTTCCCCTGTTCCCACCCTTCCCTGTTCCTCAGCAGGGCACACTGGTGGGATGTACACAGCACTGCTGAGATGTGGCTGTTCCCCAGGGATGCTGTGTGAGGGAGGAAAAGCAGTTAACTGGGAAAATCAAGTTTAGGAACCTGGGGTTTGCTGTCAGGCAAAGTCCTCTGGCTTTTACCACTACATTTGATATCCCTCCACCCCGCTTCCCAGTGCATTTGGGAATGACCAGAATTAGGAAGAAGGTGAGCAGCCCTCTCTGCTCTCACACTTGCCCAGCTCTGAGCATCTCCAAGCCAAGAGGTCTGTGTTTGCCCAGGGAGCTGGTGGAGTTCCCATCCCTGCAGGTGCCCAAGGAATGACTGGACGTGGCACTCAGTGCTCTGGTCTAGTTGACAAGGGGGTGATCACAGGTTGGACTCAATGATCTTGGAGGCCTTTTCCACCCTCAGTGATTCTGTGATTCTGTGTTCAGGTGCCAGCTCCGGCCGGCAGAGCCACGAGGGCCTGGCACTCACCTGGATTGAAGAGGATGGCTCCCTTCAGGTAGGCATATTCCTTGGGGCTCAGATCCAGGCTCCAGAAGGTGTTGAGGCAGCACTGCAGCCGCTGCACTGCAGCCAGTGTGGGCTGTGTCCTCTCGGGCTCCTGCCCTTTGCTTTGCCCACTGAGGAGGATCTTCTTGAGCATGCTGGGGGCCGGCGCCTCCGTCACCTCGAAGGTCACCATCTCCTGCACCAGCCCCAGCAGGAAGAGGGGCACCCAGCAGCTGTCCAGCAGCAGGAGCTGGTCCTCCTTCGGCAGCAGGTGGAAGGAAGGGAGGTTTTTCATGAAGCTGATGGTTTTGACCAGCACGTCGGAGGCCGCCTGGCAGGTGACGTGCGGCGTGCGCAGCCGGACCGTGCGGCGCTGGTGGCACAGGCAGCGCTGCCGGGCCCGCCCGGGGTGCAGGTTCTGGCTGAGGAGGGTGTAGAGGATGGCAGTGTTCTTATCCTCGCCGTGGCACTGGCACCTCTCGCACTCCATGCCCACGCTGGTGCTGGCGGCTGAGCCGGGTCCTGGGCGAAACCCCCTCCTGGTGGCAGAGAGACTGTAAAACCCCTCCTGAAACCTCCGTCCTCCCAGCTCTGCCAGCCCTCTGGCTGCTCCAGCCGGCTCTTATAAGGCTGGGTCACCACTGAAACACCCCTCCACAGCCTTGACCGCCCTGATTAAGGCGCCCTCATTAAAAAAAAAAAACCACCACCCAGCCAGCCCTGCTGTCCCTGGGCTGATTGGCCGGGGGCAAACGAGTTCCCAGCGCTGCGTCAACAGCCCTTTTCTCAATGAATCGCCGGGGAAGGGGGGGGGGACTGGCGGGTTGGGCCTTATCAGGATTACCCAAACAGGATAAACAGAGTCATTACCCCAGGCTGTACCCTGGCACCAAGGCCCCTGAGCTGCCGTGGGGCGGCTGTCGCTGCCAGGAGCTCACAGACAAACACGGGACGCTCGTCTGGGCCCCGGCGTTCAACGGCCCGGCCTTGGCAGGGGCAACCTGGAAGTCGTGTTATCAGCGCCGGGTTTGGCCTGGCCTTGCTCTCGGGAGGCTCCTGTTGTGGTTTGAGGGGGGAAGAGGAACACGGTGAAGTGCCCAGGAAGGGCTACGGGTGTTGCCCCCTCGGGCTGGAGAAGGGCAAATGCTCCCATGTGCAGAATGAGAGAAAAGGGAGGATAAAAGGGCAGAATTCTTATGGTCTCCCAGCAGAAAAGGACCTGGGGGAGATGAACCTGAGCCCAGGTGGGAAAGAAGGCCAAGGGCGTCTGGGTTGTACCAGCCATGGTGTGGCCACAGGAGCAGAGCAGTGACTGTCCCCCTGTGCTGTGCAGAGGCACCTCCAGGGCTGGCTCCAGTTTCCACAAGAAAGACATTGAGGGGCTGGAGAGTGTCCAGGGAAGGGAAGGGAGCTGGGAAGGGGCTGGAGCAGCAGGAGCAGCTGAAGGAGCTGGGGGGGCTCAGCCTGGAGAAGAGGAGGCTCAGGGGGGACTTTCTCACTCTCCACAACTCCTGAGGGGAGGAGGGGGGAGCCGGGGGGTTTGGGCTCTGTTCCCAGGGAACGAGGGACAGGAGGAGAGGAAATGGCCTCAAGTTGTGCCAGGGGAGGCTCGGGTTGGATATTAGGGAAAATCTCTCCATGGAAGGGGTTATCCAGCCCTGGCACAGCTGCCCGGGGCAGTGGAGGAGTCGCCGCTCCTGCAGGGATTCCAAATCCCTGTGGATGCGATCCGGGACCCCCAAAGGGGCCGCGGGAACCCGCCCGGCCCGTCGCCATAGCAACCGCGTCGCGCCTTACGCCCCGCCTCCCTCGGGCAGATTGACGGCTCCCTCAACCAATCCGCGAAGAGCACGGCGCGGATCGACAGCTCCTTAGACCAATCCGAGAAGCGAGCGGCGCGGTGGCGCGCTGTGATTGGCGGTTCTGGAGGAGGAGGAGGCGGCGCGCGCGCGTTTCCGCGGGCGCCGGTTCCGTTTCCGGCGGGGCCCGGTGTGGCGGCGGCGGCGGTGGCGGCAGGATGGGGCTGAGCGCGGAGGACGCGGCCGAGCAGGAGGATCGCTTCGACGGCATGCTGCTCGCCATGGCGCAGCAGCACCAGGGCGGCGTGCGCGAGGTTAGCGCCGCCGGCACACCGGGAGAGCCGGGGGCGGGACGGCGGGGGGAGGAACGGGGCGGGGGGGGGGGCGGTGCGGCCTTGCCGGATCCCGCCCCGGCACGTGGGGCACGAGAGGCACGTGCGGTTCTCTGCCCTGGGCAGCCCCGCTAGTTAATTAACGGGGTGTTAACGAACGGGCCGTGCGCCCCCGGCCCCGGTTCCTCCGCGATTCCCGGAGCTTTCCCGGGGGGCTCGGGATGCGCGGGCAGCGCCCGGGCCGGGTCACCACAGGGCAGGATGGAGCCCCTCGGTTGCTCTTTCCCATCGCAACCCTGGCCCCGTGAGGCCCTGACCGCGATCGTGGCTCCCCTTCCTCGTGCTCAGGGATCTGCTGACCCCCCCCCCCTCACGGATCCCACCGGGATCCCCCGGGCCGGGGGCTCCGGGATCCCGGATGCTGATCCCGGGAGCCTCCCACTCACGTCCCGCTCACAAATAGTTCATAAAAACGCTCCTAAACCTCGTGCTGTAGTGAAACCTCGGACTGGAACACCCACAGCACAGAATTCCTGGGAAATGAAGATCAGCCAAGAGTTATGTGTTCCCACAGGGGTTTGGGGGTGCTGGTTGGTAACTGCTCACTCATCAGTGACCCCTGGCAGGCAGCTGGTAGTTATTGTGTGAAAATAAAGAGGGTAAACTGCTGCCCTTTCTTCATGCAAACCACACAAATGCATCTTCTGGAAGGTGGGAATCCAGGAGCTGGATGCTTTCTCCAGGAAAACAGTCACAGGGTTGATTCCAGGATGATTTTGGCACAGCCACAGATGGACAAAGGATAAAGGCTGATCCGGAGACAGGGGGGGGCTTGGAGTGACCTGGTCTCACTGAACCTTTCCTTTCCACCAGCTTGTGAACACCTTCTTCAGCTTCCTGAGGAGGAAGACGGATTTCTTCACTGGGGGAGAAGATGGAGTGGCAGAGAAGGTAAAAAAATAAACCCTCGAGCTTTTAAGCCTCTTAATTTACATCCCACCCGTGTCTGTGCCAGGCTGAGACTTCCCTGCCTGAACAACCCCCCTGCATTTGAGTGCACTTGGGGCACCAGCAGCTCGTGGTGCTGCTGGAATCCATCACAGAAGGGGGGAAATAAGGAACTGCTCCTCTTGGAGGTGAGGAAGGAAACCAGGAGCTGCTCTTCTTTGAGGGGAAGGTTGGAAGGAGCTGCTCCTTTCTGAGGAGAAGAGGGAGATAAGGAGCTGCTCCTCTCAGGGGTGAGGGAGGAAACAAGGAGCTGCCCCTCTGTGAGGTGAGGAACACACGATTGCCTGCTCAGATGGTACCAACAGTGCAGGTTTTTCTGCCAGACTCTGGCCAAAGGCTTTGTTTGGAAAGCAAATCTGCCAGACACACTGACTTAACGGTGACACACCAGGGTGCTGATAACCCCGGGTTACCTTGTTTGTTCACCTCAGAAAAAGCCCAAAGTCCACATCCCTGAACAGGCAGCTGCACCTTTGGCTCAGGGCTGGATGGAGTGAGCGTTCTGGGGATCCTCAAGCAGCCTGAGCATCACCTGTCCTGCCCTCACCCAGCTCCAAAGCTGCAAAACTGAGTTTCACCTGAGTTTCACCTTTATTGAAATACAAAATGGCCAGGCTCCCTCAACATTTCCTTCTTTGTCCATACCAGTATAGCAGCTGTTCCTCCTCCTGGACTGCTGGAACTCCACCACTTGGATGTGTTAGGGCAGCTTTTAGTTGCTTGCAGGGGGTGTGACATCCTCTGTCCAGTCCCTAAGGTGGCAAAGCTGAGGCAGGTAAGAAAGATTAACCCCACTGTCACTTTTCCTAGATTAGGGAGCAAATCTCCCCGGATTCCTGGGGGTTCTGTGCTCCCAGGGAGTGAAACCCTGAGTGGCATTTCAGAGGTGAGCACTGGCCTGGCCACTGTCCTTGTCAGATCTGTGCCTGTAGAGGAAAAGTGTTCGTGTGCTCGGGTGGCACCTGTCAAAACGCTTTAGGGCCTCCTAAGGAAGTGCTCTGCACAACAAAAATGGCAGAAGCTGCTTCCCCAGTCCTGCTCACCTTGGAGAAAGAGGAGAGGGTGGGAAGGTCACTGTGTTTTTTTGGGTGCAGCCCTTGTGGTGTGGTGTGAGGGGGGTGTGGGTGACGCCCACGAGCTCGGGCAGCATAAACAGCTCCCTCACCATGGATCATCGTGGGGTTGGGAACAGAGTCTGGGAGACACACACACACCTTGGATCCTGTATCCCAGGAGTCACTGGACTTGCACTGTGTAAATAAATCCTGCTTTCCTTTTTAAAACAAAGCAGAAACACTCAGGGCTTGGTTACGAACCACAAGCCTTTTAACTGCGAGTTGCTCGACGAAGGCACTGAACCCCCCCCCGAAGTTTCTAAAACACATATAAATCAATTTTTCCCCTCTAATCCCTTCCTCAGGCTCTGTCTGTACTGTTTTCTGGGGCAGCCTTCAGCTCACATACGTGCTGCCCTGCACAGCACCCCTGGCTTTATCGACGTGGGGCAATTGCTCTGGCTCCCTGCCTGTGTACTCAGCTTTCCCTCTGAGCGCGTGGCCGTTGGCACCAGGGACCTTGAGATTTTGCCTCTCAACAGTCACAACAACCTTTGGGGAGTTTGGAGGGAGGTTGAAAGAAAAGATTTCTGGAGGAACTCGCCCCTCTGGTGTAAAACACGGGAGGTTTTCGAGCGTCTCTCGTTTCGGTCGTGGCACTGAGGCTCCGTCTGGGGAAAAGCCCAGTTGTGGGAAAGGTCAGAAGCAGGTAAAAAAAACCTTGGATTCGGTGTCCCTGTGCTTCTAGCTGGCCTGGATGTACAGAGCAGCTGTCAGGTGGCTGGGTTGGGCATCAGCTCATCCTGCTGGAATAGCACAAAGGACAAAATACGTGGAGAATTTTTGTTCCTATGTTATCTCCCTGAAAATACACACCTTGTGTAGAGAAGAACTAGGAAGGGCTACATTTAAGTATTTAATAATTAGTTAAGTGTGGGATATTTTATATTTTGTTCTCTCTTTTCTCTTACTTTTCTTCTCCCTTTTTCAATTGAAAAATCTCCATCTTTTCAGTCAAAACCCGAGTGAAAACAAAGGGCAAAAGTCACAACAGCCGTGCGATTGAACGAACGAGCTCCTCACTAGACCCACTTGGCTCCGTTTGGGTTTAAAATGGGTGATTTATTTGAAAACCCTTGTGTCTCTGTTCCTGTCTCTCAGCTGATCACAGATGCTTTCAACCACCACAACAAACTGGCTCAGAAGGAGCGGAAGGAGAAGAAGGCCCGTCAGGAGGCCGAGCGGCGCGAGAAGGCCGAACGCGCCGCCAAACTGGCCAAGGAAAAGCAGCAGGAAGCCAACGAGCCAAGGATTAAGGAACTCACAGATGAGGAAGCAGAAAGGCTGCAGCTGGAAATCAACCAGGTGAGAGTGTTGTCAGGTGTTTAAAATGGGTTAAAATGGCTCAGCCTTGTTCCTTTGCTTGGCAGTGTGAGGACAAAGGGAACCTTCCCCTCGGTAGTTCCTCTTTCCTGTAATTTTTTTAAAGGCTGTTGTCAAAGTCTTGGATGCAGCTCCCAAGTCCTGCTCTTCAGTTTGAGCTGAAGAGGCTGAGGCCACCTAGTGCCTGGTCAGGAAGTGACACCAAGTGCTGAGTGTGTTTCCTTCTCTTTTTAAACAGAAGAAAGAGGCACAAGGACAGGTCAACAGCGTCCCAGTGAAACCCTCAGAGGATGAAGCTGAATCAGATTCTAACAAACAGGTAAAACTCACCTGGGGAATTTATTTTAGAATCACAGAGTGGTTTGGGTTAGAAGGGACCTTTAGAGCTCATCCACTTCCACCCCCCTGCCATGGGCAGGGACACCTTCCACTAGACCAGGTTGCTGCAAGCCCTGTCCAGCCTGGCCTTAGGATGAGAAATATATTTTTGGACAATCATGAGAACTCCTGTGAATGTGAGGGGATGTCCAATCTGACTTTTCTTTAAAAATACACTCTTGAGTTCCCAAAGATTTCAATACAGTTTGGGGTTTTTCGGCTTTTTTTCTTGTAATCATGTTGTAACAGCAGCATCTATTAATTTTTTGGCTAAATTTATGTGCCTATCAAATATAAACACCTGACCTGAAATTCTTATAAACCTCAAGAACTCTTGTTACAAGTGAAAGATAAATGGAAACTTGAAAAGCCTTTTTCTTTACACCTGAATTTCTCAGGGAACAGATGATGAAGAGGAAGACGAGAAGGATAAAGGAAAACTTAAACCCAACTCTGGCAATGGAGCTGACCTTCCAAATTATAGGTGGACACAGACTCTTTCAGAATTGGATGTAAGTCCTGCTTTATTACCAGGATCTGAGGAATCTGAGATAGGGAATAAGAGCAGGTGCTGATCAGTGGTGGAGCTGATTCCCTGTGTCTCAGTGTCCTGTAAAGTTGTTAGTTGTACTTAACAGCAGCGTTTCAATAGCTGGGGAGAGCTTGGTAAACTGAATAAAATTCCCAGGAGCTGTAGTTTGCCACATTTTGGCCTTGTTTTAACCAGACATTAAAATCTGCTTCCCTCTGTATGGCCCTTTGTGTCCTTTTACCTGCCACTCACTCAGTATCTGAAGGAAAAGAGTCTGTGCTGTGTGAAACCAAGGCAGAAAGTCTTGGAAGAGCAGCACAGGAGGGTAAGGAGAGAATTCACTCCCCAGCTCCTCAAAATCTGCTCTTTTTTCTGCCCCAGCTGGCCATCCCTTTCAAGGTGAACTTCAGGTTGAAGGGGAAGGACGTGGTGGTCGATGTCCAGAGACGCCGCCTCAAAGTCGGCCTGAAGGGCCACTCTCCTGTCATTGATGGGGAGCTCTTCAATGAGGTGAAGGTGGAGGAGAGCTCCTGGCTCATTGAAGATGGTAAAACAGTCACTGTGCACCTGGAGAAGGTGAGGGAATGGGCTGGGGAGGATTCAGGCTTGGCTGCCTCTTCCCAGGTGGAATAAGAGTGGCAGCCCTGGGCTTTGGCAGGTGACCACTCTGGTTGTCCTTGGTGCAGTGTTACTGGTGCCATTGGAAGTGGGATATTGCAAGTTTCCCGCCTTCAGCCTAATTTTAGGCTAATCCAGAATATCCAGGGGATTTCTCAGCAGTTCAGGAAAAGCTGGAAGGAAATCAGGCATTTTAAAGTTGTTCCTTGATGGAATAATGGCACATTTTGGCATCTGTTAGTGACATGAAAATCCAGGGAGAGATCCTATTGTGTCCCTTCTTGTGTCACTCACTGCCTCCTTTCTGGGCCTCTCCAGGTGATTTGTTTTTAATCCCATTTATCTCATCCCAAAACTCAGGCTACCTGGAGTAGTTTGAAATAAAACCCCTTCATTCCTCTTCAGATTTTACTAATATTTAGGAAACTGTCAAATAAAATTCAGTTCCAGCAGCTTTTTCCCGTGACTGAGACTTAAAACTCCTAGAGCAAGTCCAAGAAAAATAAAATCCTTTTGCTTCTTCGCCCTTCAGATCAACAAGATGGAATGGTGGAACAAACTGGTCTCCACAGACCCAGAGATCAACACCAAGAAAATTAATCCAGAGAACTCAAAGGTAGGAGCTCCTCTGTTTCATGGGATGGAGCCTTGACAGAAATGGGCTCCCTTGAGCCAAGTGGTTCCAATTTTGCTCTTGTTTTCAGTTGTCAGACCTGGACAGTGAAACTCGCAGCATGGTGGAGAAAATGATGTATGATCAGCGACAGAAATCCATGGGCCTGCCCACGTCTGATGAACAGAAGAAGCAAGACATTTTGAAAAAGTGGGTACACCTCATTAATCTGTGGGGTTTTGCCTTCCCAAGCCCTTCTCCTCTTCCTCCTTGGCACAAATATGTGAGGAGAAAGCAGGTTGGCCTTCAATCCCACCTGTGCTCTCATCTGCGTAGTCACTGAATTGTTGGCTGATCACTGGTGTCTATAAAAGCCTGTGGGGTCAGGAAGCCTAATGGGAAATTCTGGGATTAGCCTAGCTCTGGAATTGTCTTAATCTGCTGATTTCAAGTCCAGAAGGCATGTTTGGGACTGGAGGTGCCATCTCTGCTGAACTTTAACATGGTCTTGATTGCTGTCTAATCTCCCTCGGTAGCCCAGCTAATCACCCCTCCCTGCCACTTGCCACCAGGAGCTGTCCCTAAGCCACTTTTATGGCTTTATTGCCCTGTTTGGCAGAAATGCACCGTGGCAGGGAAATGACTCCTGGGGCTCCCAAGGCCGTTCAGAAAGGAGTGGAGGCAATTCTGGGTCACTGAGCTTCTCCAGCAGGTGCAGATCCACAGCTTATCTCCTTCCTTATGGAAGGAGGGTCAGTGTAGCTGACCTGACTCCTTGTTTCCCTTGGCTTTATCTCTAGTGCCAGAAGCTTCCCTGTGGGGTGTGACTAGAGCAGAGACCAAGCTTTTGAGGTAGTGGGATGGGAGGTAGCTCTGCTCCTAGGAAGTCCACATGCAGGACACCTCATTGGCAAGGTCACTTCTCTGGTGCTCTGCAAGTTTGGCTTCTCTGCAGATTGGCTGGCAGAGGATGCAGAGGAAGTTTAGACTTTGTTCAGGCCAAAGGAGACTCTGTGACAGCCAGGTGGGTGCTGATCTCTGCCAGTGGAGCTCTCCTGGCTGCCAAACAGGGACATTATCCTCACAGCACAGATTTCCCTGGAAATGGAAAGTGGAAACACCGTGGTGGCATTTCAGGTGAAACCCTGAGATGGGAACACGGAGGAGACTGAGGCCTGCCCTTACTTGCACTTTGTGTGTGGATCCTCCACGTGGGTGTGATGTGTTGTATCCCCTGGAGAACAGGTCATAGGAGGAACTGGGGAGCTTCTGCACCCACACATCACTCCTGAGCACTCCTAGGCACAGGGCATTGGGCTCTAAACATTCTGATGTGGCAACCTAAGTCCAAATAGTCCCTGGAAGGTGTCCCTGCCCATGGCAGGGGGTTGGAACAAGATGATCTTTAAGGTCCCTCCCAACCCAAGCCATTCTGTGACTGTGCTGGGACTGCAGTACATTTGAAATCAGGTTGTACCTGGTATGAAACCAGATTCCTCTGGTCACGTCCTCCATGAGTTTTCACTGTCACAGCACTGGAGATACTCCCCAGCTGACAAGGCTCAATCTTAAATCATAATCTGCCCTCACAATCTCCCCTCTGCCCCACAATCAGTGTTGTAGCTGCCACGTGTCCATCTGAGAGGTAACAGTTAAAGGGTGTCTGATAATTAATAACTCCCGTGTGTCTGGACTTGCTGACCTGGTAGGATGGCAGGAATTCTGCTACCACTGACCCGAGGAAAAGGTGTTTGTAGTCCAGGGAGTGTGTCCCAAGGAGCTCAGCAGAACATTCCCTGCTGTGGAGGGTGTGGGGACAAAGCAAAAATCCTTCCCTCCCCAAACAGGGCTGTTCTGGCTCCTGCTGACTCACCCAACCTCTTGTCTTTCGTTTTCCCTGCAGGTTCATGGAACAGCATCCAGAAATGGACTTTTCAAAGGCTAAATTCAACTGAACCCTCCCTTTCTCCCCCCCCCTCTTTCAGTCAGCCCATTGAATGGGGCAGGATGTGTAGGGTTGGATGTTCCTCACCTTGGGCAAGTAAAACTCCCAGCGTCCCCACCCGAGCCTGCTGTGGAGGCAGCTCCCTGGAGTCACCCCAGTGTCCTGTGTGGAGCAGGAGGCAGGGCCACAGAGCAGCCACAGAGCTCCAAACCATCTGCCTCCATTCCCAGAGGGCACTGAGGAGAGGAGGAGGGGTTAGAGCAAAAAAAAATGAAAGGGTGTTAGGGCTGAGAGACCTGAGAGGTTTTGGGGTATATCCTTAATGTACTGCTTTGCTTCCTCGGGCTCTTCAGAGCTGCTCATCCACTCCTTGCCAGTTCAGTTTGGCAAAGGTACCTCCCAGGTTTTACTCCCTCGTGCTCTCCTCTGAAAACAAGGGTCAGTTTATTTTGTGAAATTAATTCTCCTTCTGCCTCCTTGGGAATGGAAAACAGCGGTTCAGACCCACAGCTATTGCAGCAGAGACAAACTCTGCTTCTCCTTGCTGCTGTTCTTGCCAGAAGTGGGACAGCTGGAGAGGTCAACCTGCTGTCCTACAGCAAGGAGAGGCTGGAGAGTCTGTGGTGTGGGCAGGAGAGGACGTGTGGGGGCTCTGGGGGTGCTGTTCCTGCTGGAGATGTGTCTCCTGCCTCTTTTCCAAGGGCCTCCTCTCCCTGGGCATCGCTGCGCTCCGTGCCGAGCTCCTGCTGACGGGTGGCATCACTCTGCATGTTCATATCTGTTCAAACTGCAGTGCAACATAAAGGAAAAAAAGTGGAATATTTCCAGGCAGTGTGTGTGGTTTCTCCTGCAGAAGGGATCTGGGATCCAGGCTGGGAGGAGCTGGGAGAGGGCAGTGCCAGGGGGGGCTGCTGGCAGGGGTTGTGCTCTCTGCTGCCTGTAAATACTTCTTGGGTTCCCTGCTCTGGACTGGTGGTCTCTCCCTGCCTCAGGAAGAGGCAGTGGGAGCTGCATGTCCCTCAGGAGCGCTGCTGAACCCCATTCCCACCTTAAAGCCTCGGGGCTGACCGAGGCTCGTTTCTCCAGGCTCCATTCACCACTTAGCAGCACATGACCACAGCAGGAAGCCACCCTTGCCCCAGCTCTCCTTTATGACCAGCTAATGAGGAGGGTGTCACGAAATCCCAGGCTCTGTCAGTTCAGGCTACCCCAGATCCTGCTCCTGTGGTCCTTCCTGCAACATTTCCACCTCCTGCCCGAGGGAGGGGGCACAAATCCTGCTTGGGCAAAGTCCAGCCTGGCACTGCACCTGGTGTGGTGGTGTGTGTGGGGGTATTTTTTTGAGGAGTACAACACTGTGCCAGTTTTATGGGTTCTTGGGATCAAAAACCAGCCCCCACCCAGCTGAGCGTGACCTTGAGGGTGAGCAAGGACCTGCAGGGGTCAGGGCAGCTGCCTCTGGAGTTCTCCAGGTCCTCCTGCCTGTTTATCTTACAAATCTCTCTATACACACCTGCCTGTCCGTGCTTTGCCCCTGATAAAAGAACAGGGTGTCCCCTTGCCATAAAAAAAGCCAACCCGTGCTGGGTTTGAAGGTTTTAGCCCCAGAATGAGCTCCCTGCCGGTGTCTGCACTGAACCCTGGGGCGTGGGGCGGGTGAGCTGGAAGGGCTGAGCTGTCCTGGGGCGTGTGAGGAGCTTCACCCTGCTCTCAGCTCCGTCAGGTGCTCCCTGGAGGTGCTGGAGATGGAGGAACAGGGCTGGGCTCTGCACCTGCAGCAGGATCCGCATCCAGCCGCCGGCCCCTCCTCAGGGACAAGCACAGGCAGGCACAGGGCAGTCATAAACCAGCACAGTCCATGGCACCACCCCGAGCCCAACCTGTAGCTTCGTTAGTTCCCCGTTTCCTCCTCAGCCCTGTATCCAGCACCAGAAGCTCCAAGCCCGACCTTTTCCCGATGGTTGGCAGCTGCCTGGACCTGGCAGCACACTGGGAGCAGCCTGTTCCAAGCCCAGAGCTCCCTCAGTGTTCCCAGCCCCAAAATCCTGGGGCTGTTCTGTCCTCAGGTTGGGAGTAACGACTGTGAAAATCCCAAATGTGCTGGTTCCAGGTGGCACTGGGATCTGGTGTCGCCTGCAGGAGGCAGCTGGGAGAAGACAAAGGGAAAAAAGGCAGCAACAGGAACCCCCCGGGAAGGGTTTTTGGGGTGCAGGAGTGTCATTTGGCCTTTCAGGGAGGTAAAAGGAGAAGGCAAACAGCCCTGGGAGAATGAGGCCATTGCTGCTGCTCCAAACCCCACAGAGGTGAATGGCCAGGGGGGCTGTGTTTGTGAACCACAGCTGATCCCAGTGCTATCCCTGGACTTCAATCCCTGGGGCCAGCGGAACAGAAGGTGTTTCTCCCCATGGCCTTGTCCTCTGCAAACACCCGCTGCCACTGATTTCCCTCCAGGCCAAGGTGAATCAGGAGCACCCTTTTGCTTCCAAAGGCAGTTCCCCCTGGAATAAACCAGGCTCTGACAATGCAAAGCCCCCCCTCAGTCCGGGTTACTGGAGACCACGGAGCAGGGAAACACTGAGCTCCACGAGGGATCCAAACCCTACAAACGCGTCCTTGTCCCGGCTCCCTGCAGATGCTTCCCGAGGCTGGGAATGGCCCTGCTGGAGGGTGACAGGTGATAAAGGTCCTTCTGTCTTTCCACACCTGTGCCAGGTCACCTGGAGAAGCTGTTTTGGTGCTGCCACCCGCCGGAGCTGCTGGCACGTCCCAAGCTCCTCACCCGCCTGTCCCGAGTCCCTCCCCTGTGCCCCTTCTCTAAAAGCAAAACCTTGCAGGCACACAGGCTCTGCAGAGAGTTTTCCATAGGGTAAATAGTTTTCCCCAGCCTTTTTTTCTTTTCCAACAGCAGCTCTTGGCTCAGCTTTTATTAATGACTACTGCAGCTCAGACCATTTGGGAAATATCCCAGAGCGCAGGGCTGCTTTGGGAAGAGTGATGGAACAGCAGAACCCCAAGGAGGGAAAGAGACAGTATTTAGTGTTACTGCCGAGTTTTAGGAGGAGCCTCAGCTCCACTGTTACTACAAGGAGCAGGCTGTGAGGAATTAGGGTCCATCCATCTGCTTTCCAAGGTCTAAGCCACACTGAAATAAATAATTCAGCAGTTCAGGGTGTGGGTGAGGAAGAGGAATTTCTTTAACACTCCTGCAGCCATTTCCTGCAGAGTTCCTGAGCTGCCTTAAGCCAATCCCAGGGAACCACTTTGGGGTGGCTTGGGCTGGGCAGCAAATGGATCCCTCAGAGGGATCCATCTCCAGAGACCCTTCCCAGCCGAGAGAAGGCAGCACTCACCTGTTAACAGCTTTGAAATCCTTCCAGGAAACACATCTCCTGTGCACCAGGGGGAGAACCCACCCACACCCCCCGTCCTCTGCCCTGGGAGGGCGAGGGAAGGTCAGGGAGGGAGGGAATGAAGCTCTGCAGGTTATCCTGAGCTTTTGTAGTGAAATTGGGGAGCACAGAACTGGTCCTGCAAGTCACAGGGGCAGAGGCTGAGCCAACCTCCCTCCCCGAGCTGATCCTGCCCAGCCATCAGGGACAGCAGCAGCTCCCCAGCGATTCCTGCGCTTCCTACCAAGGCCTGGTGACACCACAGGGACAAGGTGGAAATTCTGGCCCCAGGCTCAGGTTTTCCAGAGCTCAGTTCCAGCATCAACCCTCAGGGAAGGTCCAGGTTTCCCTGCATGCCAAGAGGCACTTCCCCAGAGGCTCCTTAATTTGCAGCCAGGCACCATCCCGACGTTCAGCCCTCTGAACGATCCCCCTGGAGCTGCCAAAGGGATGGAAAGGTCTTTGTCTACCTGGCAAAGCAGGAATCAGCCCACCCCCTGTGCATCCCCCATCCAGGATTCCCAAACTGATGCAAGCAGGAAGGTGAAGGACACGGCACAGGTAAAGAGCACGTCTTTTACTTTATAAAAAAGACCAAATCAGAACATTTAAGGCCAAGAAGTGCAAAAGAATCCCGTAAGACACCACAGGTGAACCAGCTTCAGGAACCATTGAGTTGAAAATCTTCCTCTTACTGAGTTTTTGGTTTGTTTTTTTTTTTTTTGGGGGGAGGGGAAGGGGATTGGTTTGGTTTTTTTGTAGGCTTAATCCACACACATTCACTCTTTGTACACAGACCAAGCATTAAAAATGTGCTATTTCACCTGCTCCAGCGGTCGCAGCTCGTTGCAAGTCCAGCTCACCCCTCGTCTCCAAAGCACAGCCCACAGAGCTGCTGTGTGTCAGTGTGACCCGTGCTGAGCCCCAGTGCACAGGTTTGAGCAAACTTGTCCAAATAATAACGTCCAAATAATCCACTGAGAAGCAGAAACCAGGCGGGTCCACCCGTACGGAAGGAGGTGACCACACACGGCTCTTCTGGGAGTCCCAGCCTGGCCTTGCCTCAAGTCTTCTTGTACAAACTGGGCTTTTCACAAACTGACAGCTTTAAACACAAAGCAGGGAGGGGAAGCCAAATCCCAGGCTCAGTCTCTCCCCTTTATTTTCCAAGTATCTCTCTCAGCGTCTCCAGGTGTGGTCTCAGTAATGCCCCTGATTTCTGAAATCACACTGAAAAGCCACTGCTTTACAAAACCAGGCTCTAGCAGGGACTGGAACTGTCCATTCCAAAGGGTTTTGGCCTGTTAAATAAGCCTGGCTGCTCAGGAGAGGAATTAAATCCTTCCCCCCTACCCAACCTTCCGAAGAGTAACCACAGGCTGTGAAATAAAGGCACATTTCAATTCAACTGAGGCACATTTCAGTTCAATTAAGGCACCTTTCAGTCCAATTAAAGCGCATTCCAGTCCAACTAAGGCACAAAAACACGGTCCACACCAAAGCACAGGGCCCATTTTGGCTTCCCTCTCTCCCAGAACCAGTGGGTGTGTTCATTGCACGGCAGGTAAATCCAACCAAGTGTTTTCTGTTCACGTCCAAGGACACCCAAAAGTATAAACAAGTCCCGTGGCTGCACATGTTTACTTTCTGATAAACAACCAAGTGGCAACACCACAGATCCAGCTTCCTCCTGCTGCAGTGCTGCAGCCCTCAAGGTCACCTGGCACTGTGCCCTGGGGGTAGCAATGCCCCATCTCCTGCTTCCCACTGCCTGGTGGAGAGGAGCAAAGGGAAGGAGAAGGTGCTGAGGGGAAGGAAAGGACCAGCAGTGCCTCACAGACCCTCTGCAGACACTCTCAGGAGCCTTTTCCTTTCAAAGCAACCCACTTTTAAGGCACTTTGCTAGAAGTTAGAAACAGTTTTCCCCACCTGCCACAGCCCTGCTTCCAGGCTTGCCCAGTGTGATGGGACACGTGGAGGGCTTGGCGGGGGAGTGAGGAAGGGCTGGGACTGGCAGGGAAGTCCCAGGTCAGTGTGTGCACCTGGGAACACCTCACAGCTTTAGTTCACATCAGGCTGGCAGAGCTGATCCCCATGGTCTGCTCAGGGGGGTGAAGGAAGCAGCTGAGCAGCCATCCCACCTCCTGTGTCTCAGGAGACACGCCAAGAGGCCGAAAATTAAATTAACCCCTTTTACCTGAACCTTCCCCTCACAAGGCAGCAGGAGATGACACCAAGGGTCAGCAGGGAGAAGGCAGATCTGGCTACTGCAAGCACATAGGTTTTTGGGGACCAACCCAGCCACTTTAAGCAGAGATTTGGGTCCCTAGAGGGGGATTTGGGTCTCTAGAGCCTCACCTCAGCATCAGCACCAACACAGAGACACCACCCAGTTATCCCCTTCCCAAGTTAACTCAGGCAGTGCCAGGAAGCAAGAACTGTACAACAGATCCCCAAAGCAGGGAAAGGGCTGGGCCACTGAGGCTGCTGGAGCTAAATGTTTAAATTTACAGACATCACAGAGGCACAAGTTATCCGATACTTCCTTGTCCATCTTCTCCTCCCTGGGCACACACTCCTCCTCCCAAGCTCATTAGCTCCACAGTTCTCCTCCTTGATGTTCTGTATTGTCCAGAAAAAAACCCCAAAATATCCGGTGAAATTCAGGCAGCAGGAGGAATTTGGCTTCAATAAGGGATCAGGGTAGACTGAGGGGGAAAAAAAACAAGTGGCCCAAGCACACTCCATATGGAAAGAGGAGGAATGTGACTGCAGCAAAGCCCTGGAACGCCTGCCTGCTGCTGGGGTCCTTTAACAATACACCCGAAGCAGAGGTGCCCCAGACGAGTCAGTCTCTGTGTCTTGGAAAGAGGAATCTCTGCTTGTTGGAGAGCCTTGGAGAGGAAAGAGAAGAGATGGTGACATTAGGCAGGGTGAAGCACAGCAGTGGAGCTCCTGGCAGGTGGGGAAGGAGCTGCCACAAAAGGCTTTGTGTATCATGAGGGAGGAGAAAGCCACAAAAAGCCCACAGGCAGGGAACAACCCTGCCTGTATTGTAGCCATCTCCTAGGACAGATCTATTATTATGCAGGAGGAAACTTGTCCTTTAGCCCTGGGCTGCTTTTTGGGAGGATCAGAGCTCAGGGGGACAGCCCATCACTCTCCCCTGCTTTCCTTTTGCACAGTTCCTTTTGTTCCCAAGTCTCACCCAGCTGTGACCTTCGGCAGTCACACCCCAAATACAGCCCCAAACTTTGCAGAGGCACACAGAGACTGAAAGCTCCCAGGACAAATACTGTGGAAGGACAGAGAACACTCCAGACTTGGATTTCAATCCTTTTCAGAAGGACCCACCAACCCAGGGAGTGTCCTGAGCTCCCGTCGCTCCCGAAGCCCAAGAGAACCAAGGGGAATCTAAAGGGCAGGGTCAGCTCAGCCTTTGTGGAGGGTGGAAACTGGAGGCACATGAAACAGGGGAGGGTCAGGGCACTCCCCTCACTGCTGGGATGCCCCTGCAGCTCAGGCTCCCCTCCAGGTCCGTTACCTGCGCTGCTGTGCCGCCTCATATTCCGGGCCATCACATCTGCCGGTGTTTCTTCCGATATTTGCACGGCCAAGTCTGGAACGGAAAACCAAGAGGGCCTGAGACAGGAAAGGATGACTCAGCAGCAAGGAGCCCTGTCAGGGAACACAGGGATCTCCAGGAGGTTCCACCCTCAGGGAACTGGAGAGACTGAGTCTGGTTCTTCCCATTGCTTCCACCATTGTCCCAGTAACCTGAGCTGCGTGGTCTTTAAACACCAGGAAGGAACAGCAGCCTCCCTGCTAATCTAGGAAGCACAACACCCACTCTGTTTCCTCTGTCACTTCTGGATGTCTCCTTGCCCTCCACACCCAGCTTTCCAAGGTCTTTCTACAACAAACTCTCTTACAACCCGTTCTGGAGGTCAGGCACCTCAGGCTGCGCTGGCGAGAAGGAAGCAGCCCTGGAACAACCAGGAGGCACTGGCACTGTGGAACAGCCCTTCCCTCCTCTTTGCAGGGATAGTTGCCATGTGGAGGAGGTCTCAGCAACGAGGAGACACTGTCAGAGTAGTCTAATGGTAGCATTAGACAGGTAGCACATGGGACAGAGCCAGCTGAGTAACTGGACATCCCCTGGCACAAGCAGCTTGTCTGGTCATACCAGTTCAGTTTGACTCACGGTCTTTCTGCCCCGCTTAGAGGTGCAGAGGAAAGGCAGAATCACTGCAGCAGCAGCACAAACCCTCCTATTGCTCAGCACAAACCTCACTGGCAGGGAAAGGCACGCTCAAGAAAGGCACAGCACAGTGAGGGTGAGAGGTAGAGGTCTCCATAAGGACCTCCATTCACATATCCCAGGAAAGCAAATTAACCCATGCAGTTTAAGCCTTGTAAAAAAAAAGAATTGAGAGCACAGCTGTGCAGCAATGCAGGTACAGATGTACTTCATCAGAGACACAGAAACCTGAAATATGTTCCATGGATCAAAACACATACACACACAGACACCTGCACAGTTCTACACTCATCTGTGCTGCTAAAGAAAAGGAGCTGAAGCCCCCCCTGAGCACAGACAACAGCTCTCAACCCCCCTCCACAGCCACATCTCCGTGGCTCGGGCAAAACAACCAAGCAAACAAAGCAGCAACACCCAGGGACCCCACATACCATCCTGGCTGATGACCATGGACTCCAGCATCGTCTCGTTGCCGCTGTCGGGCGCGTTGCCCCGGCTGGACTTCCCCTCGTGGCTCTGGCTGGCTGGGATGGAAATGTGGGGCCGGACCCTGCTTTTGCGGGTGCTGATGCGGATGATGCCTCGGACCAGCCTGCACTCGGCATCCTGCTCGTCCAGGTTGTAGTCCTGAGTTATGCTGTTGATGAGGTCCGAGATCTTGTTGGTCTTCTCCAGGAAGACGGTGTCCGAGGTGCACTTGGCCAGCTCGTCGATCTGATGGACGCTGAAGAGCTCCGTCAGCTTCTTGAAGATCAGGACATCGATCTGCCTGCTGGACATGGAGCCATTCAGCTCACTGATGTCCACATCAGACTCGTGGAAGGAATAATACTCCTCCGAGCTCCTGTGGCTGCTGGGGAGCGGCGGCTTTTCTATGCTGTTCCTGAAGGGCTTCTCCAGCAGCTCCTTGCAGCAGGAATCCGATTCCAGCTGGTGGCTGGGGCTCCTGTTTTGGTAGACAGGAATGCCCTTGAGTTTCACATCTGGGTAACTGAAACTGCTGCCTATGCTGGACTTTTTGATCTGGTTCCCGTTCTTCTCAGCAGGGGAGACGTTGGTGGGGCTGTTTGGCAGCCGCCCGTTATAGTCTCCGTTCTTTCCATCGTCAGTGGAGGCCTCGGCGGGCCCCGGGTAGGGGACGCAGACACTGCAGTCCTGGAAGCAGCCCCCACAGGTCACTATACAACAGAAAACAGCCTTGTACGTGTTCCAGGCCTGAGACAGAGAGGAACAGCACAAGCTCTGGTTTGGGGGAGCCTCTGCTGTGCCAGAGATAAAGGTGATTGTCTCTGCCTCTCTGCCGTTGGAGTCTTTGAGCTCAGCCTTGCGGCCCTTCCTGTCCCGCATCTGCTGGGCTCGGCTGCGGCTGGGCTTGATCTCCGGCGTGGAGCCACTGAACACCTCCAGGCTGACATCCGTGTCCTGGGCCGCCCGGGGCCGCAGGGGCACGGCCTCCTGGCACGACTGGCTCAGCTGGCGGTGGCTGTTCAGGTCCTGGGGCAGTCGTGTTTTCCGGCCCAGCATGGCTCAGCACTCGGGCACCTGCGGGACAGGGAGGGCTCGAGTCACAGCTTTTGCCACCAGCCCCACCTCAGCGAGCTGCCCATCGGCGCAGAGGGGCCTGACGGTCAGACTCAGTGATTCTCAGATTCACCATTTCGGTTTTCACAGGGATGTCTCACACTGGGACTCGACGCCTGTGAGTCAGTACCCACTTGTGGCACAGAGGGGGAATCCAGCCCCTGTTTCGGGGCTCTCTGACTACTCAAGCTTTGCTTCCTTTTGGATATAGGCTTTAAAAGGACTATTTTAAGACATCAAAATCCTTGCAGCCTTCAGAAGAGGTGTCAGGCTCCGGAGCAACAAACTCACAGCACAGCTGGAGGTGGAGCTTGGAGCTGACAGGCTCCAAAGGGAAAATATCTTTTTTTAAACAACTCCCCTTTGTCTCACATTCCTTAGGATTAGGCTGGGCCCTGACAGCGCTTATCCATTTCAAAACACATCTGTGCCCAGGAGGAGATGACGAGCAATCCATCATTATGCAAGCTGCCAATTCAGACTCCACATTATTTGGTGCTATTTAAATTCGGGGGATTTAGCAACGCTGGCATTACTAACACTAATGATTTTTGCCAGTCATGCTAAGGTTGGGTCGTGTCAAACACTTCCCTGTGAAAACCCGATGTCTTCATCTGGATTAAGGAAAAGATCTTGTCAACAATTGGTCTCAAATCACTCCTCAAGGGAGCAAAACCTTTACCAGCCCTGCTACAGAGATCCCACAGCAGACTCTGCTCAGCTGTTTCCCCCGTTACCCACATGACTGCTCCAGGTCTGCACGCAGGAGCAAACAGTTTTTACAGCATCCATTGTCACATTTTATCTCCCCAGAGTCAACAGTCAGAGATTGGCATCTTAATTCTCCCTGTTATTAATCTTTTTATTATTAAAGCTCGGCGCTGAGTCAGGTCAAGGCTGTCACTCTCCACTTCTGTTGCTGCTGCCTTTATCCCAGGCTGTGGTGGGCCCCTAAATTCTCCATGGTTTCCAAGCTTCTTGGCTAACACTGCTTTCACCCCCAAGAGATCCTTTTAAATACTAATTAGGGTAATTAATAAGCAGTGAGAGCCCAGCCATAGCTTAAATGTTTTAGGTCTGTCCTTGTTGCTCTGCTATAGACTTTCTATAGGGCACCTCAAGCATGAATAAATAAATCTGTCTGACCTTGTTACAGCATTGCCTCTTTTCCTGTTTTTTTTAAACAAATAGAAACATCTTCTCCACAAAGGAACAGGCCCAGACTGAAAGCCAGGCAGTTACAGCACACCACTGCTTTCCAGGAATATTTTGGCTCTGTTACCTTATAAAAATTCATCCCAGGAGCTCCCTTTGCACATTCCTGGGCAATATGTTAAATAAAAAGCCCCAGATGCTGCAAGTTCAGTGCTGAGCAGGCAGGGCTCCCTCACCTTAGCATCAGTGGAGGGTTTTGATTGCTTTCTCTTCAGAACAATGAAGTTTTTTTCCTCAGCTTCATCACTGGTTCAAAATTTAAAAACAGGCCAAAGGCATCTGAGCTGCACTGAGGACAGAGCTGATTACTGGGATGTTTCTCTTCACCCTGAGGCCTCAGGAAGAGATCCAACATCTGCACTGCTCACTTGTGTAACAGCAACACAACGCTCTGTGTTCTTTGTGCTGACAGCAACACTCACTTATATAACAATATGTGATATTCTGAAATTTCAGAGCATCTTGGACACAAAGATGAGTATGAAAAAGACCTGCAGGGACAGATGTCAGAAACAGGCACCTGTCAGAGTCCTGGGCTCGTCCCTTCCCATCACAGCTCATGTTTCTGCAACCAGTGGATCACACAGAAAAAGTTCCCTGGGAGCATGGACAAAACACAGCTCCCCAATCCAGCACAGGCAACAGGCTGGCCTGAAGCCCACAGCCATAAACAAAAGCTCAGACCAAAATCCACATCCAGGTGATACTCACAGGGGTTGTGGCTCTCTCGTTGCTTCCTCTGCTGTCACACAGGCGCCGTGTGAGACTGGAGAAGGTCCCTCCAAAGAGCCTCAGCATCTGCTCCAGAGGAGCAAGGAAGGATTCACAGAAGGTTTGCACATCTAAGAGTTAGCCCGGGTCTAAGATCTTCATTGTTCAGAGGACGGGATTTCCTTGGGAAGTTTAAAAAAAAAAAAGCTGAATTAGGTTGTGAACCTCCTTAATTAGCACATGGGTTTGCCAATATTCGTATTGCTGGTGTTGTTGGAAGCCAGGGCACGTCTCCTGAGTTCAGGAGACAGGGTTTGCGCACGGATACAACTTCTCTTAACTCCGTGGAATTTTCTAAGCAGCTTTGCCAGGAGCTGAAAGCTGTAAAGCTCCTGTTCTCCCTGCTGACACCAGGCAGTGATGGAGATCCTGGCCCAGAGTAACGTGGATCCAGCATCTTCCCTGTCCCTCTCAGCTATTTGGGATCTAAACAGCCCAGCCAAGGAACTGCCTCTCACCAAACGCTTCCCTGTGCCCCTCGCCCAAAACCAGCTGACAGCCAGGACTCCACCACGCTAGAGGGAAACAAAATTTGGCCCTTCTTTCTCCCAGGTGAAGGAGAGGGAAGCAGGAAGACCTGCCTGGGGACTAAACAGAGCCCCCTCTGCCTACCCTGGGCCCTCCGATGTTCTCCAAACGGGGGATTTTTTGGGAGAGGAGAAGCTGGCAGCAGGGACAGCCCCATCCCAGCCCGGCCTGCCTTGCCCTGCACAGGGTCCTGCCACACTCCCCACTGAAGTTTCCCAGCCTTGGAAGGCAAAGCCGACGCCAGCAGGTATCAGGGAGACCCAAAAACCTGCGGGGAGAGCTCCCACCACCACCACCAGCCCCACGGGAGAGCCCCGACACCATCCCTCGGGGCCAGGGCGGGGAAGGTCCGGGAGCAGCGGGAAGCGACAAGGCGGGGGAGCCCCGGGGACCGCCGGGGGCAAGGGGGGGGATGTCCCCCAGCCTTGGGGTGGGAGGAACCGGGGGTCCCCGTGCCGGGAGAGCCCGGGGCGCACCGGGAGGGTGAAGCCGCCCCGACGGCGGGACGGAGCCGAGGGGCGCGGGGGGATCGGCGGGGTGGGTGTGGGACGGGATCCCGGGGGCGGTGATGGGATGTCCCGATGTCCTTCCCTCCCTCCCTCCGTGCCGGTCGCGGCCTGCGCTGCCCCCGGGCCGGGAAGCGCCGGGAAGCGGCGGGCGGTGCCGGCGGGGTGGGCAGCGGGGCCGGGGCTGATGGCGGGGCCGGGGGTGAGGTCGGGGCCGGGGGTCGGGGGTCGGCGCCGGGCCGGGGCCGGGCCGGGTCCCCCCGGCCGGCGTTACCTGCGAGCCGGGAGCGCCGTCCGGCCCCGCCTCACCTGCGCCAGGTGAGACACGTGACGCGGACGGGCCGCGCCGAGGGACAGGAGAGCGCGCCGGGCGAAGCGGCTCCATTCCCACCGGGAATGCCGATCCCCCGGGAACACCCCGCGGCCCCCCGGGGGTCTGCGTCAAAGCAGCCGGGCAGCCTCATCCCCAGCGGGCCGTGTCCCGAAGTAGCGCTGGCTCCCCCGGGATCGGCTCCCCCCAGGATCCCCGTCCCCACCCTTAAGGTGTCCATCTCCAAGGATCCCTGTCTTGAAGGATCCGTAACCCAGTGTATCCTCATCCTCAAGGATCCCTGTCTCTATAGATCCCTGCCTCAATGCATCCTAATCCCCAAGGATCCCTGCCGTGAAGGATCCCCATTCCAATGTATCCTCAACCCCAAGGATCCCTGTCATGAAGGATCCCTGCCTCAATGGATCCTCATCCCCAAGGATCCCTGTCCCAGGGGGTCCCTATCCCAGTGGATCCTCATCCCCAAGGATCCCTGTCCTGAAAGATCCCTATCCCAAAGAGCTGGGGGGTTCGGATCCTTTCCTGAAGGTTTGGAAAGAAGGATGGAAACCCCTTGGGAAGGTGACAGCAGGGAAGGAACCTGGCAGAATGACAGCTCTGCACTGAGGCTGCTGCCAGTTTCCAAGAGGAAAGAGGAGAGACAGAAATCAGTTTAAAGGATGGTGCCAATGCCAAGAGTCTCCTTCCTTCTCTAAAGGGCACAAAGACAGTGTTTATTTATTCAAGCCTCTGGCACTGAAGCCCAGCCAGTGTCGTTTCCCTGTCTGGTGTCGTTTCCCCGTCTGGGATTTCATTCGTGGATAACTCACAGCACTGCTTGGAAATGTGTCCTCTCCTCTGCCGGGTGCCTTGAGCACAGATCCCAGCCGTGAAACCTCTCCTGGCACTGTCCCGTGGAGCCTGGCACTTTCAGGATGAGCTGAGCAGCACAGTGTGACCCCCTGAACCCAGCACCACCCAGCTCCCAAATTTTTCCCTGTGTCCCATCACCTCCCACGTCCCAAACTGCTGATGCTGGGCCCAGGGTGGTGGGACAGGGAGCTGGGTCAACCCAGGAGTCCTGGGGTTTAAACCTGAAATCCTGATGCAGGATTCCTTCCCTTACACTGTGCCAGGATGAGAGAGTTACCTGTCCTGGTAACTGGGACACCTGGGGACAAACTTGCAGAGAGGCTGGGAGAGATGGCACCAACATTAATTATTTGCTGCCTGTAACAAGGCTTTGCTTTTCTGGAGCACATCCCAATGTGAGGCTTTAAAGAGGCTGGAGACGAGGCCAGTGCACACCCTGTGTCCTCCTGCTGCCTGAATTCCTGCAGGAATACTGGGGACTGGACTGGCAGTGGGATGCAGGCTGTGGTCCCATCCCGGTGTCCCATCCCGGTGATCGGTGCCTTGGCAGAGGGGCGCTGGCAGGGGAGGAAGAACAAAGCTCCCACCGGGCTTTTGCATCACCGAGGTTTATTCTGAGTGCTGCTAATTGCAGCCTCCTCTGCTAAATCATTAATAGCTCGTCAGCCCGGGCAGAGATCCTGCAGTGCCAGAGGGTTTTGGGGACTCAGTCACTGACTTACCTCAGGGCAGGGGCAGTTCTTTTGTTCTCCTGCTATTTGCCTTTTCCAGCTGCTGTCTGCTCACTAGTGGGATGTGCTGGGACAGCCTGGGGACATGGTCACCTTCAGCCTCACTGCCCAACAAACCCTTCCCATCTTTCCCCCCTGCTCCATGTTTCCGTGTCCTTTTCTCACCCCGGAGCAGGGCCTGGAGCTGGGAAGGCGACAAGCAGCGCAGTCGTGGGAGGTGATCCAAAAAAAGCAATTATTTTCTGAGCAGGTGATGTTGGAACAGGCACCTCCTGTGATCACTGCAACCTCTGCAATTCAGGGCTTTCACTTTGGGGGAATGGGGGAAGCTCAGAGCGCAGCAGATCCCAGCCCTTCCCCCTTTTGGGGGTACCTTTGGGGATCCAAGTTCCAAAGAAGCAGAGAAAAATCGGGAGAGGAGGATGTTCTGTTTAATTCCTGCCCGTCCCCACAGATTTTTGGGCAGGTGGAGCAAGGGCAGAGCTTTAACCCCACGATGGAGCAGGCCCCCCTCAAATCCCACACCCCGTTTCAGAGCAGCATTTGTATCAGATACACTAAGACTTCAGCTTTCCCACAGCCTGGAATGCAGCCTGCAGAGCTCGAGGAAGTGCCGCGGTCGTGTCTCCGACCCCGGCCGGTGGGGGTGCGGTGTCTGCCGGGGACGAGCCGGCAGCGGGGGCTGGAGCAGTGACGCAGCAGCCGTTGACGCTGCTCCGGTGCCTGGCAGACGTGTGGCAGCCTGGCAGGAGCAGGAATGTGATGCAAAGCACAAGAGATGTTTTTTTTTTATTTTTCCTCCTAAGGTAAGGGAAGCAAAAATGTCACCAGCTCCGTGGGCGACATCCACTGCAGGCCTGGATGTGGCTCTGCTTGGAACAGATTTAGGCTGGGTTTTTGTTTTTGGCTTAGGCTGTTGCTCCGGTCTGGGGGTGGGATGAGAGCTTGGCACCTGGTTTCTGTCATCCCTTTTATCCTCCCCGCTGCTCCGATGTGAAACACAAGCAGGTTTTACCCCACGCACCTACCTGAAGATGCAGATACTGAGGATGCTATTCCAGCAGGAGGAACCCCAAAAAACAGGCTCTGTGGGGGAGCAAGGTGGCAGCAGCACCTCCCTCTCCAGCCCCCTCCCCGTGCCATCCCACCCCCAGGTCTATTAACACCATATAAATGTCACAGCGACGTTGCTGTGACAGCCATGCAACCAAGGACACGCGGTCCTGGTGTCACATTCCCTGCACCCCAGGATGGGACACCCCAGCCACAGCCCCGGTGGGTGGTGGGGGGAAAGGGGCTGCCCTCTGCTCTTCTCCCTGCCCCAGGCAGAGGCACCAGCATCCCCCCAACAGCACCAGGAGCTTCTCAGCTGCTTCTCTCAGGAGCTGCAGACTCAAACCAGCCGTTCCAGTAACCCCTCACAGTCCAGCTTCCCCCACTAACCCATCCCGGTAAATCTCCCCTCCCAGTCCAGCCTTTCCCAGTGACCCCTCAATAACCTTCTCAGCGTTTCCCAGTGGTACCAGCCGTGTCTGATACCAGCTCAGTATTTCCCAGACTCCCCCCGAGGGCACCACAAACTGCTAACGCCACCGGGACAGTGCCCTACCGGGCCATACCGAGCTCGGTGTCCTGTCAGTGCTGGCACCGAGCCCGTATCGATGCCGTGCTGGGCCTTACCGAGCCCGGGGCCGGTGTTGGACAGAGCCTGGTGCCAGTACCGGGTCTGTGCAGGGCCATACCGAGCCATGCCCAGCTCGGTGTCGTGCCGAGGCTGAGGCCGTGCCAGTGTCGATACTGATAATGTGCCCAACCGGGCTATACCGAATCCCGGGCCAGTGCAGAACCAAGCCCGTACCGGTGCCGTACCGGTCCATACCGACCCCCGGGCTGCACCCAACCGGCTCCAGGGTCGCGCGTCCCTCCTCTAAACCCCCCCTTTGCCGGTGCGGAGCCGCCCCCGCCGGGGCCGAGCCACCCGCCGCCAGCACCGCCCCCGGGCTATGTATCCCCGCCGCATCCCTCCTCTCCCGCTCCCCGCTCCCCATGGCTGCATCACCGGCGGCACCGGCATCCCGGAGCCCCACTCGCGGCGACGCGCAGCGCCCGTCCCGCGGCGGCCCCGGCGGCCCCGAGCCGGGCACGGAGAGCGGCGGCGGCGGCGGCGGCAGCAGCAGCCCCGGCTCTGTGGAGCTGGCGGCGGCCCGGAGGCGGCTGGTGGCGGCCGAGGGGAGGCGGCGGGCGGCGGCGGAGCTGGAGGGGCGCGTGTGGCAAGTGCACTGCGCCCTGCGGCACGCAGAGCTCCGCCTGGCCGCCCGGGCAGAGACGCTGGGCCGGCTCGGGGCCGGCGTGGCACAGGCACAGCTGGCGCTGGCGGCCCAGAGCCAGCGGCTGCAGAAGGGGCTCCGCCGCCGCCCGCGCCCCCGGCCCGCAGCGCTGCTCGCCGCCGCCCGCGCCCTCCGCAGCTGCGTGCCCTGGGCACCGTCGCGGGCACGGGGGGCGGCCGCGGGGACCCCGGTGCGCCGGCTGCCGGCGGCGCCCCGCGGGTCCGCGTAGGGGAGGGGGCGTGGAGGGGGTGTGGGGGTATGTGTGGAGGGGGCTGGGGTGCTTTAAGGGGGTTTGATCGGTGTGGGGGGGGGTGTCTGAAAATTCTATGGTGGGTCTGGGGACCCTGCAGGATCTGGGAGGACCCAGTGATTC
>JAWWLV010000070.1:5784292-5797498 GCA_035041135.1 Platyrinchus mystaceus
GAGCCCTGGGGGAATCTGATCGGTGAGGATCTGGAAGGGGTTTGGGGAGCTGGAGGGGTTTGGGGTCCTTGAGGGGGTTTGATGGGGTGGGGTCTGGAAGTGGGGGGTGCCGTGATGGGTCTGGGGACCCTGTGGGATTTAGGGAGATCCAGTCCTTCGAGGAGTCTGATCAGTGAGGATCCAGGGGCTTTGAGGGTTCTGAAAGTGGGGGACAGTTTGATAGGTCTGGGGGACCCTGCAGGATCTGGGGGACCACATGGTGTGGGGGTGACCCAGCAGAGTCTTGGGTCCTTTAGAGTGTTTTGGGCAGTCTGGTGGGTTGGGAAGCAGTGGGTTTGCAGGTCCTGATTGGATTCTGCAGGGTATGAGGGGTCTGGGGGACCCTATGGGGTAGGGGGACCCAGCAGGGTCTGGGGAATCCGAGGGGCTGGGACCTCATGGATTTGGGGGTCTCAGAGGGATCCTGCAGGGTCTGGGGGACTCTATGGGGTGGGGGTACCCAGCAGGATCTGGGGACCCCAGCAGTGGCCTGAGGGGTCTGATGGGGGAAGACCCTGTGGGGTCTGAGTTGTTTGGGGTTCTGTAGGTGACCCTGTGGTATTGGGGCACTCCCCAGCAGGGTCTGGAGACCTTGGGGAATTGCTCTGAGGAATTTTTTTGGGGGGGAGGGGGCTGGTCCCTGGGTGTTTGGAGTGAAGGATCCTGCAGGGTCAGGGTCCAGGGTGTGCAGTGAGCTGGCAGTTTGGGGGGGGGGAGTGAGGTTGGGGGGCCCAGCAGGGTCTGGGAACCCCCATGGGGTTGGGAGACCCTCCAGGGTCTGGGATCCCTGGAGGATCTTGCCAGGTTTGGGCGTGTTTATCAGGGAATCTGCTGCCAGCACCTCCATCTCGGTGTGGGGTCACCTCCCTCCCGAAGGCAGCAGGTTCAGGGCAGCCACTCTGGGGCAGGGCCCCTTCCCTGTCCGAGCCCCACAGCCCCTCAGGAGGGGTCCCAGAGCCCTTGGGGCAGCAGGACACTGGTGGGACTGTGACTGATACTGGGCCTCTGTGCAAGCCTCAGTGGGGAATCGAGCGGGCTCGGGGCCACCCCACTTCCACCAGCCCTGGCCAGCGGTTTCGGCCCCCGCAGGGGCAGAGAGCAGGAGAGGACTGGAATTCGTGAGGACTGGAACTCGTGATGGCACTGGCACCGTTCGCCTCCCGCCGAGCTGGAATTTCGGGACTGCTTTGATGACTGACCAAGCGGGTGACACTTGAAACCTCCCGGTGCTTCCAGCAAACGTCCTTGGGGACATCCAGTGTCACCTTGGCAGCAGAGCCTGTCGCTGCGGGCTGGCGAGAAGGCACGAGGAGGCGGAGGAGGGCTCGGGATGAAGGATCCCTCTCCGGGCAGAAGGCTTGTGCAGGACCACGGTGCTGCTGTCCCCATCACTGTCCCCATCGCTGCCCCACCAGCCCTGAGCTGGCCTCAGGACGGAGGGCTCGGACCTGATGGGATCACCCCTTGGGATGGAGGACTTGGACGTGATTTGATCACCCCTTCCCCGCCGGGAATTACAGTGGATCAGCTGGAAAAGCCCCCCCGTGGTCCCGCTCCTCCGCCGGACACAGCGCTCGCCGTCCCCGGGATAACAAGGGTCCCTCACCTGAGCCAGCAGCTCTCGCTTCGCCGTGCCAAGCTTCTGCAGTGGCTTTCCCCAGAGGCTGCATGAATCCCACTGGAAAAAAAAAGTTATTTATTTATTTTACTAAAAAAATACCAAACCACTTGTTTTTGGGGCCGGGTGGGATTTGGGGGGTGGGATTTCACTGACGTATGAATGTGCCGCGACTACCTTGGTGTGACAGCAGGTCTGTTGTGTAACCCTGGCTGCTGCTGCTGCCCTCACCGTGCTCTGGAATAAACTTTGATATATATTTTATTCATTACATGCAGTGTCCTGAGGTGCTGGTTGAAATATAACTGAGAGGGTGATTAAAACGGGGATTAGCAAATAAGCCCCGGTAATGGCGTGTAATTAATACCGGGGTGGATTTCTCTGATTATCGACCTCTTCCCTCCTCCGGGGGTGTGGGGACATGGAAAATGTGCTTAGAATTCCTGCAGCAGAATGTCACTGTGGGTGGCTGGGGTCTCTGGCACCACATATGTAAATATATATATATGTCTATATATATATACACAAATACAGACATAGTTTGTCCTGAAAAACTCATATAAGGTGACAAATAAGGTACAACTTGCACATAAATATGTGCAAAAAAGAGGTAGAGGAGAAATATTTAAGCTACCACCCTGCCCTTATGGTCATGCACTGGGAGACCTATGCCTTGTTCCCATTAATCCCGGTTTTCAAACAATTCTTCTCGGGTTTGTGCTGCCCTAAGTGGAGCTCTGAGTGCTCTGATTCCCCTTCGGTGCTCCCTGATTTCTGCCTTTTCACTAAATCAGTCCCTGGGGGAGGTTTTCCCCTCAGTGCACAACTGTAATCCCAGCCAGGAGGTGATTCCCGGAGCTGGGTGGGGAATTTGCTGTTAATAGCAGCTTATGGGTCTCAGCTAGGAGAAGGGACATATTATCTCTCCCAGGCTTTCAATTAATGGTATGAAATGCACAGCTTGGGCTTAAATCCCTCGATTTTTTTTCCTCCCCCTTTCTCTGGTGATTATTTGCAAATCAGCTTTTGACCTGATTAGAGCAGAACAGACTCTGCAGAAATGCAGGGAAAGACCTTAAAATTATGATAAATCAACTCCATTAAACCAGTCAGACCAAAATAATTCAAAATCATTCGATGCAACGGTTCATCCACACCCTTTGGTCTCAGTAAGATTATGGTCTCATCCCACTTTGTATTCCTGGAGTATCTTCAGCTGGAACATGACATCCATTACAATTCATGTGCTTACTATTCCCATTTTCCTTGAGGATGTGGTCAGCAAGGACAGGAGGATTGTGGAAAGGTGAGAAGGAGACCCCAGTCCTCCTCAACACCCTGCAAATAGATGAAATAAGGATACCTGTCTGCTCCAGGTGCCCAGGGAACACCACACCCAGGATTTCAAAGGATAGGGAAAGGCAGTGGGGTCCTCTCTGCCTGCTGGGACAGGGGGACATCCCCTCATTCAGCAGTTAAACTGCACTGGGGAGGCTGGGGCAGGCAGCTGTGTCCTGGTTTTTGGAGTGGAGGAACAACAGCAGCTCCCCAGGCTGATACTGGAGTGAGAAGTGGCCCCTGATTCAGGAAAAATAATTAAAAGGGAATAAAAGCTAGTCCCAGAGTTGTATTACACAGTGGCTGCTCATAGGAGCAGCATCACCTCCTGCACCTCCACAAGTCCCAGGAAGCTCCAGCTGACACTGCCACTGACAGGGACAACACCAAACTCCTACTGGAGGGTCCTGGGCCTGTTTGGGGCACAAATTAGGAAGGGGGAAACCCACAGCACCTCCAGCAGGAGGCCAGAGGAGGAGCCAGACCCCCCAGTGCCTTTGGGATCACCCCCTGCCTTGGGAGCACAGGGCTTTACATAACCCTGCTGCCTTTCTGCCCTCCTGCCAGCGATGCTGTTACATAAACAGCACCGACACTTGTTGGGTTTATGAGATTATTTTGTTACAGACTTTCTGGGAAAAATAAAATTAATGTGGCCTGTTAATACCTAAGCCTGGCTTCTCTCCTTTCCGCTGCTAATTCCTTCGGGCTGGTCCTGGGGAAGTGTGTGGGTGTGAGGGGGGTTGGCAGGGCCACAGGGACCCACGGGCAGGGACAGGAACTGCCCAGAGCTGAAACGCCTCTGAGGGGCTGGTGTGAGAGCGAGGGGGGGAAGGCAGGGACTGTGGGAAGGTGGTGGAGGGAGACAGGGACAGTGAGAGTGATGGAGAGTGGGACAGGGACAGTGGGAGGTTGATGGAGAGGGAAGAGAGACAGTGGGAGGGTGATGGAAGGAGGACAGGGACGGTACGAGAGTGATGGAGGGGGGACAGGGACAGTGAGAGTGGAGAGGGGACAGGGAGGGTGCAAAAAAGATGAAGGGGGGTAAAGGGACAGGGCGAGGGTGACGGAGAGGGTCAGGAGGGGACGGTCTCGGAGCGATGGGGAGGAGGGGACAGGGCTACTCTCCCGAAGGTCCCAGGGACCAGGAGGCCACCGAGGCCGCCCGGAGCCGCCCGGTTCGGTCACCAGAGGGCACTGCGGGAGCCGCTGCCGCAGCCGCCGAGGCGGAGCAGCCCCGGGGCGGCGGGGACCGGGCGGGCGGGTCCGGGTCCCCCTTCCAGCCCCGGCACTGGGGAGGTGTCTCCCCGCGCAAGGGTCCTCAGCCAAGGCTGGGGGACGAGCCTCACCCTCACAGAGTAACCCCCAACCACCCCCTCCCCACAGCATCCCCCAACCACCCCCTCTCCACAGCATCCCCCCAGCTCTCCCCACTCCATCCCCCAAGTTTCCCTCTTCATCCCCCCAGCTCCCCCCTCTCCTCCTCTAAGTTTTTCCTCTCTCCACCCTCCCAACTCCCCCTCCCCACAGCCCAGACATGTCCCCGTACAAATCTCTGTGGGAGCACTTAAAGAACATTCCCCCCATTCTACCGCCCTCCCCCTTAACTCTTTCCTGCTGGGCCCCCCAGTGTCCATTCCATGCCTTCTCCCTGCCCGGGCGTTTAAGAGGTAGTTACAGCCCCAGTTGGTCGTAGGGAGTGGGAATTGCCCCCCTGGCCCCTGATTTGCCCCTTCCAGCATCTGAGCCCAGCCTGGGCTCCCCCAGAGCTTTTATGGGGGGCTGCAAGTCATCTTCCCCCACTCCCTCAGCCCCGGGATGGGTAACCTTGTGCTTCATCCCAGTTCAGATGTGCTGAGAAATCCCCTGTTTTCAGTTCTGTCCCCCCATTCCTGCCCAGACCCCCTCACTGACAGCCTGCATCCACCACCAGACCCAAGGGACAGAGGGTCAGTGTGGGATTTGCAGCCACCCCATTCCTGGGCTGAGGAGAGCTGGAGGTAGGGGGTGCTGCCTGGGGCCTGAAGGTGGGCATCCCTTGTCCCCACCACCCCATGACCCCCCCACCCCAGCACCCCCGGGGGTCTTTCCCTGGCTCTGGTGAGCTTCCAGGCCTTGGAAAGCCATTCCTGTGGCACCTGGCTGCCCTGCCCTCTCCTTACTGTGCCAAGCTCGTCTTGGTCCACTTCTCTCTTCCCCACTAAAGCTCTTTAAGTCACTGATCTTGTTAAACCTCGGCAATCGGGTTGTTTTGCCCTGCAAGTTAATGTGCCTAATTCCTGCCCTGCTTACTCCTGATTCCCAGCCCCAGAGTCCCACGCTGGGACTCTGCCCCTGCTCCTATCCTGGGTGGTTTTGACCATGGCAGGCCCACGGGGAGTGCTTTTGGGTGAAAAAACAGCAGAAAGTGGCTTGTTCAACCTCCTCACACCCCTTTTCCAAGTGTTTGGGTGTTCAGAAGTGTTTTCTCCAGGCATTTGAATCCTTTTTTAAAGGAACTATGTAAGGGAAATCGGGTAATTAGTGCTGCTACGTGTGGGCTTGGAGAGGTGGTTTCTCAAGGCCCTTCTCCTTCCAGGAAGGCCAGGCTGCAGCTGGGCACAGCCAGGAGCGTCCAAACCACGATTTTCCAGGGTTCAAGTATCCCCTGCCGGGGTCGTCTGGATCACCCTGTGAGTCCTCCCCTCACGGAGCAGCGCCTCTATTTTCAGCCCTGGCTGCCCTAATCGGATCACACGCTCTGCCCGCAGCCGGCTCCTTCCCAAAGCCCACAGGTGCTGCAGGTTACAGGCTCGGGCAGGATCCGCCGTCTCGTCCAAGGGCTGAGTCTTCAGCAGAGGGGAATTAACCTCCCGCTCCTGCCCGGAGCTGATCCCGAGCATCGCAGGGCTCGCACCGCCCCCTTCCCTGAAGAACTAGGGTTTCCCTCCACCCACAGCAGCCAAACCTGCGGATTGGCAAGCCCTGGGAAGGGTGATGGAGTGAGGAATGAGCCCCAGAATAGCTCCATGACGTGCACAGCAAAGGGCAAGGTGCTGCTGAGTGGTTTTGCCTTGCTCACTGTCCTGTCTCATGCACGGCAGGGGGAAGTGGGAAGAAACCCCCCCTGCAACCCCAATATATATATATAACTATGATAAATACATAAAATGTAATATCTAGATGTTAAATCCAACCCTCCAGCCTGCAGCAGGGATGCCCAGAGCAGACACTAAGGGAGACACCCCCTCCCCGGGCTGCTTCACTCCCTGTCCCTGCTAATCCCCGGCAATCCGACATGACGGGAGACCTGTAACCTGATCACGGTTCATTAAGGGGTTTAACGAGATTAATTGCCAAAAGCACCAGTTAGTGCTCGCAGCCCCTCCCTGGGGAGGATCCGGAGATCCCTGGACTCTGCACGCTGGGGTGTCAACGAGGATCTCCCAAAACTGCAGTGGTGTAATCCTCAAAAATAACAAGTTTGGGGTTTGGGGGTTCTCATTCCAGGGGTGGGCGTGCAGAGGCAGCTCTGGGTTTTCACATGTCCCAGTTCTATCGTGTTTATCCCCCCGTGGGTGACACCCTGCCCTCAACATCCCCAAGCCAGGGCTTGCACGCTGTCATAACTCCAGGAGATGGGGATTTAAGGAGAAAAAAAAAATCCCCAAACTTTTCCAGCTTTCTGTTGTTTGCAGGTGTGTTTGTTCAACCAGCAGAGCTCCTTTGGCAGAGTTAAATACACGGTGGTTTTGGGGAGGTTTGAACAATCCCAGTGCAGGGGCACACGGTGCTGATCCTGATCCTGTGAGGTGCTGAGGTGCTTTGCCTTGGAAGGGAGGAAAAATAGGAAAGAAGGCAGGAAGGGAAGAAGAGAGTGAGGGAGGAAGGAAGGGAAAGAGAGGGAAAGAGCACATCCCTTCTTTCTCTTCCCCCTCCCACACCCTGTGCATCCGCAGCGAGCTCACCCCCGTGCCAAGGGACGGGTGACACCAGGACTCCCCTCCCCGGCGTTTTTGGCTGGAAATAACCCCGGGGCAGGGCTCTGTGCCCACCACCCCCCGCGGGACCCCCGGGCACCACGAGGCATCGAGCCCCAGCGATGCCCCCGGGGCGCATCAGCCCAACTCCCGCCCCCCCCGGGCCCGGCACCGCTGACGCTGGGACTATATCGGTCGGTGACAGGCAGGAAAGGAATCCGTGGAGCAAAGCCAGGCACAGGCTCCTCTCGGCTCTCCCCGTCGCCTCGCCTCTTATGGAGAGGAGCAGGAGGGAAGAGGGGCAGCTCCCGTTATGGAGAAGCCCTGGGGAAACCCTGGCTCACCCGGACACCCAGCAGGGCCCCAGCAGCCCCAGAGTCCCCAGCGTGCTTGGGACGTGCCATAATCCCTGGGGACAGCCCGGAGACGCGGCTTTGAGCCATCCTGCAGAGGGGGTCCTGCTCTCTCCGTGGTCAGGAGAGGTGGGAGGGATTCCCTGGGAGATGCAATCATTGCCCCCAGGTTTTAGGCAGCTGCCAGACCTCCCTGTGCACAGGCAGAGGGATTTGTTGCACTGAAGAACGCAGGGATACAGGGATTTAAATCCCAGTGGGACCACAGGCAGGGCAGACATGTTTACCTTACAGCTGAAGCCTCCTGGAGAGGAAGAGGAGGAGGAGGAAGAGCTCACAATGGTGCCATGGTGGGAGCAGCCAGGCCATTAACTGATGGCACTGGTGAGGGAGGGTGTCCAGCATCCCATGTGTGGTGCCCCACTCCAACATCCCGGGGCTGCCACTGCACAGCGCTGCTCACCTTCACACACAGCAGGATTTGGGGGTAGACTGGGGGTCTTTGGGGACCACAGCAGCTTTGAGGATACTCAGCACAGGCATCAGGGCAGAGCCAGGCAGGCTACAGCCCCATCTCTCCCTGAACACCCCTTCCCTGGTGCCATCCAAGAGTGATTCCCCCTTTTCTGGGTTGCAAATTAAAACCCATTTTGTGCAAACCCGCAGAGCATGAAGAGGCTCAAACCCCGGGCAGCTCAGCACGGCGACAGGTCAGGGCACAGCTGAATCCCTGCAGGCCCGAGTCTGCCTCCCCAGGAACCTCCCTCTGGAGCCAGGGAAGCAAATTCTCCTGCTCTTTCCCACGTGTTATTGTGCTGGACAAATATTTGCTTTGGAAAGTGCTGCCTTGCCCGAGCCCTGCAGCCAAGGCCGTCCCTGGCACCAAGGCTGCTCGCACCAGGCACCAGGGATGGATCCTGCTCCGGCCCAAATCCGTGCTCCTTTCTGAAGGGAAACAACCACCCTGGAGCTGGACTCCACTGGGATGTTCTGTGGGGATTTGGGACCTTCCCTGGAGTGGGAATGTTACAGTCTGTGGAAGCCGTGGGCTCTGATAAGGGGAGCCCCCTCCTTGGCCACTTCCACAGGAAGGAAATCACCTGGAAAACAGGGCAGAAGGCCTGGAGGGGGGTCAGCACCCCATCCTGCAGCACCTCAGGATACAGGGAGTGTAGGAGAGGCATGTGGGGTGCTCAGGGCTATTGGGTGTCCATGCTGGGCTTGGAGCCCCCCAAAATCCTAGGAGACAGGCTGGGGACACACCTGCAGAGGGAAAAGCCCTGGGAAGCTGCTTGAAAGTCTCAGAGGGAAATCCCAGCCTTTCTGTGCTGTTTTACAACCCTTCTTTGCTCCTAGAAATGCGCTTCTGGCCGCGGGGAGCAGGAGAGGGGGTTGTGGTGGGAGCCGGGCGTGGCTGGGGGTCTCCAGGGCAGGAATCTGGGGCAGGAACCCCCCGCGGCAGCGGCATTCCTGGCTCTGCCGGTGCTCCCCAGCCCCGGCCTCCGCACCGCTGGGAGCGCGACCAGCCCTCGGCGCTGGGACACTGCCCTTTGTTTCGGAGAATAAAGTTAGCGCTGTTACTCAGCCTGTCGCTATTCCAGCAATTCCTGCCTCCACTTTCGCTCGGCAGCAGCGGGAAACATTCCTGCCTGGGGGCTGCCAAGAAAAATACGCGCCGGAGGGATGCGCAGGGACGGGGACTGGCAGCACCGCGGCCACGGGGATGGCTGTGGGAACGCGGCTGCCCGGGATGGGCATCACACCCCGGCTGTGGGATGCTGCCTGTTTTACATCCCATGGGAGCCCGTTCCCATCTGGAACAACAATAACCTGCTGCTACGGGTGGCTTTGGTCCCTTGGGTGACCAAACAGCAAGCAGAGGATGCGGGGACAAGGTGTGTCACCTCTGTGAGTCCCAGAGGTGAAGATTTATCTCCGAGTGCTGCTGATTTCCATGGAAAGTTTTGCTGATGCCAGCGGGGCTACCACGGCCACAGCCACATGGATCCATGTTGTTTTTTCCCTGCTTGTTTTCTGCCCTTTACCTTGTGATAGGCAAAGCCAACAGCCCGTCCCCGAGGTCCCTGTATCCCCAGGAACCTCCCGTGTCCTTGTGCTGCTCCGGTGTTATCATCCCGAGTGGAAAAAGGCGGCTGCTCTGATAACCCCGCTCTGAGGGATAAAACAGCTGCCTCGAGGAAAAGCTGCAGCCTCTGCCAGATCCCACACACCAGCACCCTCCTCCTGCACCCATCCCTTCCCCTGCAGGGTTTGGGAGCCCTGATTTAGATGCTCCCAACTCCCACCCTGGCCAGCACCTCCTGCCCACGCCGGACTGGGGCTGTAGGACACGTCAAGTCTTGTGAGGGCCAAGAGCGGATCCTCCTCCATCCTTTTTTGGAGGGATGGTCCTCTCCCTCCCCTCCCCGCTACCCTAGGAAGGTGCTGGCACTGCATCCTCTGTGAAACCCTGGAGAACAGCCCCCCTGCCATGTGCATAGCCCTGAAACCCCCCGAAAATCCCCGTGGGCACCAAACCCCAACAGCTTTAATCCGGCCGCCTGGGGCAGCTCACCCACAGCTGGGGCTCCGCGCTACAGTGCCCAACTCCAGGAACAAAGGCAGGACAGGAGGGAGGCCGGGAACGTCCTTTCCCAGCCCCGGGGACATTAAACAAACCCCAAGAGACCATTCTCCCTTTGTCAGCCCCGTAAGGTCACCCGAGGTTTGATCTACAGCCCAGCGCGGCAGACAGAGAAATTCCCGGTGAGGGTTTTGGATCAGGTCCTGATGTTTCTCTTTGACCAGGGAGTTGCTGGTGAAGCTGCCTGGATGCTGCCTGCTGTGGTGTGAACCCCAAAAAGCCCTGCTCATCCTTTCAAAGCCCTCTGAAGCGGATCACAGGGATATGTATTTTCCCCACTTTCCTTCTTCCCGAAAGCTTCTAAATCCTTCCTATGTCTGTGGAGTAAAAGTTTGAAGGCTGAGCCACAGACGTGCTCAGCAGCTTGGAAACATCCTAAATTTAAGCCCCAGCTGCACCGTGAGTTCCCAGGAGCACAACCCTCTGAGCCTCCATCGCCTGCTCTGCTTTCAGCCCAGGATTTTAACCCAAATCCCCACTTTCTGCCCGAATTTCAGCCAAGATGAATCTGCATTTCCACTCAAAAAGAGCTGCTGAGGGCTTTGGGGAGAAAGGGGACAAGGGGCAATGGCTTTAGACTGAAAGAGTAGGTTTGTATTAGATTTTAGGAAGAAATTCCTCCCTGTGAGGGTGGGGAGGCCCTGGCAGAGGTTGCCCACAGAAGCTGTGGCTGCCCCATCCCTGGAAGTGTCCAAGGCCCTGTTGGACGGGGCTTGGAGCAACCTGGACTAGTAGAAGGTGTCCCTGCCCATGGGAGGGGGTTGGAATGGTGCAGGCGATGCTACACTGCTGGGCTGGGGCTCAAAATGAAGGGAAGGGGATTTTTTTGGGCTCACTTCATCCCACAGCACAGGGCACAGGGCCATCAGTGTCCTTATCTTGGCTGTCCTTATCACGGCTGGGCACACGTGTCGAGTGCTGTGCTGTGGGAAGGGAACACGGCTCCGGCAGCTCCGGCCCCGGAGGCATCGGCTGGAGCACAGGAGTGGGGCAGATGGGTATCACAAAGCACCCAGTGCCTCATCACCTCCTTTTCCCAGCCCATGTCCTGTGAGGGAACAATTAAAAGGTCTTCCCAGGGTGTGACACGCGGCGTGGGGACTCCCAAAGCCGCCCTGTCCGGTTCCCCCCACACCCCTCTCCAGGCTGTCCTGCTGCACGGGTGGCCCTGGTCCTGCCCTGCCTGTGACAGCAGGCTGGTGGCAGCTGTGTCCCCTGTCCCCTCCCCTCAGTGTGGCTGAGAAGGCAATTCCCACTGGGATGATGCAAGCTCCAGGTGCAGGAGGATGAGGAGTGGGCGGCACCTCTGCCCAGATGGAGCCAGGAGTGCTGCTGGTGCGCAGCCCTGAGGGAGTGCTGGGCTCAGACAGGCTCCCTGTGCCTTCCTAAGGCCCAAAACCTTGTGCTGGCATTTAGGCTCTGCCACACACAGCACCTGCTGACACCCCTTTATGCCAGGAAACATCCCCTAAGCTCCGGCGTGACCCGGAACCACAGCCCAGGGCAGACCTGGGTGCTCCCACCTCCTAAATCAATATTCCAGCTCAAAATACTTATCCAAACTGCTCCTGTCTCAACTGATCTCTTCATCCTTCCTGTTGAATATATGCCCAACATGTTTACACGGCCCAGGTGAGGGCAAAGCCGTGTTGGGGGATATCCAGGTGCGTGTGGGAGAAAATCACCCCGCTGGCCTCTCCCGTCTCCTCATCCCACAGCCAAGTCCTCCCTGGAAATGGCCCCGGGAGCGCCGGCCTGGCCCAGCCATGCACGGCTTAATGAGCTGGCCCAGCTCCCAGCCAGGATCAGGGAGGAGCAGGCTCTGCTCCATGCAGGAAGGGCCCCCCTGCCCATGCACCCCACACCCAATTCCCCCCAGCCCGATGCTCTCCCGGGCCCGGGTGCTCTCTCTGCACTGGCAGGGTTACACTGCAGCACCTCCTCCCACCCTGTTGATCCACTGGGATGCACCAGATCAGGGGGATTTCATGCTGCCTGAGCTCCTCCGGTGTCTCAGCATCCTCCTCTTCCTCAGGGGTGTCGATGGAGCCAGCCCAGCCAGGGGAGCATCCCTGAGAGGTGAGGTTTGCCTGATGTGGTGGGAGCTGGGACGGACCCTGGCGTGGGGCTGGGCTGGGGGGCAGAGCAATGGGGCTCTGTGGTACCCCCTGCCTGGGATGCAGGGCAGGAGGGGGGTCAGGATTCCGGGAGAGCCGAGCACGGTTTTCCTCTTAAGCAGATGTGCCACATCTGGAACTCTCTGGCAGAGCTGGATTTGGATCCGAATCCTGTTACAGGCGTGCCTGGACCTTCAGTAGCCGATGCTGAGGGACACCCCGGGCTGGGATGTTTGTAGGAACAGGCTCAGCAGTGACCACACTCCATCCCAGAGGCTGCAGGGAGCACAGGCTCCTGCTGGCAGCTCCACCAAGGAGAAAACCTGGTGCAGAATATTAAGCTTTACCCACAGCACCGACCCGCAGTGAGAGCAGAGAGGGGAAAAAAACCATCCCAACCCTTTTGATCCCACAGCTCTTGGTGGCACGAGCTGGGGGCCAGGAGAAGCCCTGTGGCTACCCCCACAGCTTGGCAGGTCCCCAGCTCTGGGGTGTCTTTTGGGGGGGTTCAGGGGATGGGGGAGCAGTGGGGACCCCCAGCCCTGAGAAGAAAGCAGGAAAGGGAACAAGCAGCAGCAGCAAACGATGGGGCTAATGAGAGGGTGGATTTCCTCAATTATAGGATAATGCCAGTAATCCCAGCTTTCGAAGGTTTAGGCAAGAGACAACTGCTGTGGGATGAGCCTTCCTCCCACCCACGTGATGGTGAGGAGCCCGGTGCCTCCTCTGTGAGTGGGGGAGCAGAGCAGCTCCCAGCCTGCCCAGACACAAACCCCAGCACCCAAACCCTCTGAGCACCCTCCCCTAAAACCCACCAGCTGCCCTGGGGGAGATGAACCCTCTCCAGTCCAGACCATGGACCAGTCCAGCCACCAGCATCTGCCATCACCTGTCCTGGAGGCAGGAACCAGCTCTTCCCAGCTGCCAGTGGGTTTTGCACTTACCTGGGGCTGTGGGACCTGCCAGGGCTGCCAGGGGACCATCCCAGGGAAGAGTTTATCCCTAATATCCCATCTCTCCCTGCCCTCTAGCAGTGGGAAGCCATTCCCTGTGTCCTGTCACTCCATCCCTTGTCCCAAGTCCCTCTCCAGCTCTCCTGGAGCCCCTTTAGGCCCTGCAAGGGGCTCTCAGGTCTCCC
>JAWWLV010000070.1:5800413-5846416 GCA_035041135.1 Platyrinchus mystaceus
CAAGGCTCAGGGCCAGGCAGGGTGGGCTGTGCCATCCCCCCAAGGCTCAGGGCCAGGCAGGGTGGGCTGTGCCATCCCCCCAAGGCTCAGGGCCAGGCAGGGTGGGCTGTGCCATCCTCCAGCAGCTCAGCCCCGTCCCTGGAGCAAACTGCCCTCCCGGAACGTCCAATATCAATGGAGCATTTGTCTCGTGCTTGGCACCAGGCTCTGGAGCACAAGGGCCCGTGTGCTGGATCGCCCAAACACAGCTATAAATGGCAAGAGGAGCTGCACAGACAGACTGTTCTCTCATGCTGCAGGAGCTCGAATGGCACAGTTAACACCCGCGCTGCCCCAGCGGCTCCCGAGGAGGAGGAGGAGGAGAAGGGCAGCCGGGGAGAAATGCTGGCACACTGCAAGGAGGAAAAAAAAAAAAAAAAAAGCTAAATAGAGAGATTAAAATAAAATTTAAATGCCATGCTGGGTCTAGCAACCCGCCTGCACAGAGCTGGTGCCACCCTCGGCACCGGGCCAGCAGATTAAGGACGGCTGGGAGCAGGGAAGGTTGGAGCAAGATGCTTCTTGCATTCTGGAGTCAAGACAAATTCCTGCCGTTTCAGTGGTTCTGGAGAGCGGCCAGATGTCCTTCCAGGAGAAAAAGCTGCAGATGCAGAGCCCGCATCACCAGCCCTGGAAGTGATCTGGCTGCTACAAACGCCGAGTGTTTTCGGATGCGTCTCCAGGCATCGATGGCACAGCAGCCCTTTGCAGAGCTGCTGTGGGCACGTGCTGTACTGTACCACGGGCTGTGGCGTGGGCTCCTCTGCTCCTGACTCTGGTTATCCGAGCTGGGCACTGCCCAGACCACTGGGCTAAATATAGGGAGCTATATTTATAGTTGGTTACTATAAAGGAGCAGCCACCCCAGCACACGTCTGCCCCCAGAGCAAAGCTCCTGAGCCAAGCACTGGAGCACCAAACGTCACTAGAGCCCAAATGTCACCCCCCAGACCCCTCAGGCACACCCTGACTTATCCCTCGCCCTCTGCCTCAGAGAGGAAAATAATGACAGACTACAGGCTGTGAGAAAATATATAGGGTTTTTTTTTTATTTGACAATTAACAAAAGAGGGATCCGAATCTCGGCTGTAAACATTGATAGCTCCTTTCTGATCACAACTAGTACTTTCCACCAACATCCTTTTGTATGGTCTGATCCGCTCCAACAATGCTGAGCCGACTCTGTCAGGGCTTTTGCTGCTCTGCTCAGGGTCACAAATCCAGAGGCAGCTTATTCACCACAGCATCAACAGCAGGACCAACCACCCACACTGAAGACAGCTGATGGACTAAGATACTTTAGAGCTGCTTCCACACACGAGAGACGCTCAGGGAAGGCAGGAGAGCGTGCTGGGTTTGTGCCAGAGAGAGGGAAACATCTCCAAACCCGGCAGGTTTGGAGAGAAATCAGCTCTGCAAAGGCAGAGCCCTACTCGAGCAGGCAACAGGGACTCACACAGTGCCAGCCCAGCGAGAACATCCCAGCCCTGTTGTCAGAGGGAAGCTCTGGCCCCAGACTGTAAAAATTTGGAGATGCAGAGCCAGCAAGTTTGTCCCAAAGAGGGACTGGCACCTCGTCAGCTCCATTGTTGCAGTGGAACCAGAACTGCCTGTAGCTTGACAAGGGGAAGTGAAACTTCATCTTGGGCTGGAGGGCAGCCAGGGCTGGAGGAGCTCGCACCCAGCTGCCAACCATCCCACGGGAACCTGGCCTGAACATCAGCAGAACCGAGCTTTTTTTGGGACATAAGCCTTCCAGAGCCTCTCACCCTCCCCTTTTCCAAGAGGAACCACTCTGCAGGTGGGTCAGCTACACACAGTATCCAAGTCTTAACTACTCAAACCACCTTTTGCTGTTCACAACCACCAGCAGGGAATGAAGCCGTGGAAAACCAGCAGGGAGAGTCTTCTCCCAGTGCCATTCCCAAAGCAGGGACCTCAGATCACCACCTCGGGCCACCCTCCCCCCCCTCCAGCAACATGAGGAGCACCAGGAAAAGGGAAGATGCACAACACTAAAGAACAGTGTTATAAATAGAAACCTCCCTCAGCTGTAGGAGCGACCTGCCAACAGCTACACAATTCCTGGGATTTGTAGCTGCTTCGGAGTGAGGGATGGAGCAGCCTGAGGTACAAGGAGCATCTGGGCAGATCCAGGACCAGGATCTCAGCTCACTCCTTTTTTTGAGGTCACCCTTTGGTTCTGAGCCTGGTTTTTGGTGGGAGCAGAGTCACCTCATCACCACACTCCCCCGACTGGACAAGCAAATAAAAATAACCCAACAGATTTGAATACACTGTATTTATTCGTAACAGATTCTAAAGAATCTAGTGAGTCTATGTCAAGCCCATTGCATGACAAGTGATACAGGTGTAGGAAAAAAAAAAAAAGAAAGACATTTAAAACAAAACAAAACAAAAAAATAAATCAAGTGCCATTCAAGCTACTGGAATCTTCCAATTGCCCCCTCACAGGAGGCAGCACAGTATCACTGCAAGGTCTAGAAAAAGTCAGATTCAACCCATTCACAAGAGTCCCACCACACACACTCCTTAAATCAAAAGTGCAATCTCAATGGGAAGTCACCCTGCCGAGCTGTTGGCTGTAGGGAATCTTTTTGGACATCTCAGAGGGAAGGAGGGAATCTCAATTCAGTGTGTCTGTGGGCAGGAGCAGCCTGTAGAAAACATGCTACGTGGCATCTATGTTCATCTGAAGTTTAAAATGAAAGAAAAAAGTATCATCTGCTCCCAAAAGCAGCCCTTAAAACCGGTTTTACCTTGCACTGGAAAATCTCAAGCTTCCCACCACTGAGGCCCTGGGGAGTTACGGGGCTGCAGCAGAGCTGATACAAGAGACTTGGCCACGAAGGCAGAGCTGTTCTGCAGGGAGGCAGCTGAAAACCTACACTGTTAGTGACACTTCTCCAGCTCTGACTGGAGAGGGAGCAAAGCTGGGCCAGTTTCGACTGGGTTAGTTCATGTTAAGCACAAGAGCCACCCCCCCACCCCTTTACTCCCAAACTCCACATCGCCCCTACCCCAAGAAAGGTACCAATCTGGCTATGCACATTCCAAGGATCTAGTCTTTATTAAGAGCGTTCAATCTGCCCAGCTATTACAGTTTTGTCACAAAAAAAACCCCCCAACAAAACAAAACAAACAAAAAAAAACCCCCCCAAGTTAGTAAAGATACTTCGAGTACCTCGGCCTCGGAGGAAGCACCACTGAAGCCGCGGTGTTCCCGGAGCAGCATCCCTAGGGAATGCCTGCTGCCTGCCCGCCTCTCCCTCCCTGCAGAGTCAAATCTGAGATTCTCCACGGGCACAGCAGTCCAGGCACCTCCATGAAAAACTTCTGTGCTCCAGACACCCAACAACTTCAAAGCCACGTTGGACTGAGAGAGCCAAACCCCCACGACACGAGAGGGTCTGTTTAGAAGACTTTTTGTTTTGTTTTTATCTCCCTTTCCTAAGGCCAACTAAGTTCACCCCCACCCCCCCAAGCTCCATTTCTAGCTAGAGAATGAATTTCAAATGCTGATGGAATCACATAGCTGGGAACAGGCTGCTTTGGAAGATAGGACCTGCCCAAGGGAAGATCTCCAGACTGGAAGAGCTCTGCCCATCTCCTCGGAGGACTCAGGCTCCAGCAACAGCTGGAAACAACTGACTAGTCAACTGGGTGGTTTGTGCTTCAAAAGGACAAGCCTCATCTTCCCCGATAACCCAGCTGGCCTCTGGCTTTGTGCATTAAAACCACACTGCATGCCAAAAAAAAAAAAAAAATTAAAAAAAAAAATAGGAAGAGCAGCATTTCAAATTCCCCTAGAAAATACAGGATTAGGTCCAGCAGCCTGAGGCAGGCTCCTGGACAGATCATCTGCCTCGCCATTTAGGAACACGACCGTATTTTGGCACTGCAGACTTGGGAGCTTGAAGAAATTCATATGCAGGTCCCTGCTGCCTCTTTTTCCAGAAAGCTCTGCACAGCATTTTCCACCATGCACTCCCCCCCCTTCCCCACTGTTCCCAGTTTCAGGCATTTACACGTAGCCATTCCAATACCTCCCTGGTTTATGCAGCCCCACTTTGACAGCTCTTTGCTCCAGGTGGTCCTTCACAGGCAGCAAGTCATGCCAAAAGAAAAAAACAACAAACCTCAGCGACACGGAACCTCAGCCAGGTTACTAGAAATGATCTCACGACCCTCCCCACCCCACAACAGAAACATTTTCCTCTTCAGACATTCCCCACTCAAGCTCTTGGGACATCAGCCCCTGCAAAAATAATAAAGGTTTACAGTACAGTTGTGTTTATATTGTTACAGGCACTTAAACAGGATTCTTTGGTCCTTCAAAGGAATTAGCCACTCGGGCTTCTGTTGGCAGAAACCACAAGTTTGCACACCCATAACACCTCCTGCACTAAAAAAAAAAAAAAAAAAGAGAAAACAAAACAAAACAAAACACAATCAGATCCATTTCAGGGCAGTGCAGCTCTACCTTAGCGTAATTCTACAGTCTCCCCTCACACACCCCCACCCTCCCCATTGCCTTCCAGGATTCCACACGCGAGTCTTCCCATGAACGTCCCGAGTCATCTCATTTCCATAACACTGCACTTCCCATCACAGTGTACAGCAGACAGGTCTTGTCCCAACAACCCCAGGAACAAGACACTCAAGCAATAGTCCAGGAAGTTTCCTTTTGGTGCAGTTCTAGGAAGGTTGTTTGTTTGGTTTTTTGTTTGTTTTTTTACCCCCCACCCCCACCATCCCACCCTCCCGACCCGCCAAGGCAAGGAAATACCTTGGAGGACAGACCCTGACGTTTGTCCTGGCTCAGTTACAGGGAAGCCACGTTGGGTAGGACTGATTGCAAGGCAGGAAGGGCTGCACGTGGGTGACATAGTAGTTGAAGTTTATTTCACTGACATAAGGGGCTGGCTGGTAGTAGCAGGTAACGTTTGTGACAGTGGGGATGATGTTCTGCTCAGCCAGGACCCTCACAGCCAGCATGGCAATGAGGTTCAGGGTCTGCCTCCTCTCGTGTCCCATGAGGCAGACTGTGCTCTCATTGACCACCCTGTGGAGGGTCATTAAATAGTCATATCTGTTGCTCTCCATCCCAACAAAGTGGCTCTGGAGGTAACATTCCAGCTTCCTCAGCTGCTCACCGATGTCAGAGAAGTCTATGAAAAACCTGGAGCACATGTACCTCTGTAGTGCCTTCATATCCACTTCCGATTTGGGCTTAAACCCCCTCACCAAGAGGTTGCAGTACTTGAGGAGCCCCCCGCCCCTGATCTCCTCGGGGTTCCTGGTGGCGATGACCCTGTTCCGCAGGTGGTCCATGGCCTCCTCAAAGTCCCCGTACATGCTCTCCCCGGTGACCGTGGGGTGGAAGTTCTCAGCCATGGGGTTCTCCGAGCACTCCCCGAACAGCAGGAGCGAGTCCAGGATGATCTGGAAGGAGTCCACGCTGAACTCGAACTGCCGCCGGAGAGAGTCCACGAACTTGAGCTCCACGTTCTTCCCGCTGTTGTTGGAGAGCGAGATGAGGCTCCAGCGGTCGGTCTCGTTGCACACCTTCACCAGCTTCTGCACGTAGGCCTCCTTCAGAGTCATGGGCGTGATCTTGTCCTTGTTGACCCCTTCGGGGAGGAAGTCAAGCAGGCAATCCATGACCACGTCTTTGACGAGCTGGAAAACATCTTCTGTCTTCAGGTCCACACCGAAAATGAGGTCCAGGTCTTTGTACCCCAAGCCACTGTCTTGATGCAGAACGTGACTGGCTGCTGAGCCATTCAACCTGACATTATGGACTGTGATTCCTTTCTTCTCCAGGCGGCTACGGACAACCTGAGACATAAAGAGAGTCAGTGAGAGGCAAGCAGGAATTTTTGGAGCAGCCTGGTGACAGCAGGATTCACTCCCCGGGCTTATATGGGTCACTCCAGTGCAAGACAGTGAAATAAAAAGCTAATCCATTAGAAATAGGTCACTTTGGAAAGCATCCCGAGTCCTGCCAGCAGCTGGGGGTGGCTCTCCTGTACTTATTCCCTCGCATTAGAGGGATCTGACTGCACATGATGAGCTGTTCTGCTTCCAGCACAGTGTCTGCCCTCCCTGCCTTCCCCACGCTGAAGGGGAGAGGTTCCCCGACCCCATTTTTTGGGGTGGTCTCTGCCCCCTTCATCCCCTCACGGTTCCAGCCAGCAAGCCAAGACCAGCCAACCCCAAACTGACCCCAAACAGGGAGGCAGCAGTACAATCTGCAGCAGTCCCAGTGGATTTAATCAGGGTGGCTCACTCCTTTTAGCCATCCCCTTCGGCCTGTCAAGACTCATTAAAGGCAAATCAAGATGCCAGAACTGCTCAAAAGCCCCAGCCAGGCGTATGCAAGTTCATGTCCCAACTAGTAAGTGTATCCTAACAATTTCCAGTGTGTCAGAGCTTCGTGCTGAGCTTGGCATGCTATCAAGCACAAGAGGCAGCTTTCATCTTACGGGTGTTACTCTGGTGATTTTAATGCTGCCTGCTCAGGCCTGGCACACCCACCAGTCCCTCCAAAGCTTTGTTCATTTAGAGGGAAGCTGAATCACCTGCCTGATTACTTAACAAGCAGGAGGCTAAAATAACCCCCAAGACCATAAAATAAACTCTCTGGACACCAGCTTATAATTTGAGTTTAACTCAGCTCAAAGATCCCAGGAAGATTAAGTCTGCATCTTTGACCAGAAGCTCTTCCCATCTCTCTCTCATCCTGCTTTCAAGTTCCTCTCCAGCAATTACCCCTTTTCCTGGGAGTCCCAAGCTAACCAGCCCGAAGCAAGGCTACGGCTTGGAACATCCAAAGCTTGGGACACAAATGGACAAACTGTATCACCAAGAGCCAGTCCAACCAGGCCCTTCAGCTCTGCGAGGCTGCCCTAGTTTGAGAGGCCCCATCAGTTCTGATTTTCAGCCTCCCAGAACCCGAATTTTAATTCAAAACTTGATCAGAAGGGCCAAACCCTCTTCTTGGTCGAGCAGACAGTGCTGGGGGAGATCAGGGCGCTCCAGCTCCGGCCTGAGCAGCTGTAAAACTGCCCCTCCACGAGTTTTGTTTAGAAGGAAGAACACACAAGAAGCGAAGAACTGCAGCGTGAAACCCTCACCCTGTCACAGACCCCTTGGTGACCAAACAGCAGGTTCTGCTGCCTCTGCAAAAAAAAAACCCACAACAACATCTCGGAACAACCCCACGGATGTTTTTGCACTTAGAGGTTGTTCAGGCTCAGGATGCAGCTTCCCTGCTGGTGTTTCCCCTTTCTCCCTGACACGAGCCATCCCTGCTCAGGCTAGAAGCATGCCTGGGCTCCTTGCCAAGCCCGTGGTGACAGTCACATGTCAGGCAACAGTTAACCAGGGAGCTATTCACCATCAGAAGTCCCACGTCCCCCTCCACCAGCACATCCAATCCAGTCAGTGAAAGAAGTTGTTTTCCAAGGCAGATAGTTTGAAAAAAAAACCCCACAACATTAAGTTTACTCCTAGAAGAGACACAGGGTTAATCCCCCAAACTGAACAAACATAATGCAGGGGAGCTCCTGGTCTGCATCTGCTGCCAACTGGAGTCACTCACTCGGGGCACGGCTCCAGCACTACTCGTGGAGTTAAGAGTTTTGTGCTATTCGGCTTAGAGAGACAAGATATAGGTCACAAAAGTGTTAGATGCAGAGCCAGGCCCAGTGCTCGGAGAAGATCTCATTCCAGATTAATTTCCTAACCCCAGAGAACATCTGCTTAACCCCTTTCCGAGCAAAGCTCAGGGCCTGCAGCGTTTCAGGCCCATAAGCTCCAGGCTTACTTGAGCTCCCCAGCTCTGGCCGTGTGAGATGCATTCAGAAAACAGGGGACAAATCCAACTGCTCCAGTCAGCTTTGTCCCAAGTCACCCCAGAAGGCTCCAGCCTGTGGAGCACCTTGCCATTCCCTGGGAGCTTCCACCTGGGAGCTCAGCTCCCCAGCTGCAGGCAGTGGGTTCAGGGATGCATTTTTTCCCCCAGAGGGTTGGATATTTCTAGGGTTAGGCAGCTGCTGACCTGCTTCCCAAAACAGCACCTCACCTTCCGTGTGGTTGGGATAATTGACTCTGACAGCCAGGCAGGAGCAAATCCTGCTGCGTCCTGACCTGCCGCTTCCCACCTCCCACAACAACAACAACAGGATAAATAACTGCCTTTTGGGTTACTTGTTCCAGCTTAGTCAGCCCTAAACACAGGGTCTGCCAGCATGGCCGGGCACAATTACAGCCCTCAGTTATTCCATGTTTGAAGTTGCTACTGGCAACATCCTTTTCGGCAGCTCCGACACCAAATCGACGCAGCTTCTGTGGAACCAGAGAGGAATAACTGGTGGAATATTTGATGCTGCACAGTGCTGTGGTCTTGCCCAAGCCAAGGGCAGCGTCCTGCCTGCAAATCTCATCTGTCATTCAGCTTAAAGCTCGAGCGGCCAAAATTTTAGCGCTTCTGCCCCCAACAGATGCGGGGACTCGAGGAATTTAAAACCAGCCGAGCCTTTCAAATGTCACCTTCCCATCTTCCAGGCTTAACTCGAACTATTTCTCAAGCAGCTGAGGCTCCGAAATCCCGGTGATTAGGTTATTGTGAAAGCCAGTTGGGTTTTAGCGCTGTGAATAGGCTTTTTAATTAGAAGCCAACATGCCCGATTTTACATTTGATGAGTCATTACTGAGGAATGAAGTCGCCTCCCAAACATGAATATGCATCAGCTCATTCGAACTACATTGTTAGTTTAATATTAAACACGGTTATTACTTGATGGTTAAACTAACAGGAGCTCGTGAAGTCTCGGGCAGGCTCTGGAGGATACACAAACGTCCCGAGAAATCAAAGGACACGGACATTTGATCCGGCATTCGAATTAATAAATGCCTCTTCCAACACAAGCCCGACATGTCCACCAAGCACGAAGCCATTTCGTGGAAGCAGCTCCAAAAAAAAAAAAAAAAAAAAAAAAAAGCCACTTTTGCCTCGGCCACACACGTTTCACAGCTCTTAGAGCCCCAAATTAACTCGAAAAGAGGAGGAACAACACAAGATGGGAGGAAGCTGAGCGGGATCTGTGGCACAAGCTGCAGCAGCTCCAGCGGTGGGGCATGGATTTTACAGGCATGCGAGTTTTCCAGGAGGGTCCTTCCAGCTTTAGACATTCCTGCAGTGCCATGAATTCCAGCCAGCCCCACTGAGACCCTCAGGATTGGGAAGTGGGGCCATCTGAGTGCACAGCACCCCCTGGATGATGAGGGCCAGTTCCCCTATGCAGCTTAAAATTTAACCCCCCTGGAACATCCAGGCCAGGCTGGACAGAGCTTGGAGCAACCTGATCTAGTGGAAGGTGTTGGAATAAGGGGGTAGGGGCTTGGAATGAAATGGTCTTCCCGAATCCCAGGCGTGCCAGAGGCCAAGCAGCGTCTTGACAACGCTCTGAGACACAGGGTGGGATTTCTGAGGGTTGCGCCGTGCAGAGGGGGGCGCCGGGATGGGATGATCCTCGCGAGTCCCTTCCAGCGGAGGATACTCACGGCATTTAAGGTGCTCTGCAACCCAGAGCGTTCCACGATGCCCGGGCCGGGAGCTCTGCCCTGGGCCCGGCGGGGGGGGAGGCCGAGGGTGCCCGGGCGACTTGGCTCGGGGCCCGGCGGGGACGATTAATGTCGCCTCAGCACTTTTTATTTTCTCTCTGACCCCCGCCGGAACGGGGCAGAGTCCAACGGGGCGACAGCGCGCGGCCCGTGTCCCCCCCCACCCCATGACCCACCCGAACGCCCCCGGCGCTCACCTGGACGATGGTGCGGGGCCGCACCGACAGCGTGGGGAAGTTGCCCCGGCCGTGGATGGGCACAGCCTCCCCCAGGATCTGGTCCAGCCGCTGCACCTGCTCCCACGTCAGGACGCTGAAGCGGCTCCCGCGCTGCTCCGAACCGCCCGGGGCGGCCCCGGCCGGCACCGCCGCCACCTCCAGCATCTCTCACCAACCGGCCCCCCCACCAAAAAAAAAAAAAAAAAAAAAAAAAAAGAAACACACCGCCGCCCGAAAAACGAGCCGGAAACAGCCCGGAAACCGGCCGGAAGTGGCGGGCGGGGAGGGGAAACGGGAAGATTTAAAATGAGGAGGGGCGGGGGGGGAAAGGTGAAAAGGAGTCCCCCGAGAGGCGCCGGCGAGGGGTGGGCGCGCGGGGCGCGGCGGGAGGCGCGGTCGGTGCCCGCAGGGACTCGCAGCGAACCGAACCGGCCCGTCCGCCTCCCGCCCGCCACCGGCTCCGCCGAGCGCTGCGCCCGCCCGCGCCCCGCCGCGCCTTATATAGCCCCGGCCCGCGCCCCATTGGCCCGGCCCTCCGCCAATCCCGGCCCGAGCGCGGGCACGGGGGGAGGAGCGCGGCCGGGCCCGGAGCCAATCGGAGGAGAGGGGAGGGGAAAGGGGCGGGGCGGTGGAGGGGGGCGGGGCGAAGGGGGTGGAGCTCCGGCGCTCCGGCGCGCGGGAATCCCGGCGGTGATTGGTCGGGACACCCCATTGATGGGCTTTGATACCCCATTGATGGCCTTTGATACCCCATTGATGGGCTTGGATACCCCATTGACGGGCTTTGACACATCATTGATGGGCTTTGATACCCCACTGATACCCCATTGATGGGCTTTGATACCCCATTGATGGGCTTTGATACCCCACTGATGGCCTTTGATACCCCATTGATACCCTGCTTATGCCCTTTGATACCCCCCTGATGGACTTCGATATCCCATTGATGGCCTTTCATACTCCACTGATGCCTCTCTGATGCCCATTTCATTTCCTTTGATACCCTTTGGTTCCAATTCATGCCCATTGATGCCCCACCAATGCCCCACTGATGCCCCTTTGATGTCCCTTTTATGCCCAATTGATGTTCTTTGCTGCCCATTGCTCTTCATTGATGCCCATTGATGCCCCATGATCCGATGCCCCAATGATGCCCCACTGCTGTCCATGCCCTAGTGTCCTGCTGATGCCTCATGATCTGACACCCCATTAATACCCTGTACCCTGGCGCCCCATTGATGCCCCGTGATGTGATGCCCCATTAATGCCATTGATGCCCCATAATCTGATGCCCCATTGATACCCCATGATCTGACACCCCATTGATACCCCAAGTCCTGTTGCCCCACAGTGCATTGCCCCCAGCTCCCCCAGGCCAGCAGTGTCCCCAGGGAGCTCTGGCACCCAGGAGACACAGGGTCACATCCCGGGGTGACACCCTGGGGTGACAGAGCTCACCCAGCCCCAGGAGCTCAACCCCAGCCCCTAAATCCCATCGTGTGGCCTCACTGCCAGCCAAGCCACTGCCTCCTCCTGGGGCCAGACGTGTCCCCAGCCTCTGGCAGCCCATTTCCTTTCATCCCAACAATTCCCATCCCTTAAAAGAGCTCATTTCTCCGCAGCATCTCCCCCTGCAGACATTCCCAGCAGGCGCCTCCCCTCCGAGCTGGTGCCCGATGCCCTGAGGACCCGTGGATGGATGGGCACAACTCCAGGCTCTGCATCTGCAGCTGCTGCTCCCTTTCCCCAGTTCCTGCTTGGAGCTGGGATCCATTCTTAAAAGCTACAACCCCCCTTGGGAGACGAGCCCAATTTTATTTTTACACCCTCACAGTGTTATATTGTCAAAGCTCCCCTGAAAACCCCCACCCACCCACCCTGGGGCTTTGCAGAGCTTTTCCAAGCTCCAAAGTCTGTCTCTGAAGCCAAGGCCTCTCCCATATCCCAGGGGTTTGCTGCTGGAAGCTGGAGTTGGCAGCAGAAAGAGTAACTGAGTGCTGAGGGATCTGGGGGGAATGGGGAGTTTAGGAGCATCCACAGCTGAGGCTGGAGGGGGCACAGGGTGTCCTGAGCACTGTCACCTCCGGAATCCTCCCCATCCCCTGATGGGGAGTCTGAGCAGCCTCCATGGGGGCTGGAATCCTCTCTGCCGGGGTCCCCACTCAGGGATGCTCCTCGTGCCGAGGTGTTTTGCTCTCTGGCTTCCGCCTGTGTCATCCCATGACTCCACCAGGCACCTCCAGTGGGATTAAAAGCTGCTCCTGGTTACTCCTCAAGAGTCTCCGAACTGGGGCACAGGAGGAGGGGAGCCCTGCTGCAAAGTGATTTTCCAAGGAACTTGATTATAAAATCAGGCAGCTGCCTCCCATTGCAAAACCCCTTTGATGGTGTCGGCAGCAAAGCTGGATCGGGAAGGGTTTCCCAAGATTCTGAGAAGGGCCAAATTGCTTTAGAGATGAGGATCCATCCAGCTGGGGGGATCCAGCAGGAGGAAGGGGCTGACTGGGAGCTGAGCACCCCTCGGGCAGGGCGGTTTTGGGGACCCCACCGGCCACAGCAGCCCTGAGTGGTGGGGCAGGATGTGCCCATGGAGCCGATGGGATGGACAGGGCACTGCAGATCCTCGGGGGACGAGCCGGTGGCCTGGCCATGAGCTGGGACATCCACGGGCCGAGAGGGACAGGCTGCTGCCGGCTCCGGAGAAAACACCGGCCCATTAAAAAGAGCTGACGCGCTCCGGCCGGACTGGCTGAGCTGCTCGTTAACATCCATCACCAAACGATTATCCCAGAGAGCCGCCGGCAGCGAACCCAGAGCTGGGAATGGCACCCAGGCCGTTTCCTTCCAGTTCGGCAAGAGCCAGCCCGGGCTTTATTCGTTTGTTTTGTTGGCAATTAAGGAATAATCATCGTCTTGGGGTGAAACGCGGGCGGATCCTGCCTCCCGGGTGGTGGCACCACGGTGGCAAAGCCCCTTTGGGCATGTGAGGGTGGGACAGGGGCTGCGCGGGGAGACGGGGACTCGAGGTGCCATGGTCCCATTTGTCCCACGGATCTGGGGTCGGCAGCATCCCGGTGCTGCCCGGGGGACACCGGGATATCACCTGGGGTGGGGCCGGAACGCGCCCCGGCGTGTGCACGGGGAGGAGCAGGGGTCTTTCCGAATTCCAAGCATATTCAGGGGCACGGAAAGCGGCAGGGGCTGCCAGGAGGGCGGATGGGGGCAGAGGTGGAACATCCCCACCTGAGCTGAGCCCCCCGGGGCGTTGGGAACCTTTGGCAACCCCGTGTGGCCGCGGCGGGCTGGTCAGTGGGGTAACTGTGGGGAAAAGGGCTGGAAGAGCCGGGGGAGCGGGGCAGGGGGTGAAAGCCCAGCCTGGAGGTGAAGAGAGACCTCAGGGACTCCCTGACCCGCGTGGGACCGGCTCCGTGCCGCTCGGCATTACGCAGGGTGTGTGCCAACTCCCCGAGCACGCAGGAGGGACCAAGCCCTTCTCCCGGAGCCACCAACGTCACCCGGTGTCGCCCCGGGGGAGCAGCCGTGCTCCGTGTCGGGGTGGGGGCATCGCTCCTGCCCCGCTCCCACGGCAGCCGCCCTGGCAGCGCTCACGTCAGCCGTGTCCCGGGCTGTCCCAGTGAACAGGCAGGCTGTCCCCAAGCCCACGGCAGCTCTCACCGGGCACACACGGGCTGCCCTGTGCACACACACAGCTGTCCCCATGCACACAGCTGTCCCCACACAGATATGAGCTGTCCCCATGCACACAGCTGTCCCCACGCAGACACCAGCTGTCCCTATGCATTTCCCTGCCATCCCCCTGCACACACTTGCCACCATCTCCACACAAACACCCCCTGTCCCTTGCACACCCTCTGCTGTCCCCACACACTTGTCACCATCCCCACGCCCGCTCTGCCATCCCCACTCACGCCTGCCTCCACGTGCACGCTGTGGGTTTAGGAGGTGGAGCCCTTCCCTGTGGCCGTGTCCAGACCCTCCCTGGGCAAACACAGCTCCTGGACCCCTCCCAGTCACTCGGGTTCACTGTCCAGCTCCTCTTGCTCCCACACAGCCCATCCCAGAGGTGCCACTGCTGCTCGCTGTCCCCAGACCCTCACTGAGGGGGAACCCGTGCCCCTGGGGCTGTGCCACCAGCTGCTGTGGCAGCCTCAAGTGGCCACAGTTGCCCAGGGAGGTGGTTTTCCCATGCTGGCCATGGCAAGGTTGGACTTGCACAGGTGCACAGTGAGCACTTGTGTTCACTGCGTGCCATGAGGGGTGTCACTCTGTTGTCACTCTCTGCTCTCAGCCTGGGTCCCCGGGTCACCATCCAGGACCCCCAGACTCGGCCCCATCCCCAACTGCCTCCTGGAATGGATGATGAGTGATGCCTCCAGGATGCCCTCGCCCTGGAGAGGAGCCACCAGGGAGGCCCCGAGATGAAAGGGAGTGCAGGGTGTTATTACTGCAGGTGACACAGAGCTGGGGAATGGCTCCTGTCACCTCCCCTGGCTGCTGCAAAATGCTGCCTGGGGAGTGTGGGGGGCACATGGCACCACTGGGGTGCAGGGACAGGGACACAGCACCGACATGGAGCACCAACGTGGCCCAGGAGCGGGCAGGGACCGAGCTGCCCTCTTGCAGCTTCCCTGGGGTGTCACCAGCTGGGGAGGTCCCCGTCCCCTGGCAGTGTGAACAGCGACCTGTGTGTCCCCAGGCTCAGTGGCTTCCCGGTGACACCACGTGCTGTTTTTCTTGGCATGACTTGTGCCTTTAAAGCCGTGGCAGGGGATGACCCATCTCAGTGCCACTAATTTGAGCCTGGCAGAGAGCGCAGCCGCTCCCTTCGCTTTGGGTTTTTGGGCCCCGGGTGACACCTGAGAGTGGTGGCAGCTCCAGGACACCTTGTCCCATCGCTGTGCTGGCCTCTTCTCCTAGGAAGATTCAGGGAGCCAGCCAGGAGCTCTGCTTTGGTGGGCTGCTGAGCCTGGAGCCAGTGACTTGAGGAGTGATTTCATGGCCTTTCCCAAGTCCCCTCGCTGGGGCTGTGGGAATGTTCTCTCTCCTCCTGCCACCCATTGCCCCCCAGGCTTCATGTCAGACCACAGAGGGAAACTTAGGCACAAGAGACCCCATCTCCTGGCTGGGAGAGTTTCCTGCAGCTGTAGAGGCAGCAGTTCTTTAATCTCCATGGATGGGGGTTATGGGAAGGGGGATAAACACCCTGGCACATATGTGTGCGGGGACAAGGCCATCCTGCTCAGGAACCCGCTGTTCTTCCTGTCCTTGGTGCCACCACCATGGCCCAAATACGCTTTGGGAGGGAAAAGGGGATACAGGGCACGGGGGAGCCATGTGTAGGGAAAAGACATCCCCACTAGGACTGTGGATGTGGCTGGGGGGACACGCCAGGGCCCATCCACCCCTGGCCTCGGCACTTCGTGTGCTTTGGCAGTTGCTCAGCGGTGACAGCCCTTCCCTGGGGGGGGGATCATTAATCCTCCCTCATTATAAAAATTACTCACCCTTTAAGACAGAAACAAGAATATCCTGGAAATGCCTCGGTTTGGGGAGCTCTCACATTAAAGGTATGACTGAAGCCAAGAGGGTGGCTGCACGTGACGCTCGCTGGCACGTGGGCAGGTGAGATTCCCGAGCACTGCCCGGGGCTGCCGCGCTCCTGCTGCTCCCTCCGTGCCCTGGGCTGTATCCAGCACCTCTTGTCCTCCCACCCCTTGAGCTGGGATGGCAAAACCGCTGCTTTCCTCCAGCGAGGACAGAGCCACGGCCTGGCTGGGCCTGTTCCTGCCAAACCCTCCTGCTTTGGCACTGCCGCCCCTGGGGATGAGCCACCCCAAACCTTGTGTGGGGTGCAAGGATGGCACTCACCAAACTGGCACCTCTGTGGGGCACATGGCATCGTCCACCCCGTGGGACCCACGGCATCACCTGCCCCATGGCATTGCCCATCCCATGGGCCCAAGGGCATCACCCACCTCATGGGCCTCATGGCATTGTCTGTCCCTGGTCATTGCCTGGCCTAAGGGTCTGACAGCATCACCTGCCCCACATCCCTGGCCACCTCATCCCGCCCAGAGACCCCTCGGCGAGGGGGGAACCCCTGGGGCAGGGTGACCCGGCCAAATCCCAGCCCGGGGCCACGGGGCACCCTGGGGTTCAGGTATTTTAAGCAGGTGAGCGAGGCCGGCGCTGACGCGCTGCTGGAGGGCGGGGGCTGAGTCAGAGCCGCCTGGTGGCTCAGGGCTTTAATTTGCAGCCATGAAACACATTCCCACTGCAGTTGCCCCGGGGCGAGGGGCTCCCGCTGCCCCGGGCTCTGGGAGGGGTCTCGGTGGGGAGGAGGGAGAAGGTGCAAGCGCTGCTGGGGCTGGGCAGGTGGATCTTGGGGGATTTTTGGGTTGCCCTCACCCAGGCACTGCCTTGAGCCTTTTCCCAGGGCTCAGCTGCTGCTCCTGGGGAAATCCAGGAAAAAAAATCACAGGGCTCAGATGCCCCCAAGCCCCCTTCCCTAGGGATGGAACCTTTAGCCCCCCCCCCCAAAACCCTGCTGCAGTGCCAGAACAAGGCAGGTGCTGCTCCTGGTGTCCTCCTGCTCGGGGACAACACCCCAGGCTCGGGGTGGGCAGAGCTGTGCTGGGACACCCAGTTGGCACCCCAGGGCTGTGCCAGGGTGATCCAACCCCTCCAAAAGGACCTTAACCCCGTGAGACCACCAGCCCTTTCCCTCACAACACACCCTTACGCCGGTGGGGGTCTGGGAGGGATGTGGGAGCCCAGGCTCTGTTGAGCCTCCATCTTTGCCAAAACTGGGAATGGCTTAAAAAGCCCCACCTGGGATGAGGTTCCAGTTCTCCCCAGGCCACAGCAGGAGGGTGAGGGGAAAACCCTCCATGCCAGCTCTGGGGATGAAGCCTCACACCCGCCTTGTTCCTCTGGGACAGCTGGGACTGTGCGGCAGAGGGTAGGACCCCGAACAGCTGGAAAATACCCCCACTAAAAATTAACATTAATTTATTAGAATATTTATGATAAAAACCAAGAATCTCTCTTTACATGTGGGTTTTTTTTTTTTTTTTTCTTTTTTTTTTGTTTTTTCCTTTTTATACAAGAGAATTTCCATTGCTTTTTGTTGTTGTTGTTGTTGTTTTTCCCCTCCTGGAGGCAGAGCAGGGCAGCAGGCAGGCGCAGGCAGCGACGTGGGCGCTCACCCCAGCAGATGCCAGACCCCCATGGGGAGGTCCCAGCGGGATGTGGAGCGGGGTGGGCACGTGGGGCAGGTGCCCACCAAGGCAGCGGGGCAGAGGTGACGCGTGGCAAGGCACGGCACGGGGAGGGGGGAAGCGGCTGGGGGGGGATTGAGCACCCCGTGGCATCCACGGCAGAGGGTGGCACGTGGTGGGAGCTGGGTGGCACATGGAGGAAGAGGTGGTGTGCTCAGACAGGATGCAGGACACCCCCGAGCCCGGTGAGGGCTGTAAATCACCGAAACACTCGGTGATCCCTCCAGCCAAGCCTTGGGGGAAAAGACGGGTCCTTCCAAATCCAGGACCCCTGGCACACCCTGACATCCCCTCATCCTGTCAACTTCCTGGTCCCAACATGTCCCCACGCTGTTCCTCAGCTCTCCCCCAGCTCCTCTTGGTTGCAGGAGAGATAAATAATCCCCCCCCAAGTAGGAGATGCTCCCCTGGCACATCCCAGACCCCGTCTTTGGTTAAGGAGCAGCCGCTGCCGCGCTGGCACAGAGCGAGGGGCCAAGGCTGGTGGAGGGTCCCCACAGGGACAGGTGACAGTGGTTCCAGGAGGGATGGAGAGGCTGCTCAAAGAAAGGGGATCCTGGCTCCCCCCTTGCATGGCTCTAAGATATTTATTTGACAAGACCTGGCATGAAATGTGGGGCCAGGGGGGAGGATCCCGGGCACAGCCGGCCCCGTGGGGAAAGTGGCCAGGGCAGGGAGCAGAGGCACCATCCCGAGGTCCCTGGGAGGGACCTGGGGGGAGTGTGTGTGTGCCAGCCCCGCTGCAGAGCCTGGCTCCTGTTGTCCCATCCCTCTGCTCCAGAGCAAGGCAAGGGGGCAGATAAAGCACAACTGGGGAGAAGGGAAGCTGTGCCGTGGGGGAGCCTCGATGGACACCCCCAGTCAGAGCCCCCTGTGCCGGCTGCAGCACCCCCAGGGAGCCACTCGCAGGTCCTGAGTGGGTGGGCACCTCTGGGAGAGCCCCGTGGGGGCTGTGAGGCACCTGCAAATCCCAGTAAATCGTCCGTCACCCCTAGGCCACGGCGCCCGAGGAGCCCCGGGGCATCCCAGGGCTCCTTCCCTGCTCATCGGGGCCAGCCCAGGGCAGAGCCGTCCTGGCAATTCCCAGTCCGTCCAGGACAGTCTCCCCTTCCCAAACCTGGTGTGTAGTGACAGGAAACCAAAAAAGGAGAGCAAAGAACGAACGAATGAAGAGAGAGAGTAACGATAACAAGGCTTCGTGCCAGCAGCTACTGCCCCTTGGGGATGAAGGGCTCCCCCTCCTCCGGCTCCGGCCGGGGCCCCGGGTCGCTCAGGCACCGCAGCATCCGCTGGTTGCTGGGGCTGTCGCCGGTGCCCGGGGTGAAGACATCGTCAGTCCCCGGGGAGGAGGGCTCCTTCACCCGCATCACCAGCCCCTCCTCCTCCTCCTCGGGTGAGGGTGGGAGGCCGCTGCAGCCCTTGCGCTCCTCGCTCGTCAGGTCCACGGACTCGGGGGACTGCGGCGAGGCCGGGTCAATGGTGATGATGGGCAGGTTCTCCGAGTCCGCCTTGGGTTCGTAGGCCAGAGGGTCTGGGGGGGCAGAGAGGGGTCAGGAAGGGAAGGGGGGAGGTCTCAGGGACACCCGCGTGATGCACCCCAGATATTTGGGGCTGGGGGCCTGGGTTGTCTCTCCGATTTCCACTTCTGGTGTGTAATTCCTCTCCCTGATTTCCACATCCCACGTGGAGCCGCCGGCAGCCCGGCTCCATTTGGAAGGACAAAGCTGCCCTCTGCTGATGGACCGCAGTCTCTGCAGCCCCGTCACACTGTCACCCTGTCCCTAGGTGTCACTGTCACTAGGTGCTTCTGCTCGGAACAGCAAACCCCCGGGGCTTGGCTGGACGGGTGTGGGATGGGGACGGTTGGGGCTGGAGAGCCCCAGGGAGCCGAGGAGGTGCAGGACAGCACACCCTCCGAGTGTTTTGGGTGCCAGCAGTGACGCTCCTGCCACAGCTCCACCCCCACCTACCTGAGCCTATGCGAGCCCGGGACATGGTGGGCGAATCCAACCTGTGAGCCGGCACTGTCAGGTAGTTGTTCATCTGGAATGGGAGCACAGGGACCGTCTCAGCGGAGTGGCCAAGGTACACGGGGAGGGGAAGGCAGGGAACTGTCCCCAGGCCGCAGGGATGAGCAAGGAGCAGCAGTGGGATGCACAGGACACGTGCAAACATCCTCCCAGCCACGCTGCAGGGAATTGCTCACAGCCTGGGGCAATCAGAGACCCCCAAGGTTTGAGGTCACCCACTGTCATCTGAACCTCAGCCCCCTCCCTGTGCCAGACACTCATGTCCTTTGCAGGCTGGGAAGCCACCCTGTCCCCCTCCCAGCCTGTGGCAGCATCCCAGTTCCAGCATTCCCCTGACACCTTCTGTTCCAGCTGCCGGGCCTTCTGCCTCCGCAGGAGCATCTGGTTCCAGGCCTCCTCGTAGGGGTCGGCCACGAGCGTGTGCCGGTTATAGGATCGCAACTGGGAAGAGACCCCAAGGAAAGGAAACATTAAAATCCCACATGGAAAGGGAAGGAAGGTCACAGCCCTGTTTTCCCTGGAGATGGATGAAACAGCCACCAGTGGGCAGAGCGGCTCCAGGCAAGCTGGTGGCTCATCCCTTGTGTGCCACCATGGGATGCCTGATCCTGACCCACCTTGGGCCAGCAGGGCTTTAAAGGCTGGGCTCACCCCTTGACCAAGCCACCCTTCCCCTCAGATTATCCCAGTGCCACCTCAGGAGGAAAAGCCTCCTGGGGATGGAGAACCAGGCCAGGAACACAAAGGGCAGCAGGGTAGGCACAGTGGGAGTGAAGGGCCTAGCTGAGGGCTTCGGGTGGGCAGTGGTCCTGGCCACCCCCAGCGAGGCAAAGGGGACACACCCAGTGCCAGGGGACACCTCACCCTCTGCCTGGTTTTCTGCAGGTTGTTGCGGAGGATTTTCCGGATCTCCTCCTCCTTGTCCTTGGACAGGGCCGGCAGGATGCGCTCCACAGGGAGGGACTTGGGGTTGATATTCCTGCATGGACAGACAGGATTCAGAGTGGCCACAATGGCCACGCAGGACCCAAGGGCTGCTTGCCCTGTGGCCACTAGCAGGGAGCACTCAGGATCCCATGGGAAAGTGCCAGGGCTGGGAACTCACTGGATGGAGACAGTGGAGACAGCAGAGGGGATCTTGCCTATGCCCCCACTCTCCACCAGCTCGATGGCCTGCTTCATCTCCATCTTGTGGTAGAAGGCGATGAGCTGGGGCTCCTTGGAGCGCTCCCCTGCGATCAGGCACTTCTTCACATACTTCTTGTTGAAGCGATTCAGCCTATCCAAGGACACAGGGAAAGAAGGAGCAGCGACATGTCAGACCTCCCCCCGCCCTGCCACCCACTCCCTGCTCCCCACCCCAGGCCCAGGGTAGCATGTTTAGTGGTGGGCTCAGTTCCCACCAGCACAGGTCAGGCCAAGCTGCTCTGAATCCCTCCTGAACCAGACAGACTCCAAAACACCCAGAAGCTGCTCACACCCACTATGGATGGTCCTGAGCTCCTGCAGGGACCAGCCACCAGCAGCTCCCACCCTGCTGTGGCCAAGGGGCACAGCCCCACTTGGACCCAACCCAGGGCCATAATTCACCACAGGGAGTGTGTGTGTGGATATTACAGCCTAGGGAAAAACCCAGCACAGGGCTGAGAAACCTTCTGAGTGGTGATTCCAACCCTTCCCCAGCCACCAAACCTCCACACTCACTTGTCCTTCCAGTGGTGATGCCCGTAGTGACCACAGATATCCTCGATCCCCGTCAGAAGGTGATCCAAGAACTGGAAGAGACACTCCCAGGCATCAGCAGCTCGGAGGGCTGTTGCCCACCCTCTCCCCCACCCCGACGCCCACGCTGACACAGAGGGCACTCAGGGGGTGCAAAATCAGGGCTGTGGGTCCAGGATGGGCCTCAGGAGGGCAGGACAGACCTACACAACCAGGCTGCGGCTCTACCAGGCACAGGGGAGAGCTGGGTCGGAGCGGGCACTGGACGACACAGACGGGGGAGAGCCCTTGCTCTGTCCCCCCTTACCTTGGGCACTGATTTAGGGGCAGGTCCCGCTCTGTGAACCCGCCTGGTTACAGCGGTGGAGGTGGCAGAAGCAGAGAGAGCAGAGGGCTAAGGCGGCGACGAGAAGCGCGCGGGGAGGGCCGGCCGGAGCAGCGCGTTACCTGCGTGTGGATCTCTTCGTTGATGGAGCGCTTTGTCTCTTGCTTCTTCTTCACGGCCAGCAGATCCACCAAGGGCCGGATGGTCATGCCCTAGGGAAGGGGGAGAGGGGGTTAGATCTCTCCCCAAGGCACACTGGTGGGAGCAGGGTGGGTTCAGCACAGCCAAATCGCTGTTGGTGTCACCAGGCAACCTCAAGAGCTTTTGGGGGGACAGTGACAGGGTCAGGGATGGAGGGCGGGGTTGTGTTCCTCACTCTCCACGCACACACAGAGCCACTAAATAACCCCTTTCCCTCTGAAACCACAGCCTGAGCGCCACCAACCTGCACAAAAACTGTGAAGAAGATGACAGTGATGATGGCTGTGAGGAACATGTCCCTCATGCCGAAATGTTTGTAGTCCAGGAGGTACCCGAGGGAGAAGGCGATGGCTCCCCGCAGGCCCCCGTAGGCGATGATGAACTGGTCCTTCGGCGTCAGCTTCACAATTCGGAACTTGTTGATGAACCAGGTGAGGACCAGGACACCTGGGGGAGCAGGGCAGGCTCTCGTGTGAGCAGATGGTGAAGGATCCCCTCCAGACCCAAACAGACCCCCTGGTAGCCCAGCCTGCAGTGCAGTGTCACCCTCCCCAGGGTTGAGGGTGTGGGTGGGTGCTGTCCTGCTGCTCATCCCAACATCCCTCACCTGGGACAAACATGGCCTTTACCCCACCTGTAGTCTTTAAGGTCCCTTCCAACCCAAACCATTCCATGATTCTGTGACTTTGCCACCACACTGACACCTCACCTAACACCCTGGCGATGAGGCAGAAGAGCAGCGTGCTGATGACGAAGGTCCAGTTCCAGTAGTGGTGACCAGCCACGGTGGAGACACCCAGGAAGATGAAGATGAGGGTCTCACTCACACTGCTCCACATCTTGAGGAAATACTTGATGGTGGTGTGGGACTTGTGGGAGATGTTGGCTTCCACATAAGGCCTCATGACCACGCCAGAGGCGATGAGGCTGAGGGCAAGGTTGTGGCACTCAGCAGCTGTGGGGACATGGGGACAGCCCCAAACCCTGGCCCTGCAGCAGCGTTTTGTGCTCTTACACCAAACCACAAGAACAAAGCTTGTGAGGCACCAGCAATTATTCAAGGCCTCCAGAGAAGGCAATAGGAGGTTTCTCCTTCCCCCTGGCAGAGCAGGAGTGAGCACTGGAGCCAGGCCCTGCCTGCTCCTGTGTACCCAGGAGAATGGGAAACGGGCTGCCAGCGCCCTGGGATCTGTGCAACAACTCTAGAGAGTCACTTCCCTCATCTGCCTCCCTGCTTATCCCACCCCAAACACACCTCTGGCCCTCACTGGGCATGTACTGGCCATGCTGGGCCAGTGGTTACACCACAGTAAATCCTCCAAACGGTCCTGGGGACGGGAGGGCGTCTCATCCCCCCCATTCTCAACTCACGCCATGATGCCAGAGAGGTGGAAGAGCTCGGCAGAGAGATAGGCCATGTAGCTGTAGAGGAAGACGAAGAGGGGCTCGATGACTCGGATGTGGGAGGTGAAGCGGGACGTGAAGGCGGCGATCACCCCGTAAATGACGCCCACCAAGACGCCGCCCAGAGACACCACGAAGAAGCTGAAGAAGCCGAGGATGATATCGAGGATGGTCACCTGCTCGAAGCTGGCAAACTCCTCAAAGAGGTGGTACAGGACCTGGGAGGGAGAGAGGAGACAGGGGGTCAAACTGTCCTGCTGGCAAGAGACAACCCCACCTCGGAGGGGACCTGTACAGAGACCTACCCTGGGAGCCAGGTAGGGCCCCAGTGTGGCACACCTGAGCTGAGGTGTGTCAGTGCTTGGTGACCCCAGGCTGGACCAAGCATCACACCAAAAAAGGCTGGTGGTGCTTTGCTACACAGACCCATAGGGACTGACCAGCTCCTTGTCCTCTGTGGCTCAGAGGGACACTGGGCCATCAGAGATGTGTCTGGGACAGCTCTGCTCTCCAACTGTCCCAGGAAGGGCTTTGGTCATGGTCTGAACCAGCCAGAGACTCTTCCTGTTTCCCAGTGGAAAGGTCAGGATGGATCCAGGCTTGGAGACCCTTGACAGATGCACAGAGAGAAAAGCCACCATCTGTTCTGCTCAGCCTGGAGAGGAGCCCAAACCCTTGAGACAGCTTTTCTAGCTGAGGGAAACCTCACAGGAGGAGCCCATCCCAGGCTGCATCACCTTCTCCCACCTCCAGACACTGGAGAGATGTTAAGGCAGCGTGTCAGGATGGGAAAAGGGATTTAGGGCATCCTGCAGGAACAGCAGCACTTGGAAGCAGGGAGAGGGTGAGGTGCCAGCTCCTGCTTGCCAGGGCTGGGCCCTGGGACATGGGCAGGGACAGATGTGGCAGCAGAAGGCAAAAGCATTCCCCAGGGATGGGAGCAGGGACACAGATCCTGCAGGCAGCCCCTCTGGTCATAAATGGGGCAGAAGTGCCTGGGAGGAGCCATGTGGTGGGTCAGCGTGTTCGTCGTCACCAGGAACCTCGTCAGCAGCACAGCAGCACGCTGAGCAACCAGCTCCAAAATGGACAGCTGGGATATGGGAGAGGAGCCAGGAAAAAGCAGTGGGTTAGAAATAAATTTAGAGGTCAGCTCTGCAGAGAGGAGGAGGCCACACCAACAGCTGAGCCAGCACCTGGACACTGATGTCCTTTGGAAATGGAGCAGGCCTGGCTCCACCTCCCAAAGGTCCCTGCAAAGCTGCTGCTCAGAAGGGGGCCGAGGGGGGGTCCCCTGGGATGCCAGCCTGGCTGCAGCCCCCCCAGCTCCCCTCTTGCCATGGCTGGTGATATCCTGCCCTCCCACCTGCCCATGGCTGCATCTGGAGGACAGCAAGGGTGAGCACACGAGAGGAGACAGAGGGAGCAGCAGCTCCATGGCTGTGCTGCCTGACCCAGCACCAGCCCCTCTTGCTTTCCCTGGCAGGACAGGCACAGGCACTGCAGCAATTCCACCCTGGAGAGCTGATTCCCAGCAAACCGAGGCACCAGGCACAGTCCCTGCTCTTCACCAAGAGGCAGCAGCTGTCTGGACATGTGTCCTTGGCCTCCCCAAACCACCAAGTAAACCGCTTCACCTTAACTCACCTCCGCAGTGTTTTAAGCCGCTATATTTAGCTTTGAGCTGGACGAGGTTCGGAGCCGGCGGAGCTGCCGCAGCTGAGCAGCCTGGAACGGCCCCGACATCGGCTGCCAGTCCCGGTGTCCTGGTGCCACCACCCCGAGATGCTCCCCCCCAAACCCAGCCCCACGCCCGTGGCACACTCACCACCGTGACGGCGTCGTTGAGCAGCGACTCCCCGAAGACCAGGATGTGGAGCAGCTCGTTGATGTGGATCTCCTCAAACACGGCCAGCACGGCCACGGGGTCCACGGCGGAGATGATGCTGCCGAAAAGCAGGTTGGCCAGGAGGCCGATGTGGTTGAGGCCGGGGCCGCCCAGCTGGCACACGGCGTACATCAGCCCCCCCAGGAAGAAGGCGTTCCAGAGCGTCCCCACCACGGCGAAGATGAGGATGGTGCCCAGGTTCTCGGTGAACTGGCGCAAGGGGAGGAAGTAGCCGGCGTCCAGGATGATGGGTGGGAGGAGGAAGAGGAAGAAGATGTCCGACTTGAGGATGGGGGGCTTCTCGCCCACCCCTTTGATGAGCCCCCCGACCAGCAGGCCCACCACGATGAGCAGGCAGCTCTCAGGAACAATGCTGGACACGGAAGGGATCACGTGGAAGCCTGGAGAGGAGGAAGAGAGAGGAAGACACGTGTTGGCTGTATAGGTGGAAGGTGCTGTCTGCAGTGGGACACCCCTGCTGGGGTCAGGGAGCAGCTCCCAGCCCTCCCTGCACTCGTCAGCATCCACCGACTTCGTGTGCCTCAGTTTCCTCTCCTGCCCCAAGAGGGAAACCTTGACACTCTGTCAAGTGGAAATCAGACCCACACACCCTGACACTGCTCATCTCAAGCCAGAACATAACAGTAAATATCAGTTCAACAGCCACCCTTGGGACACCCCGGGGTCTCTCTGCAGACCCCCAGGCCCACGACAGCTGCCTGTGGCACAGACAGTTTTCCCCACACAAGCTGTCGCTGGCTCCAGCTCTTCCCATTGCAGCTAATCCCGAGCACACGTAGGCACTGGCATTTCCCACCCTGCCCACCCAGTGCCATTATTCCTGGCATGCCAGGTGCTGGTAGCAGCACAGTGCCCATCCCTGGTGATCCCTGGCGCAGGGGAGCTGGTGCTTGGTGGGTTTCAGGATGCAATTCCCCTTCCTGCAGCTTCAGGAGCCAGCTGGGAGGTTTCACATGGCTGGCTGCAGCAGGGACAGGATGAATCCTTGAGGTGCAAGGTAACAGGGAACATGTTTTTCCCCTTTTTTAATCACAGCATGATCCCAAATGCTGGTCTCTGAGCCAGCCATGACCTGCTGGGATGATATTCCCCCACCAAACACCCCCCAGCCAGGCATCTGCCAACACACCGACACCCACAGAAGGATTTTGGGTTCCCTGGATCTTCTCCCAGGCTTTATAATTATTATTTTGAACCGAGGCATATTTGTTCCCTGGCAAGGGAAGCAGCTTAAAATAAGGAACCCTGCCTTGGCATCCCGTGTTCCTCCGTTCCTTCCGGCCGGGCGGCTGTGCCATCTGCACATCGTTTCACAACACGTTAAATCCCATTCCATAACGAGTCACGATCCCGCTGACGATCCGGAGCCCCCCCCGAGCCCCCTCCCTGAGCCTGCAGGGAGCACATCTGCTCCACGGTGCCGGCTCATCCCTCCTCCACCTGCGCAGCCGAGCGGGGAAGGCGCCGCGTCAATCCGGCTCCGATGGGAAAAGGTGTCGCTTCCACAACCCCTCCCCAAGGATGGGCAGTGAATCAGCTCCCAGCCACAGCCACGGGGGCAGGATTAAATCCCAGATTGCCATCTGAGCCACAGGCACAGGGTGGGTGAGCCCAGAGGATTCATCATGGTCTGGCCGCACCATTCCGGCTGCTCCAACGGGTCCCCGGTGCCGGAGCGATGTGGGAAGGAGACTGGTGTCTACCTTGGCTTTGCCACAGCAGCACCAGCAAATGCTCAGTGGCTTCGGGCTCAGATATGAGGGGAGGCCAGGAGGAGATGGGAACATCCAAACTTTCTCCCGGAGCCCTCCCAAAATCCAGCCACCCGCGTTCAGGGACTTCCCAGCCTGGATGCGGCTCCTGATTCGCCCCCACAGGGTTTTTCCTCAGTCTCGGATCCCCTGGAGCCCACACAGGCACTGAGCACCCCAAGGCAGCCCTGGCAGGGTGCTCCCCACGGGAGGGGAGGCAATAATCCCTTTTCCATGCACAGCTCATGCAAACACCGGGAACAACCGACCCTTCCAGCACGCCGGGCAATTGCTGGCTGGAATAAGGCTTAAAGCCACACAAGCAGCGAGAAGCCCACAGCAAATCAGTTTTTGCTTGCTAAGTATGTTCAATCATGAATAAAACACAAACACTGACAATTAAGCATCTCTCACTTCTTCCCCACAGGCCCCAGGATTCCATTAAACTGGAACATTCGTGTGCTGATGGGAATTCAGTGGTTTAGAGCCTTTTTGTAGGGTCCTAAAAATACACTCACACGGGCTGCATTTTAATTATGCCTTTGATTTCACTGAATCTCAGCCATTTTTTGCTCCCTGCTTTCTCTGCTTTAGTATTTTTAGAGCGCTCCAGAGCTCATCTGGACCAATCTGTTGGTGTGATCCTGCTGGGATCCTGCTCCGAGTGTTCCAGCATCCCGCTTTGGGGTGGGAGTGACTAATGGGAAGAAAGCCCCTCGCTGTGGGGATGATTCCAGGCAGGGCTGAACTGGTTTGATCCCAGCTCTGTGCCTGAATTTCCCTCCTGGAGGATGAGGAAGGCTGTGGCAGGATGCTGGGTGATGAGGATGGCCAACCATGGGCACATCCAGGGCCAGCAGGAAGGGGAATATGCCTTGGTAATAACTATAACAACAACATCAACAACAATAATAATAACAACAACAACAATAATAACAATGATGATGATGATGCTTAATACCCTTCAGGCTCCTGGTTCTGGCTGATTTGGTAAAGATTATTTGCTGTTCACCTGCACCTACTGAGGGGATAAGACAGCTGGTCCTTGGCACATCTGCCTTTGGAGGATGAACAGGGATGCACAGGTGAGCACATGGAGCAGCTTCACTCATGAAGAAGCACCCACTGTATTTCAAGTAGTTTTCCTGAATCCCACCAGCAGGGAATTCCCCTTGAGACCTCATTTCCCTAAGAGCAACCCCCGAATCCCCAGCTTGGGGCACACACAGTCACTCAAGCGACTGTTTTCCTCTGGAAAACAAACTCCATGGGAGCAGCTCCCCTATGAACAGCATCAAACAGCACCGGAACTATTAAAAGTGAGACCAGTTGAGTCAACACCAACCCCAAGAGCTTGAGCAAACAAGGAAAAGGAAATCCAGGAGTTAACAGATCCTATTAAAAAAGTTCCTTGCCCACAGCACACACCCCGGCTTCCACATGCCCAGCAAGGGAGCACAGGGATTGCTGGTGGTCAGCAATTCCTTGGGTTAGGGCAGAAAGGAGGTGGGACTGGAATTCCAGTTTTAACCACAGTCTAAACACTTGGAGGATTGGAGGAAATACCCATCCTTCAAATGGCAGAGATTTTGGGGCAAGGGAAGCTGTCACAAGGCAATGCTGGCGCTGCAGCTTCTGAACATTTCTTGTCTTTCTGTTGGGATCAGCAGATTCACACGGGGCCATTCCTGCCCAAGGAATCAACGGCAACAACAGGGATATCCCCCCACTAACTTCTCCAACACGAGGGCTCCCATTTCAGATGCTAAAGATTCATCCCCATCCCTCCCAGGGGGAGCTGGGCTGCTTTTCCCAAGGCTCCGGCTGCTGGCGGATGCAGTGCCATGTAAATATTTACTCCGGAGCAACCAGCCAGGGAGAGACTCTGCCCCACGTGTGGTTTTTTCCTTCCTGGGCTGTATCTGGGTTACTGCAGCCCTGGCAGGGGTTGGATGCTGTGCCTGGGGTTATATAAGCTCCATCCAGCATCATCTGCTCCCTCGCTGCCTAATGACTCCAAACCCACCCTGATCTGATCTGCTTCCATCCTCAGCCTGGGCAGGAAGGGCCCGGGGGGGATGTGGAGGGAAGGGATAGGGAGGGAAGGGTGGCACCCAACCCAGACCCAGCATTCCCACCCTGGGGATGTCAGAGCCAGCCAGGTCCCACATGCTTCTCGCCCTGCAGCTGAAGCTGAGGTGATCTCCCCGCCCTGAGCTGCTCACAGACATTTGGGAACCCTCTCCCAAGGCCAGAAGGGAATGATTTGCAGCTTCCCAGCATCCCAGCCGCTGCAATACAGCTCCATATGGCACAGGATCCAAGGTCAGGCTTAGTCAGAGCTCTGGCAGCGCTCCCTCCCCTGATTTTAAAGACCTCCCTCAAAGCAGTGCGGAAAGAACATTAGAAGAACACTTTAATCAAACAGTTTTCATGGAGGAAAGGAGGTAAAGCCTTCACGCACTTCCCTGATCCAGGCCAGGTCAGGGAGATGTTGGCATCTCCCATTCCAGCTCCCACCACGGGGACATTCCTGGAGTCGGAGCTGTAAGAGGCTCTGCAATTCCCATGGCCCTGAAAAATGCTGATGTTCAGAGGCAATAAAAAGAAGAAAATAAAAAAAAATATATATATATATACATGTCTGCCTGCAGCAGGAGACAGTGGTGGCAGCCCTGGGGACAAGGGGGTTTGTCCCCATGAGCCAGTCCCTGCAGCTGGGGTTGGCATGAGCCATCACATCCCTCTGCAGGTCGAATTAGGGTGGGATTAACGTCCCCTCCTTTCACGGGAGGAGAAGAAATATGAAGGAGGAAGGAATAAAGCCCACTTGGGTGGTGTTTCAAGTTGGAGCCGGGTAACGAGGGGGAGGAAGGAGGGAAGGGAGCACATGGAGTGGCTGGAAGGGCTCGGCACGTTCACGGTTAAGCCGGATGCTCCCGTGGCTTCACCCCGGATTCCCAAGCACCCACGCATGGGAAGATTGTTTCGGGAAAGCCAGGATGCTTCCAGGATGATGCCTGTTAGCTAAAAGAAGAGGCACAAAAACACCCCGTCCTCCCAGGCTTCCCAAGTTTACTGGAGCAGCTGCAGGCTCCAGCAGGCAGGAGGAATTACACAATTATTAACCAGGGTTAGGCAGCTCTCCCACCCCCCCGGATGATTTTTCTCTGGAAGGAGGCAGATGAAGGGTCAGTCTGGGTGAGGGGGTGGTGAGGACCCCCGGGTGATGCTTGCTGGGGACCCATGGGTGATTTTTTGGGGCGCAGGGTGGGAGTGAGTGGCTGAGGAGCTGGAAAAGCCCTGGGAGAAGGCACAGGGCCTGGGAAGGAGGCAGTGAGGGGGAGCAGGCATGCTCAGAAGGGCTGCCCTTCTGAAGGACACTGCAGAGAGCAGGGCTGGAGGAGACACACGTGTCTGAGCACCACCAGGGCCACTCCAAAGGCCACTTTAACCCTTTAGGACACTGGGCTGGGTGGGCCCTACAGAGAGGCAGCAGCCCTGGGTAAATCAGCAATCCCAGTGGGGAGGGATGCAGGCAGGTGTGGACACCATCCCATATTCCTGTGTCACATGGGGACTATGGAGAGCCCCCACATGTGGATACTTTGCTGGCTGAACCCCAAAATCCCCAGCCACGGGGACTTTTCATCCACAAAGCCATGACTCAGGACTATCCCCTTCTTTCTCCAGCGAGAAGAAGCAGCAGGGTAGGAAGGAGAGATGGCTGTTTTGGGGTGGTGGAGGGTCAAGGAGGTGGGAATAAGCCCTGTGAGGACAGTGATGAAGGAACAGAGCATTTTGCAACCGGCTCCCGGGGGAAAACCCACCTCAGGCTCCCAGAGTTTGGCTGCAGCTTCTTCCCATTCATCCCTTTTCCTCACAGAAAAAAACATGCTGGATTTCTCTCTTCCCTTGCCTGACCATCAGTTGCTCAAAGATCAGCCAGGCTTTGCTGATGGCTGGTGGCCTCCAGCACAGCCCTCATGGGATGTCTCCCTGGGAGTGTTTCAGCCCTGCTGTGCATCTCCCTTGGAAAATGGAGCTGGATCCAGCGACTCCCTGGAAAGACAGGGAGTGAGGAACCTGGGAAGGGCACAGAGAGAGCTGCGTGCTCCCAGCACCAGCAGCAGATGTAGCAGGGAAGCCTCGAGGGAAGGGGATGAAAATTGAACTTGCTCGAAAGGAATTAAATAGCTGCTGATTTACACCTATAAATAGAGCGAGGCCACGGCTCGTGTCACCCTGCAAGGGGAGGTGGGAAAACCACGATACTTAAATTACACCCACTGCGTCTCCCAACGTCACCACCTGCCCTGAACTTCCAGCCCCACGGAGCTCCAGCGTGGATCACTCCAGCAGCTTTCCCACCGGGACGGGCACGTGTGGGGCCGTGACGCAGCTTCGGCTTTGCCAAACCCCCTTCTGCCTCCCCAGGGAGCAGGCAGGGGTTTAATGCAGGTCCACATCCTCCCCCCCCCCCAGTGCTCTCCTGCAGCTCTTTTTGGGTCGGTTTCAGCAATTTGAGTTGGTTTGGGCAATCTGGAAGAGAAGCACCCAGTGGCTTCAATGTTCAGAACGGAAAAGCGTTGATTTTCCACCCCAAAATGACATTTCCTGGTGACAAGTTGACTTCTTGTCTTTTGTTTAAAGATACAGGTACAGAAAGTGCTTCTAAGCAAAACAATTTCCTCCAGAACAAACCAAATGTTTCATTCAAGCCTCATTATTTTCTTGTCGCTAATTACAAAGAAAAGCCAAGAACCAGGAAGGTAATTAATTTATGCTGCTTTTTGTGACTCACTGAGTTAATGCAGATACCACACAGGGGCCACAGAGCCACCCCCCCCTTCCAAAACCTCTCTATGGGCTCAGCGTGCAAAGCAAGCACAGGGAGAGAAGGGAAAAGCAACACATCCAGCCCTAATTTCGGGGATCACTCCTGCACCCCAGCCATGGGTGGGCAGGGGCTGTAACCAGGATTGGGGTTAAAATCCATGAGCATATCCAGCACTGCCCTGCAGCCTCCAGATGTTTTCAGATGTGAGGATGGACTATATCCATGTGGGATGTGGGTGGGGAGGGGGATGAAGTCCTGGGTTGCACCCGGGCTGGGTCCCTGCAGGGTTTGCCCACCCAAGGTGCCCAGCACAGCCTGGCTGTGATCCCAACCAGCCCCCAGAGCTGGACTGCACACAACACCCCCGAAAGTCGTGTTGTCACAGTCAATAACCATTAAGACCCGTTGCTAGTGATGAAGGGACTGTTTTATTTTCTCTTGGTGTGACATTACCACCCCCTTACCTACAGACCTTGCTCAAACAGCTGGGCCCCACCTCGAAGCCACTGAACTGCCCCTTGTTTTCCTTCTCTTTCCCCATAATGCAAACACCCTGGGGGCAAATGGAAAGAGTTTCCCCGTGATAGGAGCCCAAGAGCAGCCTGGTACAGCCTGCAGCTCCCTGGATCCTGGTATCCAGCCCCAACGCCTACGTGTGGGAGAAGGTGACCTGGCTGCACCCTGCCTGCTTTGCACAAGATAAGAACAGTGTTGATAGCATCGGGCCAGCCCTGGAGTGACTCAAAAGCCACAGAACAAAAAGCAGACACTGACAGGTACCAGCCTTGCTGCAGCTCAGCCAGGCAGCCACAGCCCAGAACCTGTACCAGCCCAGCCCTCGCAGACCTCGTAACAAAGGGTTTAGGTTGGATATTAGGAAAAGGTTCTTCCCCCGGAGGGTGACTGGGCACTGGAACAGGGTCCCCAGCGCAGTGGTCACGGCACCAACCCTGACAACAGCCTCAGGGACATGGTGTGACTCTTGGGGATGGTCCTGTGCAGGGCTAAGAGCTGGACTCAATGATCCCTGTGGGTCCCTTCCAGCTCAGCATATTCCATGATTCTGTGGCTCTCTTGTCAGGAGGGGCTGGCAGGGGGATGCAGCAGGGCTCTGTCTGACAGGTTCCCAGTGGCACCATCCTCCTGCAGCAGCAGTTCACAGGCAGTTCCCACTGGCAGGCCCCGAATAAATCCTCCAGTGGAAGGGGAGACAAGTGTAGCCACGCTGCACCCCGAGGCACCTGGAGGGAGCAGCCGTGCCTTTCCCAAATCTCACTGTCCCCTGGGGACCTTTGGGCAGCAAAGCCCACACCCCTGAACAGGATAAACACAGAAAAAGCTGCAGCCAGAGCCTTCCTCCTGGATGCTGAGAGCTTCCCATGCTCCCTGCACACGCTGGATGGATGCCAGGGCACCAGCAGGAGCGATGCTGGTGTGGCTCCCTGCAAGGTCAAGGTGACAAGGACAGTTCAGAGCTGGTCCAGGGGACAAGGATGGGCTGTCTCACGCCTGGAGCCTTTTGGAGAGCAGCTATTTAGAGCCATTTGATGCATTTTAGTTGCAAGGCCGTGGGGAATGGTGATCATGGGAATGGATCTGGTGTGCCGGTTTAACAGCCATTATGGCAGGGCATGGAGGGAAGGGTGAGCAGGGGGTACTGATCCCTCTCTCCTGCACCAGCCATTGGCACAGCACAGCTGGGCACATACAGGGTGAGGAGCTGAGCCCTGGCAACAGCCAGGCAGGGCAAGGGCAAAGGCTCTTCTGGTAACTCAGTGCCTGCAGCAACACCAGGTAGGAATGTGCCTCTAATCCCATACCAGCCCCAGCAGGCACTGCCAGGCTCCAGAGGGATGCAGGGAGTGCCAAACATCACACCCTGGCAAAGCAGCCCCCTCCCAGCCACGGGTGTCAGCAGAGGAATATCCAAGGGATGGTGATGGCACTACCAGAAAGCTGGGAAGTTGTAGGTTTTGTGTAGGGCTTGATCTGGAGACGCAGAAAGGTCCCCAAAAAGATGAGCAGCCTGGGGAACACGACCAAAGGCGTCACTGCATCCTGCAGCAGCCGGAGTCAGGAGCCGCATGCAGATGAGCCCGGCTCCCTACCTGCCCTGACACCCTCCCAGGAGCAACACGCTCCCCTTGGAAAGGCAAACCTCATTTTTTCCCACCCAGAGCACCCCTGGAAGGTCACAGGGGAGGGGAGGAGGGTGCTGCACCGCAGCCAAGTGGGACACAGGTGTGGTGGGACCCCGATGGCAGCGCTGCAGTGCTGCAGAGCGGGAGGGGAGAGGGATGCAGCGATCCCGGAGAGCTGTGAATCATCCGCAGGCACCCTGGATATCAGCCTGCCAGGATGGGCGGCCCCCCTGCCAGAGCCCGCTGTGTACACTTAGGAATAAGCTGTTTACACAGAGAATTCAGTGATAACACGGAGATCTCTCTCTTGGGCACGATCCAGGCTCAGCACCCACTCGCCCCTGTGGCACAAAGCTCCTTCATTTGTTTTTCCCACTTGGCTACTCCCCATTCAAAGGGGCTATGCCCACCTCTCTTCCCAAACATCCTGGGACAGCTCAGGGAAGCCCACCAAGCCCTTTGCATGACCCAAGGACGGGGCCTTCCCTGCAAACCAGACAGCAAACCTCCGTGTGCCGAGCCTGCAGCTTCGCAGACAAGCGCCAAAGCGCCGGCGGCGATTCCTCCCAATTAAACCTCATCGCCCTGACCCAGAAGGTCTGGTCAGCCAGGCGAGCCACTGACAGCCTGAGTGCTCCTAATTCTCCCCCTTCTGACTCTAAAAGATAAACTAATTAATTAAGATCAACCCAAACCAACCAGTTGGCTCTGCTGTGCTGTGTGGAGCAGCTTGCAGCAAACTCTAATTGCAGCGCTGGCGTCTATTAGTGTGAGAGGCTTTGTCTGCACTGCTCCAACTTGGGTTCTCACTTGCTTTAGGCTTAGGTTAAGGTTAGGCTTGGGTTTAGGAACAGTTCCAGGCCAGCCAGCACCTCCCCACAGATGGGGGGACGTCCACTGCAAGAGCCACATTCAGGGGAGACCCATGTCCAGAAAAACAGGCCAAGAAGTGCCAGGTTGTCATTGCCCTTGCAGGCAGGGCAGGGCAGGAGTGATCCTGCTTCCCTGACTCATCCATACCTGATTCAGGTAAGCCCTAAAAGCCCATTTTTCCCACCACCTGGACACCTGTGTGGCTCCATGCTGCAGCACAGCAGGCATTCCCTGGAATCCCACAGGGAACATCCATGCAGGGCAATGTCCCCAAGGGCTCACGGTGCCAGCGGTGATCATCGCAATGCCAAAATGTTGGGACCAATATCCCCTCTGACCAGGCTGGGATGGATCACAGCCCAATGGCACCTTGGCTGGGATGGGAATGTGCTGGTGAACATTCCAGGGGGGACAGGGAAGGCAGCACCAGCCTCCTGGGAGGAGAAGGTGTCCATACACAACCATAACATGCCCTGACAGCAATCCACGGACAGAGGCCTTTAGGAGACACACAAACATACTTATTTTTGAGAGCAGGGAGAACCGAGGCAGCAAGAGCACGTTACCCTCATTTTATCTCCTAAGCACTCATAAGAAATTAACAGATCAATTGGGAGTCTTTTACAGGGCTGGTATTAATTTCCTCACAGCTGTAAAAAGGAAATGAGAGACAAAAGGCATTAAATGGACTTGCCCAAGTCCCCAAGTGAATGGTGTGAGAGCTGGCGTGAGAACCCAGCAGCTCCCAATTTCCAGCCCTATGTTTAGATAATGCTTCTCCTTCACACCAGAAGGAAAGCCAAGGACACTCTGCAAGAAAAGCAGATCTTAAGAAAGACCTAATTGCTGTTAAAGACTGAGAGGCTCAGGGTGCCTTGGACTGTCACCCCATGGCTACAGCACTTCAAGCAGGGAGAGAAACACGGAGTCAACTGGAGATGCTGCTGGAGCAGCGATGGCTTGGGAGGCTTCAAAGTTCTCCTCCACCTCTCTGCAGCTCCAGAGCTGACCCAGGACAAGATGCTGTCAAACGTTCTCCTCTGAGCTTCGAGAAACCAGTCAGGGTTTGGCACAACGTGCCCAAACCTCCAGTGACTCTGGGTGCTCCGGTAACCCCGATCCCTCCTGACTACATTCCTCTAACGGGCACATTACAGAGCCACTCCCAAGCCAAAGCCTGAGATTACCAAACCTGTTCAGAGCCTCCAGGCAAGCTCCACACGCAGCTTTTCTAGGGTGGAACCGCATGAATCTCTACCAACACATGGCACTCACTCAGCAGGGGCTGGGCACGCAGGCATAGAGGCACACGGGGACAAACTGTCACCCAGATTTCTGCTGATGCTGCTCCAAGACTCATTTTTACTTTTTCCCACCAGCTCTGGATGGGTGAATCCCACAGACAAGCCTGCAAGGCTGGGATCTTCCCAGCACAGCTCATTTAGCCTGGAAAACTGAGTCTTCTCTAGGGGCAGCAGCATGCTCATCCAGGTTCACATCCTTCAAAACTATCAGAACAGCGACAGCAGCTGGACTTGAGCGTTTTGGGGAGGTTTAAGGTCTAGAAAAACTTCTCCAGCTCCAGGGAAAGGGCCAAGCAGCTAAACATAACTCACTCTCAGCTACACTCTTCTCAGATTCCCTCAGCTGCCACAAGGCGCTGGATGCTGCGAATAGCTGGGTTAGGAGGGGTCAGTGCCGGGGGATTTCTGGAATAAAATCCTCCCAGTTAACATCTGCATGGTGCAGAGGGAGCCTTCACAATGTTTGATGCGGGTGGTGGATGCTCTGGAGCAGAAGGGACTCAAGCTGATGTGAGGAGATGGCACCTGGTCACCCACAATAAGGGTCTGATCTGGACACCCAAATTAAGGCTCCATTCGCTCTCCCAGCTCCTTGCCCTCAACCACATTTAATTCCCAGTTCCTGCTGACCCTCAAAGCCTTGGGGAGAGTTAAAGCTGAGCCAGCATGAGGTGACCACGGACAAACTCTGCAGGCAGAGCGATGCCAATCAGCTTTTCCCAGGAAGGGCAGATTTCCTACTGGGAACACGGACAGGAAAGACAAACAAAAGCTTTTCAGGAAACAACCTGTTGGTCTCCACTCGGACAGGAGGGAGGAGGTAATTGCAATTAGCACTGATTACTACCGGGCTTTGCAAGCCCAGACAAAGTGACACCACTCTCAGCACACGCCAGTGGTGAGTCCAGAGCCAACTGAGCACTCGGCCACCGTCACCTCTTCCCTGGCTTTCGTCAGGAGCTGCCAGCACACACAGATCCCACCCTGGTGAGAGACCCTGGGGGTGGAGAGCCTTCCCTGTCAGACACCATTCCAGCCTTCCAGCACTCTTCCCAGCCAGGATGCTATTTCACACCCAGCCAAGCTCCTGGGAGCAGATGCTCTCCCCTCCACACAGCAATTCAGACAGGAGAGGAGCTGTACCTTGCAAAACACACCCCCAGGGACCAAGGCTGCTGTGGGAAAAGCATTCCCAAGGGAAACTGAGGCACTCACAGGGCTAGATACACCAGCTCTTCTCTTTAAATGCCTCTGTGTGATTAAATCCGTGCTTAAATCTGGCATGTCTGCTGTTAAATCTCCAGCAGCGGGGTGGGAAACTGCCTTGTCTCCAAATCCATCATTAGGATTTAGCATGTCGTGACTCCAGAATGCAGGATAATTCCAGGCACTGGAAAAAAAACCACTGCCAAAGAGTGTCTGCCTCTGCAAGTGTATGTCTTACAGGCCTGATGAAGAAAGGGGAATTATTTCCCCAGCAGCACCCTCTGTCAAGTGGAATTTAAGTGGAGTCCCTCGAGGTCGATTGTATTGCAACTTTCTGGAGACAAAGCAATGGAGCAATGTTTATGAGTCACTCCTGGGAAGCCCAAGGAAATGCACACATTCTCCTCTCGTGACAAAAGGTACTTTGAATTTTCCAACTTTCCGCTCACAACATCACCCCAACTTCAAAGGAGCCTTGGGTCAGTCCTGCCCTTCCCACGCAGCTCTCCTGGAAGGAACTCGAAGCCACAGGGTGATGTGCCACCAAATTTTTGTACCACCAAAGGTGACACACCACCAGATTTATTCCCCCTGCTCTGCTCTGAGCTCCAATCTTTGATCTTGCCATTTTCTGTCAAACACACAGCAACAAGTGTGTGCACGCCCGTCTGCAGAGCTTTTCATTTCATTTCTTCCTTCCCAAGCAGAAACACACGTGTTCTTCCACCCGAGGAAAGAGCAGGAGAACAAAACGTGACAAGATAGCCATCCCTCAATTAACACACAGCTGGAAGGTGTTAGAAAATCTGAGAGATAAGTGAGATATCAAGCAGCATGGAGAATAGATGGTGATGGCAAGCTTGCCTAAGGAGGTGCATCAGCCAGCACTGTGAAGTGAGAGGATCAACCATCAATACTTGGTTCAACTCAAACCATCCCCTCCTCCTCTGCTGTTCTCTTTGAAGTCGTCTGGCCCTAATTTCAAAACACTGAGGATGTTTTCAAACCTACACCAGCAGCTTTGAGCCCCAAACAGGGGAGAAGGAAGTGCTGATGAGCCAGGCAGCCCAGCAAAGCCAGAGTGGGGATGAGGTGTTACCCAGCTCTGGCTCTGCTCCACAAGGCTGTGTTTTCACAGAGTATTCCAGGAGGATTTTGGTTTTTATTTGAACAAATTAGGCCTTGGGGATGCAAAAGAGAAGAAAAAAAAATAGAAGAAATCAAATGTTTACAAGGCAGCTGCAGTAATTCATCCTCATTATTGCTTTTCCTCTGTTGGTACCCACAGCTCCAGTGATGCTCCAGTAAAGGACCAACTCCTGCACGACCCTGGGACAAGGCTCTACAGTCCCCATCACCTCTGCAGTCTACAGCCAAAATCCAAGACTTGCAGGAGGGAAAAGGGAAAGGATTATGTTAATGAAGTATTTATTTGCAAGCCTAATGAGTGTCTGGTTTATACAAGTGCTACAGAGATGTCTGCCTCTCTTCTGCAGAAGAGGGGCTGCAGTCCCTCGGTGCCACAGGACTGTTGTCACCCAAAGAATGACCCTCTGCCCTCCACCACCACCTGCTTTCCCCTTCTCCCATGTGTAATTCTCAAACTCCAAAGGACTCTAATTAATTACATTAATTGCAGACAAAAGACTTGTTCTCCACCACACTAATTCCCAAGGGAACTCCAGCACCTCTGGCTATTGTGGTTGGGTGCCTGGACAATTTGGGAGGGAGGACAGGAACCAAACAGGCCAAACATTGGCAAGTTCTGCTCTTACCCCACAAACCACCCCAGGTCTCCTGGAGGTCTCAGGGGAGGAAGAACTTCATGTCATCTCCCTGAAAGCCAGGCCAGCACCAATCTGGGCTCTGGCTGCCACAGGTCTCTCAAGTTGACACCCAAATCCCAAATTCCACCTGCAGCCTGTGTGGGAAGCCAGCCCACCCCTGACCCCTGGCATCAGGTCTCCAAGCCTTCCCTGATAAATGGGATGAAACAAAAGCTTCAGTTCCTGACGGCCTCGATGTCCAGAAGCTGCCACAGGCGACAGAGTCCCTGCAGGGAGCAAAGCCATGGCTGCAAACCGAGTGTAATCCTGCCTTAATGGACATTAGGGCTCACCAGGGAGGAATGGGCTGTGATTACAGACCTGTTCTGCTTTTCCCACTCCATCACCATCCCCGTATTTCACAGCAGGAACCTTTCAGTCTTCCAGCCCTAATTAAACTAATGGTTTTCTCAGATCCATGAAGGGAACAGTTTGGATGGTTTTTAGCTCAAACACCAGCAATGGGCAGAGCAGGGAGGAAAAAATAAATGCCATGGCTGCTCTTTGTGAGATGGCAAAGCAGGGAGAAAGGGAGCCAGAGCATGTGTTTGGATCATTCCCCAATAAGGAAGTCGGAATGCAACAAGTCTGCATTGGAAGAGGCTGTTTAAATTCATTATCATGACAATTTACACTTCTGTGGCACCAGCTGCATCAGGATTTCAGAATCCTTTCCGAACAGTTATTCACCAAGCCCCAATTCCTCTGGAACAGCCATCAGCTCCCCAAGACAAGCAAGGAAGCGTCTGAGGTGATCCCAGCCCACACACCACCATGGTATCTGCAGACAACACATGTGATAAGACAGGTTTTAAGACAAACATTTCCCTCCGGCTCCGTGAGGGAATCCGCATCAACCAGTCCCAGGATCCAAGGGGAACAGCCCTTCCCACCAGCCTTGCTTTGCCAATGGCCACCCCAGAGAAGCCAGCCCAGCACAGCCCTGCCTGGCTCCCAGGAGGAGCCAAGCCTGGGGTGGCAGAAGGGTGACACAGATAACCCCTGTCACGCTCATCCCACGTCACACACACACATATTTCCGTCACGGGGCAAAGCACTTCTTGGAATGTTCCTTTGCTGTCCCCTTTCCCAGCCTTGCAGGTGGCACCAACAGCGATGTCCCCATGCTGGTGGCTTTGCTCCGGGGTGTTTCTGCTGTGTCTGGTCTCAAGATCCGGTTCCTACATCCTGTGCCACCACCACAACAGGTTTCCTACCCTGCTTATCATCCCTCACCCAAAAAAACCCCTCAGGTTCCTCAACTGTGAGACCTCAGGGTGGCCCCTCTGACAGCTCCAGTTTCAGAGGATGGGTGTGGGCTGCTAAAAACATTCTGAAAAGCACCCAAGTGTTTTAGCACCCAAGTGTTTTAGCACCCAGATGCCGCTGCCAGCCAGCAGCTGCCAGCTTCCAAAAACATTCCTCTGGCAATTTTGAAACTGCCCCTTCTCCTCCTTGCACAGGAGCCACCCCACCACGGCTTGCGCTTCCGTGAGGCTCCACCACCCCACGCGCACCCATCGTGTTCTGCTCTCCTTTTTCCAGCTCCTATCACCCGCCTGCAGGCACTGGGAACTTCCTTCATCTTGTTCCTCCCCAGACACCAGCAGTGATGGGGGGCAGTTGGAACAGGCCAAAGGCGACTGGTGCCACTGCACGGAGCAGCAGAGCTGAGATGTGACACCAAGTCACCCCCAGAGCAGCAGCGTTGTCCCCACGGCGCCAGGCTGGGCACCCGGCTCGCTTTACACCAGCCCTACAACCACACACTGGGGATGTCTCTGGTTGGTGCTGGCGGCTGTCAGACGATCTGGAGGGGAGAGGGAACACCCCAGACACACAGCAGAGCCGAGTGCTGCGAAGGGGGAAGAAGAGAGAGGGAGAGCAATGACTCAGTGATTGCTACAGGCTCCAAACCCGAGCGGCAGCGCGCGCACGTCTGGCGCATCGGCGAGCCGAGGAGCTCAGCTGTGAAGTCGTGCCCTGCAGGGACCCTCCGCTGCAGACACGCAGGAAATCCAGTCCCCACGTGCTGTGGCTCTGGCTGAGCTGGAGTTCATTTTGCCCTCACAGGGCTGGGTATCAGCGGCTGGAAGGGGGTTGATAACACCCCGGTGTTTTGGCTACTGCTCAGCAGGGCTCACAGCGTCAAGGCTGCCTCCAACCTTCCCCCCTCACCAGGAGGCTGGGGGTGGGCATGATCCTGGGAGGGACTGCCAGGACAGCTGCCCCAAACTGACCAAAGGGGTACTCCATACCACATAAAAGCCCAGAGAAAGAAGGAAGTGGGGTGGATATTTGTTATTATGACATTTGCCTTCCGGAGCAGCCACTATGTGTGTACTGAAGCCCTACTTCCTGGGAAGTGGCTGGACATCGCCTGCTGATGGGAAGTAGGGAATAAATCTTTTGTTTCCCTTTGTTTCTGCACACGACCTTTGCTTTATTAAACTGCCTTTATCTTGACCCATGAGGGTTTTTTCCATCCTAGGTTCTCCTGTCCCGTCCTGCTGAGGAGGGGAGTGGTAGAGTGGCTTGGTGGGCACGGGGGGTCACAGCATCCCAGAATGGTTTGGGTTGGAAGGGACCTTCAAAGACCATCTAGTCCCACCCCCTGCCATGAGCAGGGACACCTTCCACTAGCCCAGGTTGCTCCAAGCCCTGTCCAACCTGGCCTTGGACACTTCCAGGGATGGGGCAGCCACAGCTTCTCTGGGCAACCTGTGCCAGGGCCTCACCACCCTCACAGTAAATTACCTCTTTCTTATATCTAATCTAAACCTTCCCTTTTCTAGTTTAAAACCACTGCCTCTCATCCTGTCACTAAAGGCCCTGGACTGAAGTCTCTCTCCATCTTGCAGTCAGGAAGATGGACTTCCAGAGGAAAGAAGTAGAGGCACCACCCAACTTTCAAACTTTGGTCTCAAGATGTAAATTTTAGGTTACTTTCCAGCCATGCTCAACCCATCACACCCCTTGATGCTCCAGGGAGGCTGGGAAGCAGACAGAGGCCCTGCAGACAGACAACAGGGCTGGATGGAAGGCAGCTCCTAATGGAATATGACTGCTGTGCTTTCTGGCTTTAGAAGGAAGGGCCTGAGATGTGCTTTGGAGACACAGTAGCTCCATCTCCTCTCCAAGGTGGGTAAGAGCTGGTGGCCCACCATAAAGCTCTGCCCACCGGGCCCCAGCACAGCCAGCAAAGGGACTGCTGCCCACACTCTGTTATTTACACTCCTGACTCACTCCTTCCCTTTCCCCTGAAACAGAAGAGTATTTACAGTCAAACTTGAATTCCCTTGAATGTCTCCAGGAGCCACGTGAGCCGAAAGGTCAATCCTCAGAGTCAGGAAACCAGGTCCTCATGCTAAGAACCACCCCCAGCCCTTCCCAACCGCTCCTTGGGCATGGGAGGAAGGAACCTGTACAATATCCCTGCAAAACCTGGGACACAGGGCACAGAGGGCTTCTGCTTGGGATGCTTTATGAAGGTCTGACCTGCAGCAATGCAACAGGTTGAGACAACAAGCCTCAGCCACAAAGGTTTCTCCTGGCAAAGTCAAGTCACCACCAGATGTGGTCTGGACATGGTTGTAGCTGCCCCTCACCCCCTCTTCTCCTACAAATACCACGTGATATCTTAAAATACCATGTGATTGTTAAGTAAAGCAGCCAGAACCAGCCTTCCCCTTCTCTACTGGGATTAACAAAGCAGGACCAGCCCACGCCTGCAGGACACGCTGGGGTGACAAGTCCCTTTGTCCCCTGTCAGGTGGGGAACGACATCCTCTGAGGCACTTCACAAAAATGACATGAAGAAGGGAAGGGCTCAACTCACACCTTGGATTCCCCAAACAAACCTAAAGTTTGGGCTGCTGGAGAGAGGATAAATCACCTGGAAGGGACAATACCTGGATGCACTTAAGCCTTAATATGTGTCTAAAGTGTCAAGAGGAGCGAGGGGGAACCGAGCAACAGGACAAGGGTCAGGTTTGCATCTCCTGGCCCAGGGAAGAGCCCTGTAAGCGCTTCTGAGCTCCTCAACGTGGTCACCCTGCACTGTGCCAGGGGATAACACCCCAAAGCCATTCAGAGGCTTGGAGACTCTCAATTTTGTAGCAACAACATGGCTCAATCACCAGTTCCAACCCAGAAAAGAGGCCCCCAGAGCTGGGGAAGGGAAGTCAGGAGGTGTCCAGGTCCAGCCGTCACGCACAGCCCACGCTGCAGGAATTCCCCTTCTTAGAGCAAAGATGTTTGTCCCTGGCACCTCAGAATTTTGCAGGGTCACCCTGATGAACCAATAAACTCACACTGGCAGGATGGGGGGAAGGAGGAAATTCCTTTTCTGCTTATCACCCCCCTTCCCCTCTACATGGAAACTGGATGCTCCAAACCCTGCCGTGTTTAGGGGAGCCTGGAGATGTGTGTAGCTCATCCTGCCATCCCAGTTCGTACTGCACAGCAGTGCAGGTTGTGTAAGAGCCATTCCTGTGTGGAAAAAAGCCTATTTTGCTGCTCCTGAACAACATCCTGTGATCCAGGGCGGGACAGACAAGGCTGGGATTTGGACATGGAGCAGCAGCTCACGAGTGGAGGGAGCAACTTGGGAACTACATGCCAAGACAACATGAACAAGCAACGCTATCTCCATCCAAACCACCGAGAGGAGGCCAAGGAAAAGGATGTCCCAGGACTGCCCTGCTGCAACAGCCCCTATCAGAAGTGCAGGTAAGCTAAGGTGTGGATTTTGGCATAATCAGCATCCCTGGAGCTCTGCAGAACACCCTCCATCCCCAAGGACCCCTGCCAAACCTGCAGCCTCTCCTAAAATACACCCCTTAAACACACACAGTTGCATAATATTCGTAACACCCAAGAACTCGCCGACAGAAATAACTTTTCCCGCAGCACAAACCAGCCCCAACTCCAGGCAAGGACGGCAGGAACAGCTTCCCCCGGGGCCGATGATGACAGAGGGTGCCCGTGGGAGGATGTCCCCGTGTCCCCCACCCCGGACGCCCCCCGGGAGCCGCTTCCCGATGCCCATTCTGGTGTTTTCCAGCCGCGGTTTCCCAACGCACACCCCGAGCAGGCAGGGCCGCAGGCCATTAGCCCCTCCTTTCTCCACCAGCTTCCGCACACAGATACTCCTGATTTCATCACTCTTTGCTCTCCGAGGCAGGAGGGCTGAAAGCGCAGTGCAACAGCCCCGCAAAACGCGCGCTGGGAGAGCCCTGGGAAAGGAGGTTTGGCTGTGATCCCCCCATGGAGAGGCACCCTTCCAGCTGAACGTGCCTGAAAATCGTTCCGGGCAAAGCCAGGAAGGGATAAACCTCCACGGATCCAACCCCCTGCCCTGACTGCTTGTCTCCCAGACAAGCCCCCGGGTCTGAAGTGTTTGCACTCCTGCACCTACACGTAAATAAAACACCCCGAAGGGGTTGTGGAAGTGGGGATTTACCTGCCTACTCACGCTCACACCAAGCTGGGAAGGGGATGGGATATTTTTAGGAGTACGGATCTGAGCTCCTGGGGGTCTCTTGGACCCCTCCAGACCAGGACAGCGCACAGTTTACAACAGGCACCAGCTTAAAAAAAAGCTCCCAAAGCAGGATTTCCCTCAGCAAGCTGGAGTGCTCTGTAAGCACAAGCGCTGCCCTGAGTGTTATTAAACCACTGATGGTAATTGAGGAGCAAAATTTAAAACAAACAAAAAAAACAACAAACAAACAAAAACAAACCAAATCACCCCCCTCACCAGCTCCAGGCAAACATTTCACCTGCCCTCTTGGCTTTATCAGCACGGGCAGGACCGGGGCCAGCTCAACCCCTGCACTGCCAGGGGTGCGGAGCAGTTACATCACATCGCTGGTCTGGGGTAATTCGGCTGGTGTGGATCCAGCTGCAGAAGTTTGGAAAACACTTTGTCAACAACATCCCCGCCCCGGCAGGCTGATGCTTTCCGGAGAGCAGGTGACTTTTCCAGCCCTGCTGCCCGTTATCCCTAATGCGGGAATCCTCCGGACGCTTTGCAGCAGAGGCAGCTGCCCACCCCAGATCGCTGCGGAGGGGGAGGAAGGGGAGGCTGAAGCACCGGGAGATTTTTAAGTGACTTCTCCAAGGTTACAAAAGGCATCTGTGATTGAGAGAGGAAGAGAACAACCCGGACGCTTCTTCCCTGAGTGTCAAAGCAAACCTGGTCCAAGCAGGGGATGGTCGGGGGTCAGGGAGCATCTTCAGCCCCACTCCCGGGCAGGGAGATGAGCAAGTCTGTGGGAGCAGAGGGGCTGTGGTGCCGCTGCCTGCCAGGCCCAGGGCAGAGACCCAAGGTCGTGGGCAGAGGGGCGTCCAATACAGCCCAGCAGGCCTGGAGGGGGTGCATAGGACGTGTAGAATTTACCCCGGGATGTTCAGAGTAGTCACACCCTGAGATGTTCAGGAGGGTCTCTCCTTGCGATGCTCACAGGGGTCACTCCTTGGGATGCTCAAGGATGTCTGTCCTGTTCAGCTGGGGGGTCCCACTCTGGAATGCTTGAGGGCCCATCCTTGGGATGCTCAGGGGGTCTCACCCTGGGATGCTCAGGGGGTCTCTCTCCTTGGAATGCTCACCGGGGTCACTCCTTGGGGTGCTTGGGGGTATCTGTCCCATTTGGGTGGGGGGTCCCACCCTGGGATGCTCAGGGGTCCCTCCTTGGGATACCTGGGGGGTGACTGTTCCATTTGGCTGGGGGGTCCTGCTCTGTGATGCTCGGGACAGGGATCCCTCCTTCAGACACTCGAGGCCCTGCTCCACGACACCGGGGGTCCCTCCCCAGCCACCTTCCCCATGACACCCCCCCCCCTTCCACGCCGCCGCCCACCTACCCAGCTTCATGAGGCAGGCCAGGAGGATCCACAGGGAGATCTCGAAGGGGATGCGGACGTGCGTGTAGTCGATGCCCAGCACGGGGAAGGGTTTGCGGGGCTTGGCGTGCCCCTCTCCCGAGCCGTTGGCCGGCTGCTCCTTGAGGGGGTGGATCACCTCGGGGGCCGCGGGGGGCGCGGGGGTGAAACCCCCGATCTCTCCGGCGGGCAGCGGGGCGGGCTGGCCCGGCGAGGGCTCGGAGGTCACCATGGGGTTGGCCTGCAAGCCCTGCCTGGGCAGCAGCGGCCCCAGCAGCAGCAGCGCCCAGGGCAGGGCGCGCAGGGCCGCGGCGCCCATGGCGGCGGGCTCGAGGGGCTCTGAGGGGCTCTGGGGGGGCGGCCGCGGCCGCGGCTCG
>JAWWLV010000070.1:5856219-5868581 GCA_035041135.1 Platyrinchus mystaceus
ATCCCTGGAAGTGTCCAAGGCCAGATTGGACAGGGCTTGGAGCAACCTGGGCTAGTGGAAGGTGTCCCTGCCCATGGCAGGGTGAGGTGAGCAGTGGAAGCCCTCACGTGGCAGCAACCTGGCAGATGAACCAGCAGAGAATCAGACAGGGTTTGTCAGAACTCCTGTTTTGTTGCTGCATTTCTGTGAAACGTTCTTGTTTCAATGAATCAGCATTTCCTCATGTAAAAGAGGAAAATTTTGGCTTGTTCTGCTTGGGAATGTTTTTAAAGAGAGTTTTAAACCAGTAAGTGTTTAAAATTTTATTTTTATTCTTTTTTTTTTTTTTTAAGAGGACTGTTGAAATATCAAAATGGGACAGCCAAATGTGGTATGGAAATGAAGGGAATTGCATCATTTTTCAGGGACTAACTGGTCCTTTGCTGGGCAGCCTGTCCAGAGCAGGCTTGTGACCATCACTCTGCAATTTGGGTGTTTTTTAGCAAGTGTAGCTAATTCTATGTGGTTTAAATTATTTAGGTTAGTAAATTAAACTCCATTAAGAGGGTACAAAACTCATAATTTCTCCTGGAAATTCAACTTTGACTGGTCACCCCTTTCCTCTTGCTGAGGTAATTGGGTGTACAGCTGACCCTGATGGTTGGCTGTTGTGACTTGTAGGAATGTTTATACCCTTTTGGTTGTTCTGATTTAGTTTTGCTGATAATTAAATGTAATAAAGGAGAGAGAAGAGGTGGCCAAAACCATCAATACTGTGTTTATTCACAGTATGAGTCTCGTTGATTGTCGAGTTGGGGAAAATGACATTGGACGTGAGTGGACATGGAATGGTGGGAGGGGAAACTGTGGGACAGGATGCTGCCCAGGGTCTTTGCTGGCATAGAAACATGGATTTTCCAGGCTTGTTTAGTCCTGGAATCCTGCTCATTGTGAATTCCTCCACAGACTGGGGATGGCCTCGAGTCAGACATTGTTCAGTCTTAGGCTGTCCCTTCCTAGAACTTCTTCAGGAGCCTTTATACCCAACTTTTCAGTTCTTACCCACTGCTGTTTTTGGAAAACAAAGCTTGACATTGTCTGCATGGCCTAATATGGTGTGTGCCTGCCTGTGTCCCCTCCCTGTGCTGTCCTGCAGGTAGCTGAATGCCCTCAGCGTGGATCTTGGCCCGGTTGGAATGCTTGGATGCACAGCAGCTCTTCCCATAGCTTCTTTTCGTCTGCCCCATTACAAGAAGATGGCAAAAGCCAACATTACCAGAGACATCATCCACAGACAGATCAAGGTACGTGTTGGGTGGAGGGAGATGGAGAATCAGCGTTTGTGCTGGGTTAGGAAATACTCATGGTGGGGCCTTTACTTTGGAAAAGATCTCTTGTTGATAAGTTCCATGAGAAGCTTAAGAGAACAAACACATAGGACCTGTCACTGTCCTTAATGAGGAGCTGGGGTGAAGTGTGGCATGGCAGGAACACAGTTCCTCTCCCTGGGCTAGTTTGCCATCAGCAGCTCTGCTCCTTTTGAGGGAAATACAGCTGCCTGTGTTTGGGCACCACAAAGGCCCCTCAGCCAGCTTCCCTCTCTCCTCCCTGTGTTCTCCCCGTGTGATCTTGCCATCAGAGGTATTTCTGACTGTAGCAGAGCTAATGATCTCTGTCACAGCCTCTCTCTGTCTCCTCTTCTTTAGAGAGTGGTGTGTTGCTTCCTTTGTGTAGGGGGAAAAGCTGCTGCAGTGGTTGGATCAGTCATCTGATGGCTGCATTTGTGGAATATCAACGTGAAAGGACTGGCTGCAGCAGACACAATAGGCAATTATTGCTTGGACTCAGAGGCCTGAAATCATTTGTAGCTCTGCTGGTAATCAGCATTCAGGAAAGGGGTCTGTGAGTAGCCAGAATAAGGAACTGGAAGTGCTCACTTTGCAGTTTGGTACCAAACTTTGTGTTACAAGCTTGTAATTTAATCCATGTGCAAAGATTTCTTTTGCTGCCCTAACAAGGAGAGGCTGGTTCTGTGGTTAGAGCCTTAGCCTGGGACTGCTTCACGCTGTCTGCTCTGTCAGACTTGGATATGTGACCTTGGGAAGGTTGCTAAGTCTGACAGTTCCTTGTAGGGAAAGCAAAATCCTGCCCTCACAGCCCTCACAAAGCCACTGAGGCTGCAGCAGCACAGGAATTACACCTGCAGCACCTTGCACTGGGCCCAGCAGGGCCTTAGGAATGCTCTCCACAAAAATACATCAGGGGGTTTGAAGTCTGTCATGGAAGCTCCTGCAAAAAGCCTGGTTTGTTTTTCCCCCCAACACTTCCATGTCTGTCTCCATTTTGTTTTCAAATAGGTTTTGGAGTGTGTGGAGTTGATTACTGAACGTTGGGCTGGGAAGGGAATTCAGCAGTTCTGTGTGTCTGCTCTGGGACTGCTGATGTGTTCCAAGCCCCATCAGGGTGATTTTTTGAGTCTCATCAGTGTGATTTTTGAACCACATCAGGGTGATTTTTTGAGTCCCATCAGTGTCTTCTTTTTTTGAGCCCTGTCAGTATAATTTTGATATCGGTGTTCTCATCCCTAAATGCTGATAACAAAGCCTTGAGTTGAGCGTGGTATGGGACAGGACCAGGGCTGGGTCAGGCCCTAGGAAGGAATCTCCTTGGCTGTTCCACCCAAAATGTGGCTTGCATTCCCTTCCCTCCATCCCTGCCTCTGCAGTTGGCCTTTTTTCATCGAAGCCATCTGCCAATGCATCTGTGAGCCCTGTGAGATCACAGGGGAAACAACTGTCCTGCTTTCCTTCACCTTCATTTGTACTGACGCAGTTCTGTGGCAGCTGTTCCCTCTAGAACAGCCTGTGCTGTGGTGCTGCAGCTCCAAGGTGCTGCTCCATGGCTGAGGAAATAACCCATCCCAAAGGAAGCTGTCCAGTCACATTCCCTGGGACTTTGCCCGTGCTGGTGCCTCAGGACAGGCTCTGTATTCTCCTCAGCAGCTCTGGTCCTCAGCTGTCCTCAGGATTGAGTTCCTGCTGAAGTCATCACCAGGGGATAATAATAGGCATTCCCAAACTCTTCCATGTCTTCTGCTTCAGGCCCAAAGTAGGCAACTTACTCTGGCCTGGTTTTGGCTCCCCAGCTGAGCCTGGCACTGAGCTGAACATCATTTTAAACCAAATCAGGAGCAAAGATTATGATCTGAATTATCTGATTATCTGAAGATGTTCATATGATGGCTTAGAAGGCTGGAGAGGGAATTGTCAAAAGGGCATGGAGTGATAGGACAAGGGGGAATGGTCTCAGCTGAAAGAGGTCAGGGTTAGATTGGATATAAGGAAGAAATTCTTCCCTGTGAGGGTGGGGAGATCCTGGCACAGGTTGCCCAGAGAAGCTGTAGCTGCCCCTGGATCCCTGGAAGTGTCCAAAGCCAGGTTGGACAGGGCTTGGAGCAACCTGGGCTGGTGGAAGTTGTCCCTGCCCATGGCAGGGGGTGGAACTGCATCATCTTTAAGGTCCCTTCCAACCCAAACCACTCAGTGATCCTCTGATTCTGTGTCTCCTGACTTAGAGCGCAGCTCCCTCACGCTACGGACACCCCAATACCCAGCAAAGCCCCTGCTTGATTTTTAAACTTTTAAGAATCTTCTCTATAAAAGGGCAAAGAGGAGTGTTTTGTTTGCTGTGTGGTCAGTGTGGTGCTTGTTTGCCCCGTGCAGGAGAGAGGAGCGCTGGGCTTCGAGCGGCACTACCACGTCACTGACCCCTTCATCCGCCGCCTGGGCCTGGAGGCAGAACTGCAGGTGAGTGGGCAGTGCCCAAAGAGCAAACCAGCTGCTTCATCACTGCAGGAGGTATATGAAACACTCTGTTTTATGGGGTAGATGCTGATTTCTTATCCCCCAAGCTGCACCAGAGCCAGGAATAGCTCAGGGAGAGTTTGTGTGAGCTTTCCGCACTTACCTGCTGCACCTGCAGGAGAGCCAGTTGTCAACTCTTCAACACACTCAGCTCTAATGCCTGATGTGTTCCCTAAAGAACAGGTTGTTGTTTTGCACTCTGACACAGCTTATTATGTCAGATCTTAATATTATCTTGGTTTGGGGGAGGAAAGGGTTCTTTTGTCCCCCTTTTCAGTCGTGTCTCCCAAATCAAACGCCATCAGTGCTCCCCCACTTCTCGCTACAGCTGTTGGTTAATTTGGATGGAGATGGATGATGGAGTCACCCAGCAGCAAGGTTCTTCTAACAGAGCTATCAAAAGTGCCTTTTCCCTGTGTTCCCAGAGAACCTGCACATGTAATTTGTCAGCCTCGCCAAGGGCTTTGGAAGCAAAGTCACCTTTCCCTGCGTACAGCGGGATTTCAGCTGTAGCCTCCGAGACTAAAACTGCCATTTTATTCAACACTACCTTTTTTTTTTATTTGTTTCACTTTGCCTTTTCTACCCCAACTGCTATAGCATGTCTTTCTTTTCTGGAGGTGCTTATTTGTCATGTAGGTGGTTTTTGTTTTTCAGGGTTGGAATAAAAACATTAAAAAAAAACCCTGCTTGTATTGGAACAAGTTGTTATTTGTGGGGAGCTCGCTGTGTCCTTGCCTTAGAACAGCTCTGCTTGATAAATCTGAAGTTTGTGTAATACCATCTTCTTTTTCTCTTCCCTCAGGGTCACTCTGGGTGTGTCAACTGTCTAGAGTGGAATGAAAAAGGAGAGTAAGTATGTGGCTTGGTTTGGGATCAACAAACCCATAACCCCAGGTTCTCCCAAGAGTAAGATGTAGGTCATCTTATCACAAGCAGCTGCTTCCCATTTCTAGTAAAGTGGAGCTCAAGCTCAAAGTTTTAGCTGTAGTAGAGCTCATGCTTCAAAAAGAAGCTTTATTTTGTTAAATATATCTGGATATTATTAGAAATGCCCCTTTAGTCAGTTCAGAAGGGAAATGGTCAGACTAAGAAGTGGAGATTGAAGGCTGCTTCTCTTCTCTTAAGTGGTATTATGGATTATAATGGATCTTTAGGATTTGCCCAGCTGGTGGTGACATTTCCCAACCCCCTTCACCATGCTGTTAAAAGCTGCTGCTGGGGGACAAATATCTAAGGGAGGGAGGTAGAGAATTTACCCCTCTGCAATTTTAGAGGGAAACTAAAGGGCATTTCCATTAACCAAATGGAATAAAGACTTTCTGCCTGAGAAATGAGTGGATGGAAGGCAGAGCGTGTATTTCTGGACACGCCTCTTGGAACATCCAAAGTCTGCTCTCAGAATGATTTACCAGTGAAAATTTCATGTGCTTGAAAGAGATTTGGCTACAAGGAAGTAAGTTTAAAACAGCTGAGAGTTGCAGATGTCCAATTCTTTTGGGCTCAGATGCAGAGGGATGTGCAAGGTCAACAGCACCTTGCAATGACTTTGTACTTTTCAAGTGGTTTGCGGTTCACTCCATGAGCCCTGGGACTGCTTGGGCACATCCAGAGCCTGGGAATAAATGCCTTGGCTTGGCTTCAGGGATGATGGGGAGCACTTAACACAGCCAGGTTAATGAGGAAAGTGGAGGCCCTGCATGTTGTTGTTGTTGACCAAATACCCCTGTTTTCCCCCGTGCCATCGGAATCCGTGTGAGGCGCTTCAATCAGCCGAACCAACGCAAACCACTGGCTTTATTTTCTGTGGAGCTGCTTTTAGGCTGGTTTAGCTCCTTGACCTGGCTGAATGGATGAGAGCATGGGGAACACAGAGCTGAGGAAAGAGAGAGGAAATGGGCTGCTTAGGGCTGAATTAACTTAATGGATGTCTGTGGTCAAACCGCTCTGAGAAATTGGTCACGGCTTAGAACAGAACAATGCATGGTGCATATTTCTCTTCTCTTTCATTCAGCTTGTTGGCCTCTGGCTCTGATGACCAGCACACCATTGTCTGGGATCCTCTGCACCACAAGAAACTCCTTTCTATGCACACAGGACATACTGCAAACATCTTTTCTGTCAAGGTATGTGGTTAGAAGGAGTGAACAGCCAACAAAATTGGCAGCTCAGCAGCAAGAGAATAAATCCTTGCTGGGAAACATTTTCCTGCGAGCAGTTTGCCTCCCAAATAATTTAGTATTTCTAATGGTACAAAAATAAATGAATTAAATCCAGGACTGCACTTAGTTTATGCAGATCCCAGGCTTATTCTCTGTGTGAATTCAAAGGAAATGGTTGTAGCAAATTGGGATGTGTGACGAAGAGGCAAGTTGAAATGTGTGTGTGCGCTGCCATAGCTGGTGACTCCTGAGTGTGCACACTGACATGTGTGTAATGTAGGTAATGACATGGGTTATCCCATGTTCCTGAACCAGTTCCTGCTCCGTGATGGCTGTGTGAGCAGCCTCAGTCTGAAGGTCGGATCTCTCTCCCACAGTTCTTGCCGCATTCGGGGGATCGGATCCTCATCACGGGAGCTGCGGATTCCAAGGTGCACGTCCATGACTTGACTGTCAAAGAGACAGTCCACATGTTTGGAGATCACACCAACAGAGTGAAGCGGATTGCCACGGCTCCCATGTGGCCAAACACCTTCTGGAGTGCAGCAGAAGACGGGTTGATCAGGTACAGAATTCCAGCTGGTTTGGTTTTAGGATCCCTCGTGGTGTGTGCTGTGCAGGGATCTGGAGAGGGGCCATCTCTGTGCTACAGAACTTAAGCTCATCTGTCCCTTTCTTAAAACTGGAAAAATTAATCTTGTAAAATCTGATAAATACCCTCCTCATCTCCTCCATTTTGCTCCACTGAAGAGGGAGGCCAGGAAAGGAACAGCCACGTCAATGGGAAGGGAGACACAACACTGCATAACAATTCCCTCCGGAGTCACTGAGACTCTGAAATGAGTATTGTTACTATGAGGCTCTGTTTCACTTTTCTTACGAGCTACTGTTTGTGAAGTCATGACTTGGAGTTTAATTTGGAACTTGAATAAATCTGTGCACGTTATAGAACTGGTTTTAATGATTATCCTGATACTGAGGCCTAGTGTGATTTGAACTGAGGTGCTTCCAGTAACCTGTGGCGTAACTCAAGGCGTTCCACAATTGGGTTGCTGCTCCTGCTGCTTCTGCTCTCTCGTGACTGACTGACTCGCTCCCTTTGCAGACAGTACGACCTGCGAGAGAACAGCAAACGCTCCGAGGTCCTGATAGACCTGACTGAGTACTGTGGGCAGCTGGTGGAGGCCAAATGCCTGACAGTGAACCCCCAGGACAACAACTACCTGGCAGTGGGGGCCAGCGGGCCCTTCGTGCGGCTCTACGACATCCGCATGATCCACAACCACAGGTAACAGCTTTGCTGGGCACATGTGAGCTGCAGAAACCTGGGCAAGGCTCTGGGAGGAAGGGGGACTTGCAGGGACCCGTCATCTGTGAAGTTTTACTCATTTTTTTTCTATCACCCAAAGCCTTTTTGATTTCTGAGTACGGCGGGGTGATGTGAGGCTGGTGACCCCACAGCTGGGTGGGCCTTGTCCTCGTGGGTGGATGTGAAGTGTTAGCTTGGATCAGGCTTCCAGCAGTTGAATGCTATGATTGTAATAAAGCTGTTCTTCCTCCTGGCTAGAAAAAGCATGAAGCAGAGCCCTTCAGCTGGAGTTCACACATTCTGTGACCGACAGAAGCCCCTCCCGGACGGCGCGGCGCAGTACTACGTGGCAGGTATGGACATCCGTACTGGGGAGACTCTGGGGTAGACTGGTGGGACTTTAATGCCTGAAGAAGCAGAGTTCTACTCCTCACACAAGAAACCACTGCTAGGAGGAGTTTTTCCATGGCATGCTCCGTGGAATTGCAGTTCACTTCACTTCTGTGCTGTGGATTCTTGCTCAGTTCCCTGATCTGGCAGTGCTGTGGGGTGGTGAGCTGGCCTTGCTGCTTCTTGTCCAGCACAAAATGTCTTTTTGTCACTTTTATTGGAATGTCAAGGACTGGATAACCTGGGCTCTATATGCTTTCCCTGGAACTGGTCCCAGCAAAGCTGCTGTTCAAAATCTTTTTGGCACAGGAGAGAAATGGCTTGTCCTCATCCTGCAGATGAAGAATCAGTGATGCAGTGTCTGAGCAATCTACCTGACATTCTTCTCCAGTGCTTGTTATTTACTATCTTTTTCCCCAAAAAAATGTTTGGTTTTTTTCCAATATCTCAGACCAGCACGTTCAGCAGACCAGTTCTGACAGTCCTGCTTCTGATGAGTCCCACTGGAGGATTCCTCAGGTCCCCTGAATTGGTCATGCAACACATCTGCTGTCTGAGCAACAGAACCTGTGTGTGAGCTGAATATTTAGGAGCTTTGGTTTGGTTGTGCTGAGGGCTTTATTAAGGAAACCTGATTAGAGGGTTGAAGATGGAGGTATTTGCAGATGGCACAAATCACAAAAGCCAAATCCTGGTGAATCCCTAAAACTGAGATTTGCTGGGTTCTGCAGGCTCATTGTCAACAAGGCAGTTACAATCCTTGTCTTCATGTGGAGGTGGCCTTGCAGAATTAAAATCCTGGAATGGTTTGGGTTGGAAGGGACCTTAAAACCCATCTCATTCCACCCCTTGCTGTGGGCAGGGACACCTTCCACTAGGCCAGGTTGCTCAGAGCCTTGGACTCTTCCCTTGTAAAAGGGAGCAGCTGGGGTAGGACAAAGACAGCACTTACGGGTTAAGCCAATAATTATGGACTTCTCCTCTCCACAGGGCACCTTCCAGTGAAGCTTCCAGACTACAACAACAGGCTGAGGGTTCTGGTGGCCACATATGTCACCTTCAGTCCTGATGGCACTGAGCTCTTGGTCAACATGGGAGGGGAGCAGGTAAGGAGACAGCTGAAGTTTGACAGAAAGCTTCAGATGCGGTTGTTGGGTCACTGCACATTGTTGTGTGCTCTTGAAAACAGGTACAGCAACTTTCTGGGGGTAATCTGATTGATTTTAAACTGCTTTCTGATTAATTCAGACTAAGTGCTTGGGATTAGGGATTTATTTGTTATGCTGTCACTGATCAAACTTGAACCGCGTTCTGTTCTGGTTTTCCAATTCACTGTTCACTCTCTGGAAGAGGAAAAAACCTAAACAAGTTCTGGAACTGACCTTTGCTGACCTGGAAAAGATTCCATAACTCATTCTTGAAACATCAACCTGCTTCTGTAATAGAATGTAGTGACTAAAGGACGTGGAGAAGTAAAGGCCTTCACCTGGAATATCGATTGCTTTAATTTTAAGCTCTGGGTGATATTCATGGATCTTCTGTAAAGCCTATCAATGAAATGAGAAAATCCTCCTGACAGCATTAATCAGTGTGGATTAAGCAGGAACTTTGCTAGTGGGCAGGTTGCACTGTGGTTGTCCTCTGCAGTCTTTCTCACACTTGCTCTCATTCCCTTTAAGAGAAGGTGCTGAGAAGGTGAAGTGTAGGTCTGATCTGGGCTGTCCATTCCTGTCCCAGTACAGCTGTAAAATAAAATTTCACAGGGCTGCCTTTGGAGTTTCTCAGGAAATCCTAAAGAAACCTTGAATCTCAATATATCCTTCTCAGTTTCTCAGGTTTCATCTTGGAGAGGTTCTTCCCTCAGTTTGGTGTACCACCTCTTTTCTGTCAATAAGTGTTTGGTTCCTTCATGATCACTGTGTTAATGAAGTATCTTATTGGAGTTAAAGCTTTCTGAGCAGGTTGGTCAGTGGTCAGGCCATCTTTTAAGTTCTGTTGGTGTGGGGAGGGCTGTCTGAGCTCTGGAATAAGACCAGGCTCATGTTTCTCAGCATTATCCCTTCTGAACCCAGAGCTGGAATGGAGCACACCACTGGTACTGCTGCCATCCCCATCTGTAAACAAGATTCCCAGCTAGAAAATTTGAAAACAGCAAACATGAACACGAAACCATACACCCATCTGGCCCTGTTTTATTTTGGTGACTTGAGCATCTATATTTTGCTGATTTTTTTTTTCTTTTTTTGTCTCATTCTCTTTTTTTCCCTTTCTTAGGTCTATTTGTTTGATCTGACATACAAACAGAGACCATACACTTTCCTCCTCCCAAAGAAGTGCCACACTTCAGGGGGTAAGTGTGGTGCTGTCACTAAAGGGAGTGGAAGGCAGAGTGAAGTCAGGGTCCAGCAGGAAAATGAAGCTGTTGCTGGGCTGTTTCTTCAGGGCAGTTCATACCCTGAGTTCTAAAACCCTTCTGCAGAGGGACAAAATGTGTGTCTGGAGGGGAGAAGTGACCTGGGGAGAGCTGAATGTGTGTGTGTGTGTGTGAGTTAAGGAGAATACTTAAAGCTGTGCACAAGGATTAAGTAAGACTTTGTAGGTGTTTGAGGTCCTGGTATCCTGCCTTCTCCTAAGGGGGAAGCTTTGTGGACAGGCATGGAAGAGATATATTGTTTGAGTTTTTTTAAAAAAAGAATTATTAATAAAATGTAAGATACTGTTGTTTCCTTATACCCTCAATACAAGAAACAGAGCAATCTTCCCTAGTCTGACAATCTGGCCTGGCACTAATAGCCCTCCTACAATCAAGAAGTCATTTATTTGACCAGGAAGTGTGTCCAAAAGCCCTTTTATTCCTGGCCCTGTACACAGATACCACAGGCAGCAGGCAGTGAGTGGCTGCAGTGATATTCCTGACTCCTGGCAGGGAGTGTTCCCTGCTCACCCCTTCCCTGTGTGACCTGTGTCCTCACCTTAGGCCTTAATCTAAAAATCATTCATGGAATTGGTGGTGAGGTAGAGATTGCCCAGAGAAGCTGTGGCTGCCCCATCCCTAGAAGTGTCCAAGGCCAGCTTGGACGGGGCTTGGAGCAACCTGGGCTAGTGGAAGGTGTCCCTGCCCGTGGCAGAGGGGTGGAACTGGATTACCTCTAAAGTCCCTTCCAACCCAAACCATTCTGGGATTCTGTGATACTCCAACTATGGCCTAGACTCAGTCAAAGACAGGTCCCTTCAAGCTGCCCTCTGTGTGTATGTGGTTTTCTGTTCAAGAATACCATTGCAAAGGACACTGCAGAGATTTGGTTCTAAACAGAAGGTGGCAAATCAAATCTGGGTGGCTGGAGTGTGTGGAGTGGCATTGGCTTGGCTCTGCTGTACAATAAACCCTGAAGCTGCAGATATGAGTTGGTATAGTCTACACTGATGCTTAGCATGGCTTTATAGATATATATATATTTACTTTTCTAATCTTCAGAAGTGCAGAATGGGAAAACCTCCACCAACGGAGTGTCGAACGGCATCCACCTCCACAGCAACGGCTTCCGCCTGTCCGAGGGGAGAGCACACGTGAGGTAAGGGCACAGCTGCACCTCCACAGGAGTCCTGGGGCTCCTTCCTTGTCCTCTTCCTCTTGCCAGGGTGAGGTACTGCCAAAAAAAGCGTGAAGTACAAATCCACTCAGGGTGTTCGACTCGGGTTGTGCAGTGGCCTCTGTCCCAAGAGCTGTAGTGGCTTCTGGCTCCTGGGCTGGGAACAAGAGCATCAGGGAGAAATTATCCATGAAGATTTTTCCTCTCTTAAGATGAATCAGGGTAGACAAAACTAAGAAATGACTTTTCAGGCCTGGAAGCAAAGCGTCCTGGGGGGTTGTTTCTTCCTGCCTTGAAGGAACTGTGTGTTGGGAATGGGAGAGGCTGCCAGGTGAAAGAGCCTTGCTTCCCTTTGCTGTTTTTTGGGCACCTGCCCTCTGCAAACTGCACAAAGCAGCCAAAATCTCTTTAGGACAGTGACACTGGAGTCACTACTCCTGCAGTCTGCATGTGAGCTGGGAATGGATGGAGAGCCTCTTCTTGTTATTCCTGCTCCTTTCATTCCTTAAGAGCAGAATGCAGTTGGGGTGAAGCAGCAGCAGCACATCTTGGTGGCTGTTTTTCCTGAGACACAGTTCAAAGTCAAGACACTTATTTAATACCATATATGGGTAGTCTGGGTTCCACCAAAGTCACTTTGTGGAATGTTTCAGCTCCTTTCCTCTAGATGGCCCCTCCACCCCGGCAGCGGGAATGGGGCTGGAATTTTGGATTGCAGAGCAGGGGCCTGGTGAACTCAGATGCTTCTGGATTTGCATTGTTATGCATTGCTAAAAGGGGATTGGAAATGTTATTTATGCAGTCGAAACAAAGATGTGTTGGTGAAGTGTGGTGTTTAAAATAGCCACTGCTCAGCTTGGAGTGTCTCTGTGTGTGAAGAAACAATGGAAATGGTCAAATGATGGTCAAACTGCTGCAGTCAGACTGACAGAGGGCAGGTTCAGATTGGATATGAGGAAGAAATTCTTGACTTTAGGAAGAAATTCTTCCCTGTGAGGGTGGGGAGGCCCTGTCACAGGTTGCCCAGAGAAGCTGTGGCTGCCCCATCCCTGGAAGTGTCCAAGGCCAG
>JAWWLV010000070.1:5868681-5881756 GCA_035041135.1 Platyrinchus mystaceus
GAAGTGTCCAAGGCCAGGTTGGATGGGGCTTGGAGCAACCTGGGATAGTGGAAGGTGTCCCTGCCCATGGCAGGGAGTTGGTCCCTCCCAACCTGAATCATTCTGTGATTCTGTTGTCAAAAAGAAACCTTCCTCCCAAATTCAGGTTATTCAGGTCCAGGGTCTCTTCTGCCTCTTCCTGAACCCTTTGGTATTAGCTAATGCTCGCTGGGACTTGCTAAGCTCAAACTAAACACCACAAACATTCACCTGGAGTTAAGGATGTGCAACTTACCTGTGCTCCTCCCTTCTTTCCCATCAGCCCCCAAGTGGAGTTACCTCCTTACCTGGAGAGGATCAAGCAGCAAGCCAATGAGGCCTTTGCCTGCCAGCTGTGGACTCAGGCCATCCAGCTCTACAGCAAAGCAGTGCAGAAAGCCCCCAACAATGCCATGCTCTATGGGAACAGAGCTGCTGCCTACATGAAGCGCAAGTGGTAAGGAGCCAGAGTGCCAGACTTCAGTGTCACAGCTGCCTGACTTCCAAGGACCACTGATAGCTTGTTGGAGGAGCTGGTTTTCCTGTGGGGTTGGGGTTATTGGGTTGAGCCATAAATGGGCACCTCTGGCACAACACAAGGGGATGGCACAGTAGCATGTGTTGCAGAAATTGTGGTCAGGCCCAGCTGATAAAGCTCATCATCTCACCTGCTGACACGCTGAGTAAGGTTTTGATCCTTCCCTCTTTAGAAAGAAACTCAAAATCCACTTCTGAGTCACAGCATTATGGGTGTCTCCACGGGTGTTTGCATTTCTCTGGGTGGTTCTGATCTGCATCAGAGTAGGGCTCTAAGTCTGCTGTCAACAGATGAGGTAATGGTGACTGTGCTTTATAACATCTCATGATAGAAGGTTGGTTTAGGGCTGCCTGGGGTGGCTTTGTTTGCTGCTTTATCCAAGTACCTCATACTGCAGATACTCAGACCTGGTGGTTCCTGTGTTTACCCCACTTAACCCACACTCCCCTTGACTGGAAACCTCTCAGAGGGGTTTGGGGAGGTGGCAGAGGAGTCTGGAGTGGATTCTGTCCTGGTGGTTGCAAAACACCCTGTCAGCCTCTGCAGTAGGTAAAGTCTGCTCTGACCAGTGGCCAGAGCTGCATCTGCAAGATACAGCTGAGTTATTTTAGTGTCTGTCCCCTTGAGCACAGTAAGACTGAGTAGCATGACTTGCCATTAACATATTTAAAATAGCTGTGGTCCTTCATCTCCATTTGCTTTGTGAGGATATCCTTCTCCTCTCCCTGCTGAAATCCCCAGTATGAATTCTCCTCTCCTCCTGCCAAGACAAAGAGCAGCCAGCACTTGTTGTGACTGTTGGTAACTGGCCTACTGGCTGTTTTGCAATAGCAGAGATTTGGGAGCTGCCTCAAAAAGACCTCAGTGTTCAGAGGGAGGGGAACAATAGGTTGGGATTAAGGAATGGAAGACAGAAGCTGAGTGCTGATCTCACAAATGACATTTTTCATATAGGAATCGTTTTTCCCGAAAGGTGTTGGCAGATCTGAACCTTTCAGTGTGTCAGCTACTGCCTTGCCACAGTTTTGGGTAGCAGGAAGATGTGAAAAACATACACACAATGGGTTTCTGTGGCATGCAATGGGTAGAATTTAAATAGGACTGAGCTGATCTCTTCCAGGTGCAGAAAAGGGGCACTTTTGTGCTAGAAACAGCTCCTGGTGTATGGAGAAGGTGGCTGGGATGTCACTGAGCAGGAGGCAGAGGCAGACAGTGACCCACACTGAACCACAGTGTGTCTCTGAGGTGTTCTTGATGTTTGGAGCAGGAAGAGGTATAGGCCACCCTCAGAACCCTGCAGGTCCTGCTTTGGCCTTGTTCTCTGAATAACAGAGAGATCAAGAAAAAAAGGAAGGTCTGTAATTTCCTAACCTCCCCTTGCTCATCTCCCTTAAGATGCTGCTCATACTCTGCAGCACTTCAAGGCTGTTCTTTGATATTTTGCTCCTTAAAAGCCAACTGCATCACCCTCTGGATTGCTTTTAGCAGTCCATGTTGACAGCACTGAGCTGATTTCCGGTTTTGCTCAGGCTGAGTCAAAGCTGTAACAAAGGGAGAAGTCAGTGCCTGCTTTACATCCCACTGTGTGCATTTTCTCACCAGTCTGTTGGGCTGACACTGGGAAGTTGAGCCTGAAGGATGTTTGAGGGTGGTAAAGCAGCTCACAGCCCAGTCAGGTCTGAAAATGTGACACACCAGTCTGTTATCGTAACAGATAACTTGCATCCCCTCTTCCTCTGATTAAAAGTGCCCTGTTGCTGTGTCCAGCTTCCTGAATTAACACAGACAGTGCTAGATGGCCTCCAGTGATCCCTTCCAACCTGAGTCATTTTGGGATTCCATGATTCTGTGACACAGGCTCCACATGATCTAAAACTGTTACCCTGTGGAAGGCACAGGGCAGTTCATCTTCCCCTTGGGGCTGTTTCAGGTAGTGCTTAGAGTCAGAGACTCCTGGAATGGTTTGGGTGGGAAGGAGCCTTAAAGATCATCCTGTTCCACCCCCTGCCATGGGAAGGGACACCTTCCACTAGCCCAGGTTGCCCCAAACTTCATCCAACCTGGCCTTGAACACTTCCAGGGAATGGGGCATATAGGTTACAGGGGTGAAACACCATCATTATTATTGTTATTATTATTATTATTAACCATCAAATGGAGCCTTGACACTCTCTCAGGGCAGCTTGTGGGGCCTCAGAGCAGTTCAGGCTCAATGCTGGTACACCAGCTGTGTCAGCCCTGTCAGTCTGAGCTGAGCACCACACAAGGCTCAACAAATCCCTCCTGCTCCCAGAGCACAAGCAGGGACGCCCTTATTCCCACAGCCAGAGCTCAGGGAAATCAAGCACAGTACTGTAAACAGGATATCAATATCCATTACCATACCAGTCTGCTGTAACACTCCTTTCTAAAACTCAAAGCTTTTTTCCTGTAAAGGTAAAAAAAAAAGACTCCTGCTTGAGCTGTTTGTCCCTCGGGGCTCTGAGGTGTGGTGGGTGGTTCTGCAGCTCCTGGCTGAGGGCTCTGAGTGTCCGTGGGCAGGAGCTGTGCCGTGTGTCCACACAGGGGCACGAGTGAGCTGCCGTGTGAGGAGCCTGTTTGCCTGGCACGGGAGGCCTGTGCTGCCTGGCCAGAGGGCTGCTGCATCCTCCATCTTCAAAGGACTTCCCGAAATGTGTTACAGCAGGGGAGCTCTGCTCTCCCGGATTTAAAATGGCAGGTCAGGGCTCGCAGGGCATCCCTGTGTGGTCACATCCCAGCGCTGCCTGTGGGCGCTGGGGAAGCCGGGCTGGGTCAGGTGGTGCCCCCGAGACACAGCGAGCGCTGTTAGTGAGCTTTGTGGGGTGCCTGCTGCGTGGAAAGAGCTGGAAACAACAAGCTGTGGAGTTGAAAAGAGGGCTGGGTAACAGCAGTGGAAAATGTTTGCTGTTGCTGCTCGGGCTGTGCGATCCACTGCTCCCTTTTCCTCAGGGATGGGGACCATTACGATGCTCTGAGAGACTGCTTGAAGGCCATATCCCTAAATCCATGCCACCTGAAGGCCCATTTCCGCCTCGCCCGCTGTCTCTTTGAACTCAAGTATGTGGCAGAAGCACTGGAGTGTCTGGATGACTTTAAAGGGAAGTTTCCAGAACAAGCACACAGCAGTGCCTGCGATGCATTGGACAGGGACATCAATGCAGCCCTTTTCTCCAAGAGTGATAATGGTGAGTGTCACTGCTCCGTGTGCTCCTTCAAGGTTACGCTGAAATCTAATGATCAGACAAGGATTTTCCTCCTTAAACTGCCCCTCAGAAGTAAAGCTCCAACTTCTGAGAGAGATTGATTGTTACTGTGCACAAAAACCGGCCTGAGCCTGTTCTTTCCTTGCGCCTGGTCCTGGTTTGCTCATGAGTGAGAGTGTGATAAAAGGAGTCTGATGTAGCCAGGAGATAATCTGGAAGGAAGCTGGTGCTCTAAGCCCTGCTCCCTGCTGGAATCATCCTTAACTCTTCCCTAAAGCTGTTGGGGTCTCTTGGAGTACTGTTTGCTTAGAACATGTTCCTCCCCAAATGGTGCTGAGGGAAAAATCTGCTGTCCTTCCAGCTGAAGACAAGAAAGGGGGAGGCCCCATCCGGCTCCGAGCCACAGGCCGCAAGGATTCCATCTCTGAGGACGAGATGGTGCTGAGGGAGCGCAGCTACGACTACAAATTCCGATACTGTGGCCACTGTAACACGACCACAGACATCAAAGAGGCCAATTTCTTTGGCAGGTATGTTGGCAGAGTGTGGCAGGGGTGCAGGACAGGGGTGTGGGCAGCAGCAGGGTGTTCTCTTCTATCGGATAAAGCCTCAAGTGTAGCCCCCTGTGTTTATAAAATGACACAGGCATTGGTTTGGAGGGTTAAAAAAGACAACAGGAACCGTCCTCCTGTGTGGCTGCACAAGTAGCTGATCAGTAGCAGATCCACAGAGGGACCTGGTTGGGTTAGTATTTGAGAAGTCCATTTGGGATTGAAAACAGGACTCCTGGAGATAGAGGGACCAGCACAGGAGCTTTATCTGGATCTGTAAGCGTGAGGGGTGTCAGCCTGTGAATTATAGAAGATTCTCGTGTCTGCTGGAGACTGGCTCTGAGCTGTGAGCTCCAGCCTGCGCTCCTCTCGCCCTAGCAATGCACAGTACATCGTCAGCGGGTCGGACGACGGCTCCTTCTTCATCTGGGAGAAGGAAACCACCAACCTGGTCCGAGTGCTGCAGGGAGACGAGTCCATTGTGAACTGTCTCCAGCCTCATCCCAGCTACTGCTTCCTGGCTACCAGCGGCATCGACCCGGTCGTGCGGCTGTGGAACCCCAGGCCAGAGGTAAGAGCTGCAGTCAAAGCCTCCTCTCGTCAGGAGGTGGAACATGGTCTTTCCTGCTGGCTTTTTTCCCTGCTGGCATCTCTAGTTAGAGCAGCAGGAACAGCCCCTGAGTTCTCTCCCTTCGTGCCTTGCAGAGTGAGACCCTCAACGGCCGCGTGGTGGTGGACATGGAAGGTGCTTCCCAGGCCAACCAGAGGCGGATGAACGCGGACCCTCTGGAGGTGATGTTGCTCAACATGGGGTACCGGATCACAGGACTGACCAGTGGTGGGGCTGGAGGCTCAGATGATGAAGACAGCTCAGAGGGGCAAGTCCAGTGCCGGCCCAGCTAAAATAGAACTGCCTCTCCTTCCTCTAATTGTGTGGCTGAAAGGGAACCTAGTTTCCTTGGTCCTGGACTCTTTCTGATGAATGACTGCACTGTTTCGCACTATGCACAGAGTAGGACAAGCTGGCAGGGGCAGGAGCGGCCGTCTCTGTAAACCATCACCTCCTCCTCCTCCTCCTTCTCCTCCACAGCATGGCAGTGCAGTCCGGGGTTTGCCTTTAGTGGAAGTTAGTCCCAACAGGGGTCTTTGAGTTGTCTGTAAGCAGTGTAACTGGTGATTATTTTTCCAGAGCTGCTGTATGATCTGGTACAGGGTGATGTTGCCTGCATTGCAGAGGGGATGTTAAATTCCTGAATAAAATACAAACCTAGGGCAGGGGTTATGGAATGAATTTACTGCAGTGATTCTGAAAGCTTGACTCTGTGCTACCAGCCTGTCTAGAGGCCCCCAGTTTAGGGTTGTTGGCCATGAAACACCTGTTTTATCCCATAACATCTTTCTTCTGGCTTCCATCTCAGACACGTTGTCACCAGATGTGGCTGTGCTGTACTGAGGACTGGAGATTGCCTGTCTTGTCCCCCTGTCTTAGCTGAAGGATTGTTGAAGGCACTGGGTATGTGCAGCTCAACAGGGCAGGATGTGCTTGCCCGGTTCTGGTACTTTCTCCTGTGGTCCATGAACCCATGGAGGGAGGTGACAGCAGTGGGGAGAGGTTGGGTCAGAGGCTTAGGAGTCGTGTAGCTGAAGCTGCTGAGGAAAGGGACAGGTCACAGCCTCTCTCTCTGTCACCCAACATGTGTAGCTGTGCTCACCTTCTCCTCTCCATGTCACCTGTGTGGGAGCTGAGAACGTTGTCACCATGTGTGTGTTACAGCTACAGTTGTGAGCTGTTAGAAGCAGCATTTCTGGGCAGCCAGCTGCTCTGTGTTGGCCCAGGTGGGCCTTCTCTGCCTCGTTGTTGGTGTGACATTGGATGGATTCGTGATCCTCTCAGGAACCCTCCTTCCTCTTCCCGCTCTCCACACCCTGACTGGCTGCAGAGCCAGGAGCACACCAAGAAACGCAGCACTGGTACTTCCATTCCTTCCCCTCTCATGTAGCACACAGCCCTGTTTTTCCCTCTTGCAGTTGCCAAACACTAAATACCCAACAGATCTTACACAGCTGTGCTACAACCGAACCCGCAGAGGTTGTTTTTTTCTAGGACTATCAACTAAGACCAAAGAGCCCCTGGAGATCTGAACCGCTCTGCGCTGTCTCGTAGCTCTTCCTGCTGAAGGTCTGAACATGCCAGCCTTGGTCCCAGGGGTGTGAGGTGTGTGTCTGGGAGCGTGTGCGCATGTGTGTGTGCTGTTCTTCCATGTGGTGCAATCCCTGGTCTTCCTGTTGCTGCTGTGGAAAGATGAGAGGCCTCCTTTTCCTCCTCTGGCTGTTTCTGGCTGCCAGGCGTTGCTGAGCGAGGCTGCGCAGTGCTGGCTGAGCAAGGGCTGCCTCTCCCTTCCAGAACAGTCTGGGAGATGAGGAGGGAGAGAGGTCATGGAGTCTGGCAGCGTCTCTCCAAGGACACTGTTCTCTGCAGGGAGAGAGAACTGGGATCTCATCCCTGCCCCTCAGACAGACGTCACCTGCTCTGTCTCGGAGTGAAGCCGAGCCCGCCCCGGTTTTGTGGGAGCCCCTTGAAACAACCTCCTCCCCTCGTGCTCTGGGATGGCAGAGTCCCCTCCACCTTCTCCCACCGAGGCAGAGCTCACCTGGGACAGGTCACTCTGCTCCTGAGGGCAGCTTTGCTTGTTTTCCCACAGAACCCACGACTGTTCAGTTCACCTGTGTGCTGGGTACAGGCTCCCCCACCCCGGGTGTACCTGCTCTGCAAGACCCAGAGGCAGCAGAGAATTCTCCTCACTTGGGTGGCTTTCTGACACGCTCTGCCCTTTTCTTTTTTTGCTTAAGGCTTCCTACTAGATGCATCCTTTCCCCCCCCCCCATCCCCTTCTCCTCCCACTCAAACTTTTTTTCAGCTTTCAGTAGACAACGTCTGCAGACTTTGATTTTTAAACTGAGAGACTGAGATGGAAAGCTCTGAAGAGAACAGACCTCTCCCTCCCCATTCACCTTTTGCTGTGGCAGCTATTTTTTTGGGGTTTTTTTTACCCTTGTGAGACAGTGCAGCTCTTTTACCTGCCAGTTGCAGTGTGAAAGCAACCAGATTCCCTGCCTCTGCAGTGGGTTGCTGTTTTTAATGGCTGCTTTGGTAAAAAAAAAAAAAAAAGATAAATAATAATAGAAGTGAAAAATCTTTCTGCCTCCAGCCCCTTTTCCCCTTGTTGTGGGCAGATTACCTGCTTGTCACTTGTTAATGAGGAATTTGTATTTATTGGTGAAGGGAAAAAACATGCTGGGGAAGTCGGGAGAAGATGTTGCTTTATTGACCTCTGCTGTTTACTTCAACCCCCTCTTTGGGAAAGCTTCTTCCTGCTCTTTCTGGTTAACTCTTTCTAGCCTGGGATATGCAGGGATGCCTCCTTTATTTTTGTATTCTAGCAATGGGCTCTCCGTTAGGAGACTCTAGGATTCTCTTAGTGTTGCAGTGACCATTGCTTCTCGCTTTTTTCGAGTACTAAAGATGATCATCTCGTAAACTTTGCCCCTGCAGTTGTAGAGGTAACACACGAGCCTTACTGCCCTCATTAGTAGGAGCAGAAAAACTTGTTTCTCTGGTCCCTGGAAGAGAAAGGGTTAAGCGATTAAACAATTCTTTGTTCTAGTCCTTTCTTGGTGTCATTTTGTTTGGGGGATTGTTCTGGCTTTGTTCTACCTTCCTCCTCTGTGTGTGGGTGGAGGGTGGCCTGGTTGGGGCTGGGTGTTGTCTTTGCTTCATGGAGAATAGAGACTCCAAAAACTCGAGTGGGAAGGGGGCTGGGGAGCCAAAAATGTGATTTATAAGCTGTGGTGGCCACTGAGTTAGTGCTGAGTTAGGTTACCCAGGTTTGGGAACTCCATCTGTCAGTGGAGTGAGGGTCTGACACCGTTTAGACCCAGAGATGATCCTTTGCCAAAGGATCTCACAAACTCACTTTCTCCTCAGGGCCCCTGCTGCAAAACCTCCCAAATACTTCCCTGCCCTCCAAGCTGCAGCCCTGAAGGAAGAGTTGGAAAACCAGTCTGCTATTTTCAGAATCCATCTGAACTCTTTAAAAAATTCCCGTTGGACACCTTTCAGCTGAAGGCCTTTTGAGGCCTCTTCATTTCAAATCCTGTCTGATATAAATTATTGCTTGAAAAGGCAGCTCTGTTCTAACAAAGCAATGAGCATCCATAGCTGGAATTGGCAATCAGCTAATTGGGTCAGCTCTTGGAGTGAGTGGTTGGAAGCTGAGTGGTTGAATCGTGGGTGGAAATGGATAGAAGGACCCAGAAAAATGAGTTTTATTTGTAATTTTGGTGAGGGGATTGGGTTGAGGAGGGAGACGAGTGATACAGTCTGGGATGTGGGGGGAGGAACAGTCACAGCCTGACTGACAAATTCACTTTTCTCTGATGGAACTGTTGCAGTGCCAGGAACAAATGTGCAAAGGGCTCAAGATGGCTCCTGTCTCTGAGCAAAATGGGAGCAGGATGTTGGGAATCTGCCTGCTGTGGGTGCAGGGAGGAGTTCAGTCCTTGGAATTTGTTCAGGCCTTGCTGCTGCAGGAGATGAGACTGATGGGGACCTTTTCTGGGACTGGCACAGAGAGGAGGTGGGTCTTGTCCTGGATTTCATAGCTGAGAAATCATCGTGAGCAGCACTTGGCTCTGTGAGTGCTTCCACTTGTCCCTGAGAAACTGGTGGCTTTTCCTTTAAACATGAAAGTTGCCCTGTGGACCAGCTGTGTCAGTTGGAGAGGGAGAGAGAGAGGAGGAAATGCAGCTTCCAAGTGACAAGGAAAGAGAAAAGACCCGAAGGTCAGAGCTGAGGGGTGAGGTGGCTCAGGGCCATGCAGTTGGGGTGGGTGGCTGAGCTGCGTCTGTTCCTGAGCAGCACCATCATCAATAGAGCCCAGAATGACGTTTCTGGTTCATGCTGAGCCATTAGAGCCTGTCAGAGATTGCAGCAGGCACAGACCAGAGGAGGGGAACAACAAAAACGCAGAGCAGCCCAGCCCAGCCTCACCTCCGGGGCGGGGGAAGGACACCGGGCTTCGTGTCCTCCATCAGCCCGTGGTGCCTCGGTGACATTTCCAGTCGGCTCCTGCTGCTGCCTCGGCTGTCAATGTCAGGAGGGGGAGGGGATCTCCTCCTGGAGTGGTTTGGTTCTGGCAGTCCCTCTAATGTTCGAGCTGTCACAACAGGGAAGGTTCCCAAGGAAGCGCTGCTGAACAGGAGCTGGCTGGGCGCCCGCTCCTTCCAGGCTCTGCCACGAGCCGGGCTGGGAAGGGGCTCCAGCTGCGCCCATGGTGGTGTGTGCTTGGACAAACTGGTCCATCCTCTCCTCTCAGGAAGGCTCTGGATCACCAGCAACACCCTGGCACCTGCAGTGAGCAGGGAAACGTCCTCGGTGTCCTGAGGATGTTTTGGCTGAGGGGAGGTAGAGCCGCTCCCTCACTGACAACGGCAGAGAGGAGCCATCAGGGGCAAGTCCCTGGCAAAACCTTTTGTTTCTCCTCCAACAAGAGCTTGCACAAACAATGATGGCACCATTCCTGCTCTGCACATCGATCCAGTGCTGTAGTCAGGCAAGAGAGCTGCAATAAAACCCCGGCCTTTAATTTTATGCATGGAGAACTTCTTACCTGCTCTCCCTTCCCTGTCCTCTCCCCTCCACAACCCCCCCCCGCAGTTCCTTTTCCAACTGCAGCTATTTTTCCCTGCTGACTTCAGGTGTTTTGTATTCTGCTTAGATCAATAGCAGCACAACAGCAGCAGCTTTCCAGTTGTCACTAGGAAGACCCTGCTGTCAGCTCCAGCTCATCGGTGCGGTGCTAGAGCTGGAGAGCCCTTGTGCTTCCCTGACAGACACAAAGAGATGTGCAGTACACCAGTGCTCTATTGATTTTTATTTTTCTTTTTAATTATTATTACTTTTTTTTTTTTTTTAATCCAGCCTCGGGAAAGCTGTGTTCTTCCCGAGCTCCAGCAGCCGGGTTTGTCTTCCTGCACTTGGTTTGAGAGGGAATAAGCTGTGGGAACAGCCCCTTCCCCACGCGGGAGGTGGCACTGTGGGGACATGTCCTGCTGAGGCTGTCAGTGATGTCCCTGCTGCGTGGCTTTGCCAAGGAGCTGGTCCCTGGTGATATGCTGCTTAGCAGCCTCTGAGCCACGAGCAGGAAGAGCAAATCCATTGCCTAATCCGACAAACATGCCAGGACCACATTAGCTGATGTGAACATTGGCCCCTATTCATGGATTTTTCACAATCTCTGATATTTGTGGTGGCCTGGAGCAAACCAACGCCAGGGGCTTTTTTTTCCTTTGTTAAACAAAAAGTGTTCACTGAAACACAACCTCTGTGTGCATCTTCCATCCCAAGTGCCAAAATGGAATCATAGATTGTTGAGGGTTGAAAGGGACCTTAAAGCTCATCTTGTTCCACGCCCTGCCATGAGCAGGGACACCTTCCACTATCCCAGGTTGCTCCAAGCCCTGTCCAACCTGGCCTTGGACACTTCCAGGGATCCAGGGGCAGCCACAGCTTCTCTGGGCAACCTGTGCCAGGGCCTCCCCACACTCAGAGTTAAGAATTTCTTCCTGATACCTAATCTAAATTTCTCCTCTTTCAATTTGTGCCCACTGCTCCTTGTCCTAAAATAGGAGGTGTGTGTCAGAAAGTGAAGCACCAGCCATGGCTTAGCTCTCAAGGGTGTTTGATTTCCTCAGCTTTCTCTCTTTTGGAGACTGTTTTGTGAATTCCTTTACCCTCAGATCCCGAGGAGCACAGTCTGAGGCTCTTGATCAGCTCCTGGCACAGTGACAGGTCACACAGAGACAGTGCCCACGCTGCAGCTCCACGTGAGCACCAGATGGACAATTCTGTCCATCCCAATGCCCCTGAAGCAGCTTTCACAGGATCACAGAATAGTCAGGGTTGGAAGGGACCTCTGGAGACCACCCAGTCCAAACCCCCTGCCAAGGCAGGTTCACCTGAAGCAGGTGACACAGGAATGTGTCCAGGTAGGTTTGGAATGTCTCCAGAAAAGGAGACTCCACACCCTCCCTGGGCAGCTGTTCCAGGCTCTGCCACCCTCCTGTTGAGATGGAACTTATTGTGTTTTAGTTTATGGCCATTCCTCCCTGTCCTTTCACGGGGCACCACTGAACAGAGTCTGGCACCGTCCTCTTGACACCTGCCTTGGAGATATTTCCCTCTTAGGCTGTCCTAAACCATGGTCTAGACTAGGTAATCAGGTGGGATGTTAGATAAAGTCCTGAGGGCTTGGTAGAGGCGAGGAAATGTAGTGTAAATGTAGCATTTAGGACGTTCCTGAGCTACTTGTGTTGAAGACTGAGTGCTCAGTAGGGGTTGGTGTGGCTCGAGGTGGGGAGGCCACCTCAACATCACAGACTTTAGTAATTTCTGCTGCCACAGTGGCCCCTGCAAATGGGAGGACACCAAATGGTGTCCCCTCTGACACGGGCAGAGGTCTCCCATCTCCTGGGCATTCCCCCTGGAAGCTTCACTAACCTCAAACTCGGTGGGTGTGTAAGTGCTCCTCTGTCCCAGAACAGAGATTATCGATGGAGGTGGAAGGCTGGGCTCAGCTTAACCATTGGGAAAAGTCAGGTAAGGGAAAGCAGGACACAGAGTAGGGAGAAGTCTTTGTTGGAGGAGAGAAATGTCAGTAAAAAGTGGGAGCTGTAAGTTTGTGATGACTGCTGGGAACGGGGTTTGTTAATCCCAAAGCCTCTGCGCTGGAGCTGCCTGGAGAGGAGCCCAATCATGTGCAGGAAGGGGCAAAGACTGTTTATTTTTATTCCCAAACCCCTTGGCACAGTGCAGTGTGACACCAACAAATGTCCTGGAGAGCTCTGGCCACTCTGTGCCCTCGACAGGAAAACACGGCTCAGGGTCTCCATGCGAGGAGGAAATGAGCAGCTTCCAAGGAAAGCGTGGAAGGACATGGAGAGGAGAGCAGGGGCTGGATGCTGGATGCTCTCCTGCACCCCTGGGGCAGAACATCCCCATCCTGTGCTTCCCATGGGTCTTGCTCTGTGTTCTAGTGTGTTGTGGTGGGTGGAAATCCGGAATAAACGCATTTCTTCAGCTTCCTCGCGTAGTTTGGATTAAACTTCCTAATAAAGCAATTGTTATTTTTCTAACCCGATTCTCCCTCTGTAAATGCTGTTGCTCCCCGGGCTGTACCTCCCCCTCCTCCCCTCTCCTGGGGGTCTCTGTATTATGGTCATTCCTGCTCCTGTGCTTCCCAAAGGGGGTTTCACCTGGGGGGGCTCTTCCAGCTCCTGCCCTTGGGAAGGGTGACAGGGAGGAGGTCGCTGGATCCACACAAGGTGGGTGTGAGGGGTGAGGGGACCTGCCAGGAGCCCCAGGGCAGGGACACAAACCTCCCTCCCTTCTGGCAGGGGGCTGGGGCCAGAGCAGGGGTCCAAACCCGGCGTTGGGGGTCCTGGCCCGGAGCAGGGGGTGCTGGCCTCGGGGTTGGGGTCCAGCAGCGGGACATGGGTCCAGGAGCAGGGCTGGGGGTGCTGGGCCATGAGAGGGGGGTCCAGGACCAGGATGGGGGTCCAGTACTAGGGCTGGGGGTGTTGGTCCTGTAGTGGGGGTTCAAACCCGGGTTTAGGGTGCAGTCCTGGGGTTGGGGTCCAGGACTGACGTCGGTGTTGCTGGTCCCGGGTTTGGGGGTATCTCCCTC
>JAWWLV010000070.1:5882172-5910449 GCA_035041135.1 Platyrinchus mystaceus
CCGTTATCCCGTTATCCCACCACCCCGTGTCCCATTCCCACCATCCCGTTATCCCACCACCCCGTGTCCCGTTCCCACCATCCCGTTATCCCGTTATCCCACCACCCCGTGTCCCGTTCCCACCATCCCGTTATCCCGCTCTCCCGCTGTTTCCCGGCAGCGCGCGCGGCCGGCGGGAAGTGACGCGATGCGGGCGCGCGCCCCGGGCATGGCGGCGGCGGAGCCCGGCATGAAGCAGTTCGGCGGCGGCGGCGGCGGGACCGGCCCGGACACCGAGCGAGGCCGCTTCCCCCACTGCGTGGTGTGGACCCCGATCCCCGTCCTGACGTGAGCGACGGGGCCCGGGGGGGCAGGGGGGGTGCTGTCACCGCGGTCCGCTCGCCCATCCCGGACACCCCCCCGCGCCCCTCGGGGGTCTCCCCACACCTCGCTTGTCCCTGAGCCCCCGAGCCCTTCTCGGACCCCCCTTCGCCCCTCCCGTCTGTCCATTCGCCCTTCCCGGACCCCCCCGCTCATCTCTCCCTGGTTCCCCCATCGCTCCTCCTGGACCCCCCTTGTCCCTCCCGGCTTTCCCTCCCCCGGCTCCTCCCGGGCTCCCCTTTGCCCTTCCCCTTTCCTCGCCCCTTCCCGATCCCTCCCTCGCCTTTCCCGGGATCCCCCGTTCGTCTCTCCTGGGGCCTCTCGCCCTTCCCGGGTTCCCCACTTCGCATCTCTCGGGACCCCCTCGCCCTTCTGGACCCCCCTCACCTCTCCCGTCTTTCCCCTCTCTGATTTCCCCCGTGTCCTTTCCCGGGTCTCCCCTCGCCTCCCCCAGGGCCTTCCCTCGCCCTTTTTTGCCTTCCCTCGCCCCTCCCGGGGTTCTCGGCAGCCTCGGGCCCCTTTCCCTGGGAAGGGCTCCTTGTTTTCCCCCTCCCCGCAGCCAGGGAAGGCTCTGTGGTGAGCGGGCTTGTCCCTGCAGGAGCGGGATCCAGGGGAACGTGGGAAGGCTTTTTTTTTTTTTTTTGGAGCAAAAGTTTGCCCGCGGGGATCTGAGACCACCCCGTGCCCCCGAGGAGAGTCTCGGGTGCTTTGCTTTTGATGAGCTAGGGCTGGGTTTGCCTTCCCAGGCTCTCCAGCCAAGTGTGAGCAGGCTCCAGGGAGAACTTCTGAGTTTTCCTCTGGCCGTGGGAACGTGAAAAGCTGTGGATGTGGCTGTGGGGGTTGTCTGGGCACACCGAGGCTTGTTTTCCTGCCTTCCTCTTCCCCTCCGGTTCCCATCAGGTGATGTTTACTGAGCCAGAGCTCAAAGTCAGGTAGAAGACGTGGTGTGGTGTGTGCCAGGATCGGGAATGGTCCGGAGCTCTCCTCGCCCGGGAGAAGCTGCACCTTCCCTCTTGCTGTCCCGTTTATCTCTTTCCTTTTCTGACTGCTTAAATTTCTCACCTCAGTCTTTTCCTGGAGGATTTTCCCAAAGCTTTTTGACCTCCTTAACCCCTGCTGGGGCTCACAAACAGTCACCCTGCCTCCAGAGTCAGTGGGCACCCGTGTTTGTGGGAGCATTCCCTGGTGGATTGTGGCATCTGGAGCACGAGTCTGATAAGCTGGAGGGGCTCATCCTGGAGAAAAGGAGGCTCAGGGGGGGCCTTATCCCTCTGCAACTCCCTGACAGGAGGGGGGAGCCAGGGGGAGTCAGGCTCTGATCCCAGGGAACAAGGGACAGGATGAGAGGAAACAGCCTCAAGCTTTGCCAGGGGAGGTTTAGGTTGGATATTAGGGAAAATTCCTTCATGGAAAGGATAATCAAGCATTTTGCTGAGAGGAGAGTTGCAAAGAGGAAGTGTCCATACCTGGGAAGGTGACAGTGTGGAATCCAGCCACACTTTGGACTTCCAGAGTCCTTTCCCCACGTCATAGGGTTGTTATCCACAGCTGTTATCCACAGCTATCCAAAAACTACGTGCTATTTATATCCTCGCCCCCTCCTATTGGCTTGTGTGGCTTGTCTTTCCTCCAAAAGCCTCGGCCCCACTTTATTTTAGGATCTCTGGGGGGTTTTTTAGGGTCTCTGGTGAAGCCATGGCTTGTGAATCCGTTGCTGTGGTCTCTTCTGGAATATTAGTCCCTGCACTCAGTCCCTCAGGGAGAGGGGAGTGAGAGGGAGATCACCAAACCCGAGGATGCTGGAGAATGTGAGAGAAGACTGGAATGTGGCCTGGAATATTTAATTCTAAGTGATAATGACAGAAAAAGGGTTGGGATATAGGTCTACTCCTCCCTGGGGCTGTAAAATACCCATCAGGGAGAAGGTCTTTGAAACAATGGGGTTGTTTAGAGGGGGGAATGATATTCCTAAAGCCAGGAACTCTGTTTTCTATCCAGACAGCTCAAATCCAGGTTGCTGTGGGAAGCTGCAGCGTGGTGGGAAGATGGGCAGGGTGACCTGATTTTCAGTGGAGTGGAAAGTCCGGTTTATCCCGAGGCAGTTTCTCCAGGATCTGCTCTTTTTCCGTGGCTCCACAAATGGGTTTATCTGGGAGACCAGGGCTCCATCTGGGGTGTGTGTGTCTGGAGCTCTCCTCTAGACCTGCTGCCAGTGGAGTTTTGGGCATTCCCTGTGCCTTTTCCCTTGTTTTCCTGGTCTTCACCAGCCTTTGCCTGGCTTTGGCTCCCCCCTTTCCTCCTCCCAGCCGTGTCTCCCGGGTTATCTGTGCCTGCCCACCCTGTGTTGTGCCATTCCCGCTCCAGCCATTCCCACTGCAGCAGTTCCCAGCACTGGGGTGTGATCAGGGACAGATATCCCACCTGATGGACCCCTCGTTGCCCTGGCAGGTGGCTCTTCCCGATCATTGGCCACATGGGGATCTGCACATCCACGGGAGTCATCCGGGACTTCGCGGGGCCGTACTTTGTCTCCGTAAGTAGATCCTGGATCCCGGTGCACAAGGAGAATCCCTGCTCCCTCTGCTCCTCGGCGACTTTTGAGCCATCCCCTCCTCTTGCAGCTCCAAAGTTGTGCAAAGTAACAGCTTTAAGTGTTTGTAAAGGTCATGGATCATTTTTCCGTGGGCAGCTCCGGTGGAGCTCGCCTGGGGATGTGAGAGGTGCCTGTTTTGCTGAGCAGAAGGGGAAAATATCTTCTATTCCAGGCTCTAAATTAGGAGTTTTGGACCTAAATTCTCTTCCAGCAATCTAATTCTGAATAACAGAAGTAACATGGCTGTTAACTGTGTGTGCCAGTCCTGAAAGCTGCTTGTGGCCCAGTGGGTTTTGGAAGTAAAGGGAGTTTTCATTTGGGATGATTAGTGCTCTGAATAGACTGGGACATTTGCAACTTTGAGTTAACAAAATATTAACAGTTTAAAAAAAAAGGAAGGGAGCAAGGCACTTATTCCCTGTATTCCCTGTGTAGGGAATATTTCTGGAGTAGAAATGCAGTTGTGGCCGGATCAGGAATATGAAAACAGTCGGAATCTGAACCAGGCACACACAGGATTGGTGTCTGGGGGCTGCTGAAGCAGCCTGGCAGTTTTATCACTCAGCCATCCCGGGCTGTGAGACCTTCCAGCCCCATCCATGCCGTGAATATTGCACAGGGTTACATCCTCCTGAGACAGTTTTCCTCTTCTTTTTTTTTTTTTTGTAGGAAGACAACATGGCATTTGGGAAACCAGTGAAGTAAGTGCTGTTTGTTTTTATTAAACTGACCAACTGACCTGTTGGTGTCCTTTAATTCATGGGGCCAGGCGAGCTGTGATATTGCTTTTCCTGGTGTTCAGCTGCCCTAATTCACGTTGATGGCCACTGTGGCTCTGCTTTTCAGGAAACCACGTTAAATTAAATCTTCTTAGAAGCGTGACAGCAACGTCATGGCATTAATAACCAGAGCTGTGTGGAGACTTTGTTTAAAAAAAAAAAAAAGGAAAAGAAAAAGGCTGAAAGCTTTTAAGATGATGTTAACAAGTGCTCTGAGTAAACACTGCCTGGCTGTGCTAATGAGCTGTCGTCACTGTTAACGATTTTTGGGGGAGGAGAAGAGGTGCCTGGGGTTTGTGGATCTGTCAGGTCAGGTTTATGTCCTGAGTGGCCTGGAGGTTCTGTACCACGGGACGTGAAAGTGCCCCCGAGGTCTGTGGTTTCTCTCTCTGGGGTGCTGAGGGTGCTGAGCAGCCATTTCTGCTGCCCTCTGCTTGTTTGAAGAGCTGGGCTCTGCAGATTCCAGAGGCAGTGGATTTCTCCAGGTCCTTCAAGCCTGTGCAGGGCCAGCGGTTGGAGTCGACGATCCTTGTGGGTCCCTTCGGACTCCGGGGATTCTGCGATATCAGAAGAGCAAGAAGTGGTGATGGTGCAGCAGCAGAACGATGCAGTGGGGTCTGTTCTCATCCTTCCAGGTACTGGAAGCTGGATCCCAACAAAGTCTACGCCACTGGTGCCAACGCCTGGGACACGGCTGTGCACGACGCCTCGGAGGAGTACAAGCACCGCATGGTACGGCTCCAGTCTGGGGAGGGAATATCTCCCAGGAGTTGGGAGAAATTCTGGGGATACCCCATCCCTGGAAGTGTTCCAGACCAGGTTGGACAGGGCTGGGAAACAGCCTGATCTAGTGGAGGGTGTCCCTGTCCATGGCAGGGAGTGGAAGTGGATAATCTTTAAGGTCCCTTCCAACCCAGACCGTTCTGGGATTCTGTGATTTTACATCTCCCCAGCAGTCTGGAAGGCGCACCAGGACTGGGCAGCCTCAGGAACAGGATGTCTAATCCCTTTTTCCTTCTGTTCCAGCACAACCTTTGCTGTGATAACTGCCATTCCCACGTGGCTCTGGCCTTAAACTTGATGAGATATGATAACAGCACCTCCTGGAACATGGTGAAACTCTGCTTCTTCACACTCCTGTATGGGAAATACGTCAGGTGAGCCGAGGGACAGCCTGGATTCGGCTCTTTCATTCTCCTGAGCCCTCTAAAGCACCCATTTGTCCTGTGGAAAAGGGAGAAACATCTCCCCCCCCAACCAGCCCGTGGGTGTGTTGGTGGTGGGTGGTACCATCACTGCCTGTTCTTAGACTCAGGAGTGTTTGCTGGTTTGCACTAGATGCTGCTCCCAAAATACTGTTTCTGGCTGCTAATTTGGAGCGCCTGGAATTTGGGAAATGCTAGCTAAAGCAAATCTCACTCTGTGTTGTCTTCTGGCTGGGTTAGGTCAGAACATAAGGTCACAGGATGGCTTGTCTCCAAGGATTACTGGTTCTCTTCCCTCTCTTGAATCTTGTTTACATAAAAACTAGTTGGATTTCCAGCAGCTGTGGAGAGGGAAAGCCCGAGCTTTCCTTCAGGAAAGGGCACCGAATCTCCATTTCAGCTCATTGTGCCTGAGGAAGAGATTCTGCAGGGACTGCCCTGCATAAAGCTCCACTTCTGTGGGTTCTTCCCTGTTCTGGAAAAGCTTCTTTACCAGCTTTTGGGCCAGTGTAGCTCCTGCTGTCTTGGTTAAATCCACCAGCACTCAGAATAGCGATGTCTGTGGTTAATGAGGTTTCATTTTTTTGTGGTCTGTCACCATTCCTGTCTGTGCAGGTAAGAAATGTGTTAGTCTCTGATTTAATTTAAGCTGCAGGGAGACTCCAGCCCTGTTGTTTGTGATATATTTGTTGTGGACCTGAGTTAGCTCTGATTTTTACGCTGTATCTCCAGCGTGATGGGACGTGTGGCTGAGTCAGAAGGGCATCGGCCTCCCTCTGATTGCTCCAGTTATCCCCTCATCCCTTTGTCTCTGCTGGTTTCCCACGTCTAAACCTTCCCCCTCTCTCCCTCCTGCAGCATAGGGGGGTTTGTGAAGACCTGGCTGCCCTTTGTCCTGTTCCTGGGCGTGATTGTGACCGTTGTTCTCACCCTGCACCTGCGGTGATGGCAGCTCTGAACCCCCCAATCCCTGAGCACACGAAGGAAGAAACTGTGACTGATCCAGCGGGATGGAGATGTGGGACTCTGGGAGCCGTTTTCCAGGGAAGGTGGTGACCCCACTCCATTGTAACAGCTCATCTTTGTTTCCTGGAACTGCCTTCTTTTCCTCCTGTCTTTGTTCTGTCGATGGTGTCTCCCGGTGTCAGGGGTCTGGAAGCTCCTGCTCTCTCCCTGTCTGCAGCTGGGGAGGTGGGAATGGGATCAGGAAAGGGAAGGGTTGGGCACCACTTGCTTTCAGTGCCAAGAAAAGCCACAAGGCAGACCTTGCCTCCTCCAGGAGCACAAGCAGATCCACCTCGTGAGGTTCTCTCTGATCACCTGCTTTCATCCTCTTGGCAGATTTCACCAGATGCTCCCTCGGATTCCCTGAGTCTCCAGTTAGGAGTTGTTTTCCCTGTTGCACGTCTCTCCAGTAGCACACATTCCAGGTGGAGGTGTGGGGTTCTTCCCGGGGGGATGGGGTGTCCCAGCACTCCCTGACTCCCTCCCTGGCAGTGGCAGGAAGGTGTTGAGGTGGGACACTCCTGAGGGACGCTCTGTGGCTGGGCCAGCTCCCCTGGTCCTGCTGGTGAGCCTGGAAAGGCAGGAAAGTCGATGGGCTGGCTTGGGAATGGCTCATGGCAGTCTGCACCCCTTCAGGAGCCTGGTGCACCATTGGGAATCGGCTGCTCGGGCCCTTTTAGCTTGTGCCAGAGAAAACAGCACTTCCCTGCTTCTCCCTGTGCTCTGAATAGCTAAATCTGTCCTTGCACTGCTCACAAGCCACTTGTTTTCCTTTGATCCCTGTCCTTTGTGTCTCCCAGGCGGTGGCAGGGACGTGTTTCTGGGGCAGGGGGCTGAGCGTGGCGTTTGGAGGCCTTGGTAGGAGCAGCACCTGAGCTTAGAGGGGGCCACCAGAGATGAAAAGAGGAGGTGAAGGGACTGGAAGATGCCCATCCTCTGGCTGGGCTGTGCAGCAGCCAGCTGGGACAGTGGCTTTTTGTGGCTGGGTGGTGGTTCAGGAAGGGTTGAGCATCTTGGGTGTGCTTTGGAGGTCAGACCTGGGGTGCAGCTCTGCAGGGCTGGGTTTGGTGTTACTAAGGCAGGCAGTGGTGGGGGGCTGACGGCCCCTTTGAGCCCTGGGTGGGGCAGGATGGGCTGCAGGGGGTGAGGTGGTTCCTGAGTGCCAGGCAGGAAGGCAGTTTGGATGTGACCCAGCGCCCCTTCCGTGTCTGCCGCGGCTCTGCCCTGCTGGGGCGGGTTTGGAGGGCTCTGAGCCTGGTGGGTTCTTCAAAACAAGCCTGGCTGAAGGCTCATGTGCAGTTGAGCAGATCCCTGCTGACTGCAGAGAGAGGAGAAGAGCTTTTCCAGTGGGAAAACCTGCTTGCTACCCTGCTGCCTGGTGGATTTCAAGCTCAAGGAGTGCCTGTGGCCAGCAGGGAAGCTTTCCTGGACTCCCTGCAGTTTCTGTCACCCCCCCTGGCTCTCAGACCACTCCCCATGTGCCTCCCAATCCTCTCCCACCTCCCTGACTCCTCCAGCCATAGGGGAGAGTTGGAGCCTCCTCCTGGCCTTGTTTCTGTGTTTCCTCACTTTTAAATCACTCCTTAAGCCTCTCCCTTCTCCCCCGTGGTCTCTCTCTCGCCCTGTGCTGGCCTTGCTGGGGGTGGGTGCTGACCTTGGCACCCTTCCCTATCTCCCTGGAGCTCCAGCTTGCCAGTGTCTGCTCCCTACAGTCCTTTCCCTCCTGTGAGGGGAGCGTGGGACAGAGGGTGCTGGGCCTGGGGCTGCTCAGAAAGCCAAGATCCCGATCAGAGAGAACCTTAGGATGAAAGGATGGTGTGTTCCCGAGCTCCCCTGCCTTTCCACCCAGTGGCCACAGGCCAGCGTGCCCTGGGGGGGATGGGAGAGAGGAATCCTTTCCCTCTGTGTTTATTTAAAGTGTGATTCCTTGGAGTGACCGGCCCTGGGGCTGGAGCTGACCCGTCCTACGCAGCAGCAATAACCTCGAGCCCCCCTGGGCCCGGCCCGGCCTTGTTTTATCCATGAGCTCTACAAGAATTGCCAAAGCTGAGACTTGGGGGTGTCTGGCAGCCCCTGCTCCTGGGACTCCCAAAAAAACCCCACTGTGAAACCCCCTCTCGTTTGCTCCCGATGCTTTTTTAACCCGAGGGATGGCGAGGCCGAGCCCCCCGTCCCTCCTATCCTTTGTTCCCTTCATCTCTGCGGGGCGCTGGATTTCTTTGTAAATATTTAAACTCTGCTTCTGTGGTTTCATAATCCCGATGGCAGGGAAATAAACTGGTTTCTGTGGATGTCTCCCAAGTGCTGCATCTCTTCTTGTTGAGGCTCTTCCCTCCTCCCAGCCCGCAGCCAGGTTGGGATCCCCCCCTGCCCCGCTGACCCCTGGCCTCTCTCCTGCCCACAGGAGCTGCATCCTGGAGCTCACAAACCTTTTACTTCATGAACCTGCCCGTTTCCCTGCTCCAGGGAAAACTCACAGCCCTGCTGTTGGGAAGGAGGTTTGTGGGGGGCAGAAGGATCCCCATCCCTGCAGTGCAGGAAGGGTTTGTGGGGTTTAATGCCGGGTCTCAAGCCTGGGCAGGGGAAGCCAGGTGAACTGGGATGGAAGATTCCTTTTCCAAGGTTTCCCTTTCGTCTCGCCCATCTTATTTTCCTGGAGGTGCTGAATTCCCAGCTCCTTTCCCTTTCCAGTCTGGAGCCCTCCATGTTCCCAGGGGGAGGGGATGCCTGTGCTGGCCCCGGGGCTGCGGGAAGCAGAATGGAATGGGAAGAGCTGGACTTTTCCCCTCTCCCAGCAGGATCTGCTGCCTGAGCTGGGATCGAGGGAAGCTGTGCCTGCTGACTGTGGCTGCAGCCACCACTTCTGTGTTCCATCTGATATCCAGAGGCTGGAGCTGTGTGTGGGGGAGCAGATCAGCCTTAAAATTGGTCTGTGTCTGAGGCTGAGGGATTTTCCACATTTTATGGAACACCACCTGGATCCTCCGGCTCAGCCCCTCCAGCCAAACCTCAGCTCCTGTGGGGTGGCAGCTCCCAGGGGTTTATCCCACACACATCTGGAGGATGAGATGGGGATGCCAAACCCCCCAGGGCCACAGGGGTCCCTCCTCACCTCTCAAGCCTGGCAGGATTTTCCTAACCCACTCCTGCTGCCTGGGAGCTGCAGGGAATCTGGCGTGGGATGCGTGGGAGCCGAGCCGCGTGGTTCGGGTCATGGGACGTGGGGATTACACGGGAGCAGCTGGGTTGTTGTTCCCAGATAGTCCTGCTCCTGGGATGCTCCCAGCTCTCTGCCCAGGCTGGTGTGCAAGCCCTGCTTCCCTCATTTTCCTCTCCGAGCCCTCCATGACCAGCCCAGCCCCGGGAGCGAGGAGTGCTGTGAAGCGGAATGTCGGGATCCATCCCAACTGCCACGTGGCCTCAGCCATCATCCCCGAGTGACCCCTCTCTCTGCCGGAGTGGCTGAGCATGACCAATCCCCCCCAGCACCGCGGGGGGGAGCAGGGCTGGGGGTCCCTGACCTCCCTCCCCGCAGGGATCCAGGAATGCCACCGCCCCGGAGCCGCCTTTGATGTGGGGTCACTTTGCCTCAGCTGCCGGAGGGGAGGGGGCCCGGGGGTCACCCGTTTTGGGGGGGGATGGGGCATCAAAGGGCTCCCTGAGGAGCAATATCACGTTGCACTTTGGCAGCTGCTCACGGGGAGCTCTGGAAGCCGCCGGGGGCTGTGAGTCCCTCCTCATCCTCACCCTGTCATTGGTGATGTTTCCCAGGGAAAAGGGGGTGCAAGACCCAGCACTGGGGGTCTTCAAGCTGGTGGCTTCCCAGACAGGTCTTGTGTGTCATTCCCAGACAGCTGGAAATGCCTCGAGGTCCCTGCTGTGTTGGGGTGGGTTGAAATTAAAAATTTGGAGGGAGTGCAAGCAAGGCCCCCCCAGCCTGGGGGAGTTGGGGTCTGTCACCATGGGAGTTTGAGTCTGTCCTTGTTGAGCTGGGATTGTCCCAGTGGGAGGTGTGGGTCCATCCCCACGGGAACTGGGGTCCATCCCTGTGTGTCCAAGGAGGGCTTGAGTGGCACATCAAAGGCTCTGGGAGGGCAAAGGGCACAGGAGGCAGGACCCCAGCAGGGGAATGGGGCCAGGTGACCCCATTGTTCTGGGGGACATGTGGCAGTGTGAAAGCCCAGGTGCTGCCCCACTGCTCCCACCAAACCCCCGGGTGGGTCTCTGCCGATGCTGCAGCACATGCTCCTGCCTCAGCTTCCTCCCAGGAAGAACCAGACCCTCCTGCACCTCCCAGACCCGAGGAACGAGTCCTGGAGGGGGAACAGGGCTGGGAGCAGGACGGGACTTGCTCCTTGTCAGTGCTGGCTCGGGGCTGCCCACACAGGGCAGAAATGAGGCAGAACCTGTTCTGCTCATCCGCTGGGACACTGCCAGCACCCAGCACCCGGCACTCAGCACCCAGGAGCGGGGTTGGCTCCTCAGAGGCTGCTCCAGGAGGTGGCTGGAAGGAAAACCACCCCTGAGGGCTGGCCCAGCCCCTGGGTCACCGTGTGCTGGTGGCCGGGGTGTTCCTGGAGGTCACCGGGGTGTTCTGGGCTGACCCAGCCCCTGGTCCTACCACCCGAGGCACCAGCTGTGACTGAGACCCAGCAAACTCACCACACCTCTGGGTCACCAGGGGTGGGGTGGGGACACACACTGCAGGATGGGACCCACACCTTGGGCCATGGGTTTTGGCTCGGGCTGTGCTGTGCTCAGGGCTGTTCCCAGCTGCTGGATGTGTCCCAGAGAGTGGCACCCGTGAGTGATGTGCCATCCATCCATCCATCCATCCATCCATCCATCCATCCATCCATCCATCCACCCATCCTCAGAGATCCAGGAACAGGCGGCACATCCTACCACGTCCTTCCCTATCCCACAAACATTCCTTGCTCTGGATGTTGCAGGAACAGAAGGGTCCAGGATGCCTAGAAAGGGCTCGGTGCCCACCGTGGGTGACCCAGAGCTGAGCCCTCAGCCCGTGTTAGGGCTGTCCCCACACCACTGTCCCCCTATAGAGACCTGGTCATGCTCACTGCCATCACAGGGACCTCATCCCTCTGGAACCCCTCCCCACCACAGCTGAGCTGCAAGGGGAGGAAGACGAGGGTGGCCCACAGACAGATACAGTGTCACTGCTGAAGTCTCATTTCCTGAGAAACCAGGCTAAAAATAATCCCCTTTTCTTGCGGTTCTGTGCTCAGTTAGTGCTGCCATCTCATCATAAAGCTGGGGGGAGCCTGAAACCCCCCCTCCCAGCTGGCCTCTCTTCCCCTGGGATCGAGGGAAGCTGAGGCACAGGTCCTGCTGTGCCAGGGAGGGATGTTCCTGCCCCGGGTTTGTCCCTGCCTGGCATTGCCGGCCTGATCCTGCGTGGGGCTGAGCACCCAGGGTGGTCCTGGGTGGGCAGGACCCCCGGCCATTCAGGGCAGGATGGAATTGTTCCTGGCAGGATGGGAGCTGTGGGTCTGGGGGCACCCACAGGATGGGGAATAGGGAACTGTGGGGAGCCATGGGATGAGGGAGGGGCTGGGACTGCCCTGTGGGTTGGGGCTGTCCCATGGGAAAGGAACCATGGGCTGGGAATGCCTTGAGGGGTGGGGGCCATGGAGCTGGGGACACCCTGTGGGATGGGGAACCCGCAAAGCCCCTGGGCCCCCACGTTGCCCCACAATGGGCTTTTGGGGTGGGGGGGCTTCAGGGTGCTGCAGGGAGGGCAGATGTCCTGCTCCCCCCATGCCCAGCACAGACCAGTCCCCCCAGTGCAGCCCAGGTGCTCTCCCGGGCACCCCATGCCCGCATCCTGCCCCCCCCAAACCCCTGCGTGACACCAGAGCAGGGCGGTCTCCCACCCCACCCCCTTTCCCACCCACCCTTGACTTCGAGTCTCCACCAGACTTGGGGTCCCCCCACCGCGGGGCTTCACCCCGGCTGCGCCACCCCTTCCCAGGCGCCTGACGCCTCCCAGTTCAGCCCAGTTCAGCCCAGTTCAGTCCCGTCCGGCGGGTGCTGCTGGCTCCAGTCCCTGATTTCGTGCCGCCGGGCGAGGAGGCGCCCGCAGGGCTGCGGTTGAGTCACCTCGCACCCAGCCAGGGGTGGGACAGGGGAGGGGGGCACCCGCGCACCCACGAGGGTCCCCGTGGGGTTGCGGGGGTCGCGACGAGCCACCGACACCCCACCACCTGGGCAGGTAAGGGCGGCCGTGGGGCTGGACCCACTGCGGGGGGCTGCACAGACACCCAGGGGTGGCGGGGTGGGGGGTGTCTGGCTCCTCTCGCCCCACCCCGTGGGCTGCAGCCCCCCCTCCCCTCCCTGCTCTGCTCCCCACTGAGGAGAGTGGGTTGGGGGCTCGGGGTCACGCCTTTGTGGGGTGGCTTTTCCTTGTCCCCACGCTGTGGCTGAGGCCTGGGGCTGCCCGGGGTCCGAGGCCACGGTGATGGGCTCCCTGGTGCTGGGAGGAGTGTGGGGGGGTCATGGGTGGCGACTGGGATCTGCCAGTCCCTGGGGGGCTTTGGGGGAGTCAGCCAGGAGGGGCTGAGCCTGGGTGCGTTTTGGGGGTGAGGGGGCGTTTCACGCTGTCTGTTGACCCCCCTCCATGCCGGGGGCTGCCTGCCAAGAAAAAAGGGGGGCGTGCACACCCCCCCCCCCCCCGTCAGGTTGTGGCTTACTGGGGAGGTTTAACTGGTTTGACTGGTCTCCCGTGCAGGGTGGGGGGCCGGGTGCCCAGCACCCCTCTGCGCGCCGGCGGGCGCGGGACGGGGGGTGCTTGTTTACGGCTCGGTTTTCGGGGTCCCCACAGGGAGCTGGGGACCCACAGCAGCGCCTGGGCCAGACCTGGGTGCGTCTTGAGGTGGCAGCGCTGTTCCGGGGTGGGGGGACCCCCCCGTGTGCCGGCAGTAAACAGGATACGAGCGGCTGCGGTGGGGAGGCAGCGGCAGCATCGCCCCAGCCCCGGTGAGAGCCGGTACGTGGCCCCTGAACGCCCCCCACCTCAGCCCCGCTGAGAGCCGGGATGTGCCCCCCCTCCCGAGACCCCCCTAGCCCCGCTGCTGGGGGCAGGGTGCTGGTGGGTGGCACAGATTCCCCCTGGACAGGGGGGCCGGGTGGTGTTGGGGGTCCCTGGTGTGTGATGTGGGGGTTCCTTGTGTAGGGTTGGGGGGGGGTCTGTGGTGGGGTTGGCCCCCAGTGTGCCCACTGGCACCAGTGCTCCGGTGCTGGACTGGAGACCCCAACACTGGGAGGTGTCTGAGACCCCCCCGGGACTGGGACAGGGTCGCCTCTGGGGTTGGGGACAGGGCTGGTGGTGGGGTGGGACCCCCGGCTGTGGGGGTGCTCGGGTGCCCGGGGGGTGGCCGGGGGTGGGCTGGGGGGGCTCTGGGCTGGTCCTGCCCCGCCGCTGCTGCAATTTCCTGCCCGCGGTGATACCAGGCAGCGCTTCCCCAGCGCCGGGGACAGGAAGGGCAGCGATGAGGCAACGCTGGCCGTGGGGCAAGACCCCCCTGGGCCCCCCGGGAGGTGTGATGAGCTGAGTACAGTCTCAGCTCGGTTCAGTCTCAGCCCGGTGCGGTCTCAGTCCGTTGTAGGGGCAGCCAAGCCCTCTTTTGCCATCTGTCCGTGTGCCGTGGCACCCGGTGAATCCCATGGGAAGGCGGGCAGGGGCAGAGCCGGCCCTGAGCAAACACCCTGGGCAAACACAGGCCGCGGGCAGGATCCCGGCAGCGGGCAGGGCTGGCCCTGGCACGGAGCCGGGAGCGGCACCGTGTCCCTCAGCCTGCCCTGGGCACTGCCCGTGCTCTTCCCTCGGCATCATCCCACCCCTTCGTCCTCGCTGGGGGTGTTTGGGGTGGGTGTGTGGGTGCACGCTGAGCTTCTCCCCCCCTTCTCCTGGCAGCGGGATGATCGCGGGGGATCATCCCCAGCGACCCCGAGGTCCCTCTCCAGATGTTGGCATCGCTGGTGCACGCCCGGCACGCTGAGCCCCCCCGGCACGCGGAGCCCCCCGATCCTCAGCGCCCACCGAAGCCAGCGCCCCGCGGTGCCCCCGGGGTGTCCCCCCACCCCGCCATGGCGCTGGAGGTGGGGGCCGAGGCGCTGCTGGACCTGAGCTTCCTGACGGAGGAGGAGCGATGTGCCATCGCAGACGTGCTGCGCCGCGACTGGCAGCTCCGCCGGCGCGAGGAGGGGCGCATCAGGTGGGCTGGGGGGTCCCCTGCTCGGCGTCACCCTTGGGGACAGTGTGGATGACCCCCAGGAGGAGCCAGTGTGGGGTCTGTCAGCTTTAGGGACAGCTGCTCCTCCCAGCTCCAGACCCATCAACCTTGTGGACGGCATGAATCCTCCAAAAGCAGCCACTTCGGGGTCCATCTCACATGGGGACAGCACAGACCCCCCCAAAGGCAGCCACCTTGGGGGGTCAGACCCTTGGGGACAGAGCAGTCCCCTTTTCCCCAGTGGTGGTGTCACCCATTGAACCCAGCCAGGGTTAAGCCCCATGATGGGTCACACCAGCACTGGGGGTCCCAAACCCCCTGGGAGACAGTGGCCAGTGTCTCCCAATCCCCGTTGTGGCTGGGAGGGGCCCCGGGGACGGTGGCACGGGGTGGGGGGGGCTGATGGCAGTGCCAGGGCAGGGATCCCAACGCCACCCTCCCGCCACCTTAGCAAGCTCCGCAAGTCGGTGTCGGACCCGGCGCGGCTGCGGGTGCTCACCGGGGACTGGTTCTGCGACGCCCGCGCCCAGCGCCACCGCCACCACCTGGGCTCCGACCTCGTCCGGGCCTCCATCCGCCGCAGGAGGCGGCCCCGGGGTAGGTGAGGGACGGGGACGTGCGGGGACGGAGGTGGCAGCGCTCAGCCCGCTGAGGTCCCTGGTGTCCCCAGGAGCGGGGGACCTGGAGCGTGGCCCCAGCCTGGGCGAGCTGGGGGCCATCGGAGAGCCACTGGCGGAGGAGAAGGAGGATGAGGAAGGCGCGGCGGACACGGATGAGAGGTGAGGGGGGGGAATGTCGCCCCACGGTGACACTGGGGCTGGTGACATCTCATTGGTACCCACCAGGGGTGGCACAGGGGGGCTGGAGGTGGGGAGTGAGGAGCAGAGCCTGTGGTGAAGGGAATGGTGCAGCCAAAACCAGTGTTTGTTCATCCATCCCAGTGTCCATCTGTCCACCATCCAGTATTTGTCTGTCCACCATCCCAGTGTTTCCCTCCTTCCTGGTGTCTGTCCACCATCCCAGTGTCTCCCACCATCCCAGTGTCCGTCTGTCCACCACTCAGACCAAACTAATGGTGGTCTCTTCCCACAGCAGCCCCACAGAGGAGGAACAGGCAGCTACTGAGCCCCAGGTGGGTCCCTGGTTGTGGGGTTTAGCAATACCTGACCCCCTGGTGATGGGCTCGATGGGGAGGGGGGTCACCTGCAGTGTCACCCCAGGTATGTGGTGCAGTTGGGGCCAGCCTTGTGTGTGATCCCAAACCCTGTGGAGCGATGGGAGGTGTCCCATGGGATGCCCCCCACACTGTCCCCAGGGACCCAGAGGGGCTGGACTGAGGGGAGCAGGAAGGGGAGAAGGGGGTGCTTGGGGTCGCTGTTTTCACCCTTTCCCTTGGTGCCACCTCACAGCCCAGCCCCCCATCCCTAGAGGAGACCCCTGTGTCACATCCCCCACACAAGGGTGACATCCCGGCGAGGGAACAGGACATCCCAACCCAGACAGGTAACCGGGATGGGGGGTCAGTGCTGTGGAGATTGGGGGGGTTGGAGCCCCCCTGGCACTGCTTCCCAGCCTCCCACCTCCCCCCTGGCTCCCCATCGTGGCCCCTCATCTTGCTCCTCTTGCCAAAAAAAGGGGACCCCCACCCTTCTGCCCACCCCTGCTGGGTCGGTGCCATCCCACACCCTTGCAGGTGACACAGGAGGTGGGAACCCTTTCGGCTCATCCACGGAGGAGGATGAGGAGGAACCTGACTCTGCCCCCAGCAGTGCTGGGCAGGTGGGATTTGGGGGCTAGATGGGTTGTGGGGAGGATAGGGCTGTACAGGGCTGTAGGAGCTTGTGGGGGATGTATGGGTTGAGGGGTTCTATGGGGCTGGGGGGTTGTATAGGGTTGGACAGGGCTGTGTGGTATTGATGGGGCTGAAGAGGCCGATATAGGGCTGTATGGGATTGGAGGGGGTTTTGTGGGGTTTTGGGGGACTGGAGGGGGCTGTATGGGGTGGGGGGCATGTATAGTACTGTATGGGATTGGAGGGGATTTTATATGGGGTTTTGGGGGGCTGGAGGGGACTGGAGGGGGTTGTGGAGGGGGCAGCTTCTGGCCTGAGCAAAGCCAGCACAGCTCAGGCCATGCCCACGCCATCGTGGGTCTAGGGTGGGGGTGCTGACCCCTCTTTGCATTTCCAGAGACCTGGGACCCCCCAGACAGATCAGACACCCCCAGACAAGGTGTCCCCACAGAACGGCCACACCCCCCCGAGCCTGCTGAGCACCAGCTCCTCCGTGTCCAGCCTCAGCTCCTCCACGGTACGGGCCTGGGGGCTGGTCGGGGGTGTGTGTGTGTGGGGTGGGGGGTCACCTCCCTTGCACCCCCTGACCCCCCTGACCCCGTCCCCCTGCCCCGCAGCTGAGTGGGAGCCTGATGAGCCTGTACAGCGAGGGGGAGCTGGGCAGTGTGGCCGTGAGGGGCTGTGTCCAGTTCTCCCTCCACTACGACCCGGCCAAGAAGGAGCTGCAGGTCCACGTGGTGCAGTGCCGGGAACTGGCCGAGGCCAAGAGGCAGCGCTCGGACCCGTGAGTGCCCCAGCCCCCAGTGGCACTGCCCAGGTGACACCCACGCCGGCACCCACTGCATCCACCCCGTTTTTTGGCTCCCAGGTACATCAAGACGTACCTGCTGCCCGACAAGTCCAACCGCAGCAAGCGCAAGACCGCGGTGAGGAAGAGGAGCTTGGATCCCATCTTCAATGAGACCCTCAAGGTTTCTAACCCTGCCTTGGGGTGGTTTGGGAGGGGGGGCTGGTTCAGATTGGTTGGGTGGGGGTGGATAATCTCACCCTGTGTCCCCTCCCTGCCAGTACAAGCTGGAGAAGAGGGACCTGCAGGGCCGGACCCTGAACCTCTCGGTGTGGCACCATGACAGCCTGGGCAGGAACCTCTTCCTGGGCGAGGTGGAGGTCGCACTGGGTGCCTGGGACTGGGCCAACACACGCCCTGAGTGGTTCAACCTCCAGCCACGGGTGAGCCCCCAGCCCCCCCCAGTCCTCTCCTTTCACCCACAGCCCCCATAACCCCCCCATCCTCCACAGATGCCCATCCCCTCGGACGGCCTCGCCAGCCGGGGCAACCTCAACTTGGCACTGAAGTTCATCCCCGCCGGCTCGGAAGGTGAGAGGTGCCCATGGGCAGCTGGAGGGGGGGTCTGGCATGGCAGGGTGCCCCTGACCCCTCTGGTCCCCAGGCAGGGGGACTCCACCCACGGGCGAGCTGCACATCTGGGTGAAGGACGCTCAGAGCCTCATCCCGCTGCAGAGCGGCACCGTGGACGCCTTTGTGCAGTGGTAGGAGCAGGGGTGGCACCTTGGGGGGCACCCAGAGGGGCTGGTGGCAGTGTCCCCTCACCCCCTGTCCCCCCCCCAGCTACGTGCTGCCGGATGACAGCAAGGCCAGCCGGCAGAAGACGCGGGTGGTGAAGCGGAGCCTGAACCCCCTGTTTAACCACACCATGGTCTACGACGGCTTCCAGGCCAAGGACTTGGCTGAGGCGTGTGCCGAGTTCACCCTCTGGCACCAGGAAGCCTTTTCCAAGCGCCAGCTGGGCGGCATCCGGCTCAGCCTGGGCACCGGTGAGGCCGGGGGGGAGCCCCAGCTCCTCAGGGTGCCCCCCTGTGCCGCGGCTCGGGGGGTGACCGTGGTGGTCTCTCCGCAGGGAGCAGCTACGGGCTGCCCGTGGGCTGGATGGACTCGACGGCGGAGGAGCAGGGGGTGTGGAAGCGCCTGCTCCAGCAGCCCCGGCAGTGGGTGGAAGCGCTGCTGCCCCTGAGGACCAACCTGGCCCCCCGGGCGTAGCCCCCTGGCCCCACAAGGACCACTTGGTGCCAGCAGGACTGTGGGACCTGGGGGGGTGGAGACCTGGAGCATCACTGTGCGGGGCTGGGGGTCTGTGCCCTCCCCTTCCAGCAGCAATGAAGTGGCACCAGAGGGCACATCTGGTGGCTGTTTATCGCTCTGGGCACCGTACCCCGACTGCTCCCTCCACTCTGGGGCTGGAGCTGCTGCAGCCCACTGCTCCCAGCTGGGGCTGTCCCCTCCATCACTGCCTGGCAGCCCTGGGGCTCCAGTGGCCTTGTCACAGCCCTGGGTGGGGTGGAGAGGTCAATCCCACACTAGGATGGCACATTCCCTACTGGGAGACCCTGCACTGGTTCCTCTCCCCTGCTCACTGGGAGGACTGGGATCATTTGGGGCCACCCACCAACACCACCCTGTGGGCAGGACGCAGCCACAGCCCCAGAAATTTGGGTTGCAGCCAGAATCTCCTGGGACAGCAGCCATTCCTGGGGCCCTGGCAGTGACAGGTGACGGGTGACAATGACACGGACACCGGGAATTACAGGAAAATCCTTTATTAGTCTCTGTCCCACCCTGTGCCATCTCAGGCTTTACCCCAGAGTGGATCTGGGGTCTCAGCCAGCAAAGGGCCCCCCATCTGCCACCCATGGCCACGTGTCCTCTGATCCCTGGGGTGCCCCAGGTCCCCTGGGCGCTTGGCAAGCACAGGGTGGGGGAGACCAAGGTGGGATTCAGGGCTGGATGGGCCCCCCCTGCCCACCTGCATCCCCTGGGGAGCAGCCAGAGGGTGCAAACCCCCGGAGCATCCCCAGCCACCGCGCTGGGCACGGGGACAGGGGTCAGGCCTGGGGGACGTGTCCCACCCTGGTGTGCCCAGCTTTGCATAGTCGTGGTGTGGGGGGGCCCTGTGGTGACACCAGCAGCCTCTTCACCCCGGGGGGGACAAGGAAAACGTCCCCCACCCAGCCTGGGGCACACGGTGGCCTCAGATCCTGGTTCATTGGACAGAGAAGAGCCGTGGCAGGAAGGGTCCTGGAGGGCTTTGCCCTGGGGGGGGGTCCAGCCCTTCGCAGCCCCCCCCAGGGAGTGGGGTGCAGGAGGGGAGTCCCAGTGCCCACCCTGCTGCACCCATGCCATGAAGAAGGGTTGGACTGCCCTGGGAACTCCTGCAGGGCAGGGATGGGGGCACACCCTGCACCCCCACCCCGGCTACACGACCCCCACCCTGGGACACGACACAGACACCACCTCGCAGAGTTTAATGGGGGGCAGCCCGAGCTACAAGTGTCACCCCACAGCACACGACACGCACCCCCCTCCCCAAAACAACACACAGAAAGGGGGTGGGGGGAGAGGGAACCCCCCCCCCCCCAAACACCCCCCAGAGCAACACAGAGGCACAGCAAAAGCACACAGCGAGGCCCTGACTCCGCTCCTCCGGTGGGCACGGGGGGCTGGGGGGTCCGGGTGGGTGGGGGGTGTGTCAGGGTAAGGGGTGGGTGCTCCAGCCAAAACGCTGAAGGGAACCAGGAGAAGAGGGGACCCCCCTCCCCCAGTGAGCCCCCAAGGTTTGGAGAGGCAACAGGTAGGGGGTTCCGAGGGTGGGGAGGGGTCTGCTGAGTGCTAACTGGGGCCAAACTGGGAGCCCTGCAGCTCCGGTCCTGTCGAGGATGCTCAGGATGAGGGGGGGCTGCACCCTGCCGTGGTGGGACCGGGGGTGTTGGAGGCAGCTTGCCCCAGTGGCAGAAGGGGCTGTACATCAGCTGCACCCCCCAAGGGGCTCCGTGCCTGCAACGGGGGCGAGGGGGGACACCCCCTTCCCTTCCACCACTAACAACTCACAGGAAAACAGCAAACCAGGTGGGAAACACCCGACATGCAAACCAGGGCAGAGGGGCCACGCCACCCTCCTCTCCCCGGGGAGGTGCGAGGGAAGGGCGAAGCTCCGGGGGTGCAGGGAGGGCACCCCCTCCCCATTGCCACCAGCACCCAGAACCTACTGGTTGTCCTCTCTGGCAGCGTGGAAGGAAAGAGAGATGGGGCACAGCCCCCCATGTTAGACACGACGAGCCCCATGGACACAGGAAGAGAGTGTGGACCCCCACTTGGCTCAGCCTCAGAGGGATGGATTTGGGGACCCCCCCACTCCCCACAGGATTTAGAGCCAGGATCCAGCCAGACAACAACACACAGAGGAGGTGGCAGGACAGCCAGACACCAGTGAGGGGACATGTGGGGGGGACAATGAATCCTCCCCCCACTGGGTGAGGACGAAGAGCCACAGGAGACAACACAGCGGCGACACAGGACACGCAGCGGGGTGACCCCGTTTTTGGCTTCAAGGGTGGGCTTGGCCCGGGTCCCCCCCCTCCACCCCGAGTCCCGGGGAGGGTGTGGGAGCCTTACAGCGTTTGGTAGGTGCTGTCCTTCGACTTGATGAACTTGATGACGAAGAAAACCACGGCCTGGATGCTCAGCACCAGCACGATGCCGCCGATGAAACTGGCCGTGTCGAAGCCGGGCGGGTGGAACTCGGGGCTGCCCGTCAGTGGGGCACTGGTGGTGGTGGTCCCTGTTGACAGGGGAAAACGGGGGGATTTTGGGGGGGTTGTGGGTGCTCTGGGTAACCCTGAGCACTGATGATCCCGCCAAGGGGAGGAAATTTGGGGTCCACGCAGCCCCCGGAGGCTGCACGGGGAGGGATGGTAGTTCCCAGTTTGGGGCTGGGATGTTCCCACTGACACGTGGATGCTGGGATAGGCTCAACCCCTTCCCATGCCATAGCAGCTGGAGCTGCAGGAAAGGAGGCAGCAGGAAAAAGATCCCAGCAGGATCAATAATTCAGCGGGCTCTGGGCTCTGGTTACCTGCCGTAATTAGCCCAGTGCTCTCCAGTTCCCGCTTCCTGGAAGAGGCTCATTCTCTGCTCCCAGCCCCAGCTCCAGCCAGGCTGGAGGAGGCAATTCCCAGCAAGGATGGCATCAGGGATGGCTCCTGGGGGGCTGTGGGGTGCCATGACCCCCCCAGCTCCATCCAAGCCCTGTCCAGGGCAGAGAGGGGGGACGGGGACGGAGCTGCGATCCAGGACAGCAGTGGCACCTCCTGGGGCACAGTCCATTGATGCAACCCTGAGGCACATCCCTCCCAAAGGGATGCAAAATATGGAGGGAATTGTCTTGTTGGGACTGGTCACTGATCCCTGGGGCATCCAGAACCCCCATCCCACCACCTCCCACCCCCCAGACCCACTCACTTGTGGAATGTGTCACTGGCTCCGTGCTGTGGGACCATGGAGGCTCTTCCGTGGGGGACTTCAGAGCTGGAGAGGGCAGGGACAGAGGGAAGGGGGAAGAAGGGGTGTCAGGGGACACTTCCACACACCACCCACCCCAGGCCCCTGTCCCAGGGGTGGGATTTCTTCCTTGTGGCCCCAGCACCCAGAGCAGCACCTCTGTCCCGAAGGCTGCTGGGCCTGGGGGGGCTGTGGGGTCTGGGGTTACCTCGGCACAGGGTGCTGCTGTTGTAGAGTGCACAGGTCTCCCGTGTTGCTGCTCCTCTCTGCATGCAGCTCCCTATTTCTAGGGAAGAGGGAGCAGGGTTTTCCCAAGGATCCCAAGCCAGCACCCACTGCAGCCAATGGTGCTTAGGCCCTGGGCTGCCCTGAGCACCAGAGGGTTTGGGATGATGAGGACTCATTCCCAGGGGTGGGCATTCATCCATCCAAGAGGCTGTGAGTTGGGATTCATATCTGCATCCCCTCAGGGAAGAGCCCCAAACTGGGGCTTTATAAACAGCTGGTTGTCTCCCGTCTCTGTCGCTCGGTGCTGCTCCATGTGCACATGACAGAGGGTTCTCAGCGTTATCCCGGCATGGCTGGGAGCAGCACACACCAAAACCTACACCCCTGCCCACTGGACTGGCACGGATCCCCCCCTTCCCTCTGGATGGGCCAGCTGAGATGGACCTTGACCATGGAAAGCAGCTGGCACTGGGCCCCTGAGGGTGCTGAGTGCTGCCACCATCCCAGCACTGCCCCAGTGACAGGGGCTGGAGAAGACTGGTGGGAGCCCCTCGTTGTCCCCCCCCAGCTGAGCCCCTCACCTGGCTCCTCAGGGGTCCTGCAGCCCACCCAGATGCAGCCGGTGGTGTTGTGTGAGGGGGTGACAGCCGTACACGTCTCACAGGACCTCAGCTCGCCACACTCTCCTGCCAAATCCGGGGAAAAGGGGTGAGGGCAGGGCCAGCATCTGTCCCTCTGGCTCTGGGGTTGGGGCTGGACCCTCAGCTCCATGGAGGGGGAATTCTGATGATGCAGTGGGAGGGATGAAGGCACATCCCACAGCACCAAACCCACCCAGTAGAGGGTTTGCAGCGTCACCAGCTCTCCGGAGAGGGGACACCCCACAGCTCTCAACACCCACCTGGGACACACAGGGCTCACCCCATCACCCACAGTGCAGGGAAACATCCCCCAGCCCTGGGGCTGGGATTTGGGATCCCGGGATCTTTTGGTGGATGTTTAAATGCAACGAGGGGGCCGCGCAGCCTGGTTGGGGTTACCTGAGCAGCATCACCACCCTGCCCCCGCAGACCACCCCGCAGGACCCCCCGTTCCCGTGGCCCTGGTGAGGGCAGTGAGTCACTCGGGTGTTTGTGGAGCTGCTCTTCCCCCACACACGCTCATCATTAATTTACAGCCATGACTGTCGGCGAGGGAGGCTGCGACTGACGAGCCACGGCCGGGCCCTGCCTGCACCTCGCCGCGTCCCACGCCCACGTTTGCACCATCCCGGGAAAGACCCGGGAGCCGTTCCCCACCCTGGATGTGTTTCCAGGCTCTCACGGGGCAAACCCTCCTCGCAGGGCTCGCTGAGGGCTGGCACCCCCCTGGGTCGGCTCCCTAGGGGTCTTTCCAGGCAGGAATCGACCAAGCACAATGCATCCCTGCCGGCAGCGCTTCCCATCACTTTGGGGTGACCAGAGCCAGCCCCCCAGCTTTTAGGCTCCCCTAAAAACCGTGCCTGGCTGACGGGAAAGTCCCTTCCCTTCTTTCCCAGCAAAAGCCAAGGGGGCAACTGGTGGCATGAGGCAGGAAGCGGGGATGCTGCGGCCCCATTGCCATGGCTACGGGCGGGGGGTGGGCACGCCGCTGGGCCCCCCCTCCAGCATTTAGAGACCTGCCGGGAGCCAATGGGAAAGTAGGACTTTGTTCGCAAGGGTTTCAGGCAGGTTTGTAATTTAAGTTATTTTTATCGCGGCAGGCGCAGGAACAGACGTTTGAGCCCAGCGTTGTCAACTCCCGCTCCTGCCGTCAGGTGTGGGGAGGGAGAGGGTATAAAGGGGGGCAGCGGGGTCGGCTGAGGGCACCCGCATCCCCATGGGCGCTCTGGGAACACGCGTGGGTCCCGCTGGGATAAGTCAGGGTGGAAATGTCTCCCAGGAGCAGCGCGGGGGATGGGAGAAGGGGGGCAGCAGGATGGCTGGGGTTTGCATAATTAATGCCCGGAGTTGCAGCACCTCGGGAAGCAGGGGGGGGACACGCGGCTCCGCTCCTCGCTCCCCACCACGATCCACGAGATCCCCACACTTTTTGAGGGGGAGGTTGGACCCTGCACCCCGCTTATCCAGCAGCAGCCCAGCGCACCCCTCCCGGCCCTGGGAGTTCCCAGCCCCCCGGAGCACGGCTGGGAGCAGGAGTCCCTCTCCCCCCAAACCAAGCAGGTGACGGAGTCTTGTGGGGGCGGGAGGAGCCTCTGGAAATTGAAGACCCCCCCCAAAAAAAGTTCACCTTCCCCAAAGCTGCAAACCACCCCCACGAGCCCCAACATCCCCCCGCGCCGCCCCCGGCCGTACCTGCGCGGGTGGGAGCGGGTCCTTGCGCGCAGAGCAGCGCGCACAGGAGCGCGCAGCGCAGCGCCCCGGGACCCGGCGGGGCCATGGCCCGGCCCTGCTCGGCTCAGCGCGGCTCGGCCCGGTCCCAGCGGGCGGTGTGGCCGCGGCTCTCCCGGGAGAGCGGAGCGGAGCGCCGGGCAGATGCGCGCCCGCGGGAGGCGGCCCCGGCGGCGGCGGGGGAGGGTGGGGGGGCGGCCCCGCCTCGTCCCGCCCCGCCCCGCCACGGCAGGCCCAGCCCGGGGAGGGGGGTCTCTCCAGAGGTGCATTCCCCCATCTCCCCTCCCCACAGCCCCTCTCGCTGCCGCGGCCGCGGGGAAGCCGCGGCTGACCCGAGACCGCGGGGTCCGGAGCAGCGGGGGCTGAACCGCTGGCACGGAGTGTTCTGCTGCACGGGTTGTAGGCACTGTACTCCTGCACACCTGTACACCCGAACACACTGTACACCTGCACACCTGTACACCCGAACACACTGTACACCTGCACACCTGCACACACCTGTACACACTGTACACCTGCACACCTGCACACACATGTACACACTGTACACTTGCACACACCTGTACACCTGAACACACTGTACACCTGTACACACCTGTACACACCTGTACACACCTGTACACACCTGTACACACTGTACACCTGTACACCTGCACACACATGTACACACTGTACACTTGCACACACCTGCACATACCTGTACACACTGTACACTTGCACACAACTGTACACCTCAACACACTGTACACCTGCACACACCTGCACACACCTGTACACACCTGCACACACCTGCACTCACTGCACTGCACACACTCTACACCTGCACACCCTGTACAACCTGCACACCCTGCGCACCAACACCTGCACACGCAGCCCGCACCTCACACCTGGACATCCCGCACACCCTGCACACCGTGTGTGCGCCGCACGCTGCCTGTACACGGTACACCCCGAGCACCGCGCACACCCCGCACACACTCCCCGCCCCTGCCCCGCGCTCGGGGCACCGCGACCCTCCCCGGATCCCCTCGTTCAGCACCGCGAACAGCTCCCGCCGGGCCGGGCCGAACCGGGCCGGGCCCCTCCGCTCCCTGTCCGAGCTCGAGGGGGCGGCCGCAGCCCCCTCTGGGAGCATCGGGGGTTCCCGACCCCCTCGGGGTCCCGGCAGCCCCATGTACCCCGGGAACCCCCCCTCTCCCCAGGGGCTTCGAGGAACCGGCGCTGGGGAAGAGTCCCGGGGGGCGCACGGCTTCTCCTTCCTCCCCCTTCTCCTCCTCCTCCTTCTCCTTCTCCTCCTCCTCCTCCTCCCCCCCGGGGGGAGGGCTCCCCGCCAGCCGCCCTTCCCGCAGCCCCTCCCGGCCGGGCCTTCCCTCTTCTCCCGGCCATGAATTATTCAACCCCGCGTGGGAAAGCCGGGCCGCTGGGACTCTCCGGGGCTGCGCACCCCTGGATGTGAGGGGCCGGGGGAGGACTCATCATCACCCCCTCCTTCTCCCCCTCCCCACCGGCCGCCCCTTCCAAAGCGGAGCCCCCAAACCTCTGCATTGCGGGGACGGTGCGGGGGGGGGGGAGGGGCGAACCGGTAACCCTTTATTGCGGGGGTTTAAGGGGGGATCCCGTGAGTGGCGTCAGCCCGTGTTTGAGGTGGGTTAGGGGGGTGTGAAGCGGGGCGTGGGCCGGAGTGGGGGGTGATGGGGACGGGGGGGACGAGGGGGGGCTGTTTTTTATGAATGAGCTGCGATTACTATGCGGCGCGCGCGCGCCCGCGCTGCCTGTGCGGGCGCTGATTGGCCCGTCGGCGGCATTGACGTCACGGCGGGGCGAGCGGGGTTCTGGGGGGGGGCGGCGGTGAGTCACCCCCCGAAACCCCCCCCGAGCCCCCCCGGCCGGGCTCGGCCACTATAACTCGGCGGCGCCCATGGCAGCGGGCCCCCAGCCGGGCAGCCCAGCACAGCCCGGGCCCCGGCCCCGCAGCATCCCGGCAGGTGAGTGCCTGGCACCGCGGAGGGGGGGGCACCGGGAGAGGGGGGGAGCCCGCGGGGCGAAGGGGAGGGCGGTGAGGAGCGGCCGTGCCCCCCCACACCCCGTCCAGGGGCTGTGCTGCCTGCCCAGGGAGGGGTAGATCCCCCAAGGTAAGTGGGGATCCCCCTGGTTGGGGGGTGTATGGTGGGGCTGGGGGCGGGGTGTCTCTTCCCGCTGGGGTGCTGGGCTGGGGGGTGGAAGGGTTACCCCTTTTCACCTGCTGCTTGAGATGCCCTCGGTTTGGCCCTGAAGTCTTTGCTGGGGAGGGGTTTCCAGTGCCAGTCCTGGTCCCCCAAGATTTATCCACCAAAATCATGGAGTGTCCAACCCCCAGCAGCTCAGGCAGGCAGGAGCAGGAGTGTCGTGTGTGTGTCCCTGCCCTTTATTCACCTGTTTATTTTAAAACCAAACCACCTCATCCCGAGAAATCCCCTTGGAGCAAACAGTGAGCACTCCCTCAACACACACAGCTCCGATCCCCCCTGCTGTAGACAACTTTTGTGGGGGGAGCAGGACTGTCCCCAGCTGGGTGGCACAGAGAGAGCTCTTGAGGGCAGCAGTTGCTGAGGGGGCCCCTTTTGCTTTCAGCTGCAGCAGGTCACCCTCAGCCACCATGATGGAGAAAGGGCCCCCCAACTCCAGCGAAGGCCAGCAGGGCTGGTTTTCTGCCAGGAATGGCAGCGGCAGCTCCCTGGACATGGAGTCTGTGGTGCGACCCCTCGCCCTGAACCCGTGGGACGTCGTGCTCTGCGTCTCGGGCACCATCATCTCCTGCGAGAACGCCGTCGTGGTGGTGGTCATCTTCTACACGCCGGCCTTCCGGGCCCCCATGTTCCTCCTCATCGGCAGCCTGGCCATGGCAGACCTCCTGGCGGGTTTGGGGTTGATCCTGCACTTTGCCTTCGTCTACTTTGTGCCGTCGGAGGCGCTGAGCCTGCTCACAGTGGGGCTGCTGGTCACCTCCTTCACGGCCAGCGTCTGCAGCCTGCTGACCATCACCATCGACCGCTACCTGTCCCTCTACAACGCCCTGACCTACTACTCGGAGAGGACGGTCACCAGGACTTACATCATGCTGATCCTCACCTGGGGAGCCTCCATCTGCTACGGGCTCCTGCCCGTCATGGGCTGGAACTGCCTGAAGGAGCCGCCCGCCTGCAGCGTCGTCAGGCCGCTGACGAAGAACCACCTCATCATCCTCTCCGCGTCCTTCTTCGCGGTGTTCGCGGCGATGCTCCAGCTGTACGTGCAGATCTGCCGGATCGTGTGCCGGCACGCCCACCAGATCGCCGTGCAGAGACACTTCCTGGCCAGCTCCCACTACGTCACCACCACGAAAGGCATCGCCACCCTGGCCGTCATCCTGGGCACCTTTGCGTCCTGCTGGCTGCCCTTCGCCGTCTACTGCCTGCTGGGGGACTACACCTACCCGGCCCTCTACACCTACGCCACCCTCCTCCCCGCCACCTACAACTCCATGATCAACCCCGTCATCTACGCCTTCAGGAACCAGGAGATCCAGAAAGTGCTGTGGGCCGTGTGCTGCGGGTGCTTCTCCTCCACGCTGCCCTTTCGCTCCCGCTCCCCCAGCGACGTCTGATGTGCCTCCCCACCCCCCACCCCACCGACCACCAACCACCTCCCTGCACCTTCCACTCACCGGTTGCAGTCGGGGGATTCGCTTTTATTCCCCCTGCTCGTTCCCAGGGGCAGCGTTGCAGGAGCTCTTGGAACCGGGCAGCTCTTCCCAGCCTCGTCCTTTTCGGGCACAACCCGTTCTTTGCCTCTATTTTTCCACTTTTTGAATGTACAGGAGAGAAAAGCGTATTTTTTATCCATAATATAATCTATATTTATGCGTGAGAGAGGGAGGGGGGATCCTCGTATTTTCTTTAAAACTATTTGCGATGCTTTATTTTTTTAAGGGGGGGCTGCGACACCAGGAACGTTCGCCCCGCTCTTGCTTTTTTTACAGCCTCGTTATTTACCTCAGATAGTTAAAATATATTTTATACGTTTGGGGAAGGGGGGCAGAGACTCGTTGCCAGAGGAGGAGGGACTCAAACTCCCCCACCCCCCCTTCTCCCAGCTGTCCATCCATTGATTTATTTATTGTTTTTTAATTATTATTTAATTCGATTTCCGTGCCTCCCTCCCGCCCAGCGCTGGGCCCTGCTGCCCTCTAGTGCTCGCTGCCTTCGGGAGGAGGGGGCTGCCGGAGGCTCCGCGCCCCCAAACCCGGCAGTTTTGGGGTCCCCTGGGTGCTGCCACCCCCCCCCACCGGGCCCCCAGGGCTGCCCCCCCCCCCCCCCCCCC
>JAWWLV010000070.1:5910549-5921323 GCA_035041135.1 Platyrinchus mystaceus
CCCCCCCCCCCCCCCCCGCCAAAGCCTTTCTTTGCACTGGGGCTGGATTTGCACATTTTGGAGGGGGGAGACGGATGTGAAGAGGCCTCTTGTGATGGATGGGGCCCCTCTGGATGGGGATCTCTTGGGATGGGGGATCCCTCAGCACGGGGACCCCTCGGGATGGAGACCTCTCGGGAGTGGGGTGGGGTTGGGGGGGGCTGCTTCTTGTTTACAACCACGGGAGGGGAATAAATTAATTTGTGATACGAGGTGCGCCTCTTTGATGCTGGGGAGGGGGTGGGATGGTGTTTCCCGGGGAAGGAGAGCAGGTTGGAGTCCCCGCGTCCCATCGGGGTCGTCTCCCCGCTCCGTTTTCCCGCTCCCGGATAAGAGACGACAAGCGACAGCGCTTCCCCCAGCCCATCACATCCTGTTAGCAGGAGCCGGCCCGGAGGGTTGGACCCTGACCATCCTCATCCTCACAGCGCCCAGCAGGCAGAGGGGCTGCATCCAGCTCTCCCGGTGACATCTGATGTGTGTCCCCCTCCAGGGACGGCGAGGACTCATTCCCAGGGGGGTGTGTCCATCCGAGGCGCCGCGAGCTGGGCCCTCCATCCAGCGGGATGGTGTCACTGCCTCCATCACTGCGCTCCAGCCCCTCTCCTGGGGGTCTCTGCACGGTGGGGGGGTGGGGGCACCCCCACGCTGAGGCTCCCGTGCTCCAAGAGCCACTGCTCACACAGGAGGTGGGACCCCCGTCCTTGCTGCCCGTGCTGCTGCTCGCATCGGGGAAGGAAGGGTTAACGATGGCACAGCTAATTAGGGCAGCTCAGCCCCTCTGGTGCCAGGACTCTGCACCCCCGGAGCCCCCCGTGTCCCTGCCCACCCCGGTCAGGGAGCAGCAGGTTTCTCACAGGCATTTGTGCATCTGCAGACGCGCCGGGATGTGGCAGAGCCCGGGGCTGAGGAGCAGCCGGGGCCGGCTGGTGCTGTGGGAGGAGGAGTGTCGGCCCCTCGAGGCTCCACTTCACCTTGGGCTCGGGGAGCTGGTGGCAGGCCGGGGGATTGGTGCTGTTTATCGCACAGGAAATAAAATTTCCTTCAGCTCGGGGCTGGAAAGGGGCTGTGGCAGCAAGTGATGAGGGGAAACGGGGTTTGAGAGAGGCTGAAGGGCCCCCAGATCCTCTCCTGCTCTCCCAGGGCTGGGCTCAGTGTTGTGGATGGGGAATTTGGGGCTCTTCTTGTCCCCAGGGAGGTTAAGCCAGGGGCTGGAGATGCTTGTTGTACCCCAGGGCCCTCCATCCCTCAGCCAGGGGATAATTCCCAAGCCCACCTCCCCCAGCAGTGAAAAATTCTGTAATTCCCAGCCCTGCTGTGTTCAGGAGCAGTTCATACCTGGTGGTTCTTATGTCAACATCACATGGCAGCTGAAACAGCTTCTCTCTCCCTCGTGCCTCCCCTGCTGATGTCTTCAGAGGGAGCTTCTCCGTGGTGTGCAAGCCCATCCAGTCCCTCCCACTCCCAGCGGTCCCTGTCACCTTCCCTGGGGACAGGATGACACACCAGGGTGTGCAGGGCACAAAGGCAGCACCGTTCAGGTCTGCTGGGACCCCCCTCAGGCTCCCACCCCGCACAGCCAGCGTGGGGGTGGGCACAGGGCTGCAGCTCCCCCTTCCCAGGTCCTGGCAGGGCTGTGCTGGAGCTGACGGGCTTCCCAGGCTGATGGGAGGGTGGTATCTCCTGAGTCCTGGGAGTGACCCATAGTGACAAAAGCCACCACAACCCAGGCCAAGGGGTTCTCCCCATGGCCAGCAACTCGGGAGCTGCTGGCGCTGGAGCCCTTGAGCCCTTGTCCCCACCACCACAGGTCCCCCAAAAACATCACCCTCACAGCCCCGTCCCCTGCTGCCACCAGCCACCAGGGTGGCCATCACCCAGCACGTGGCTGCTCCGTGTGCCCCTTCCTGGGCGGCAAACACACCCTGTGCCTCCTACCTGTGTCCAATTCCCTGCTGCCAGGATGGATGAGGGAAACCGAGGCTGAGCACGGAGCTGGAGGAGCCACGACCCCCCAACCCTGCTGCTGCTGGTCCTTCTCCCAGCACTCCAGCGAGTCCAGAGACATTCCCAGCTGCTCCAGGCCTTTGGGGGATGATGGAGCAGGTGGCAGCAGGCAGGGAGGTACAGCCTGCAGCAGCATGGCCCAGCCTGCTCCCTTTTTTGGTGGAGAAAGATGCGGAAAGTAGAGCTATAAAAAAGAGTCAAATCCGTCCAAGAAGGCGCCTGAGTGCTGAGCAGCCACCCCCACGCTGGGGATGAGCAGGAGGGGCTCTGGGGGGACCAACAGCCCAACTTTGGGGTTAAAACACAAGCTGAGAGATGTGGGCACGGCATCACCCCAGCTGTGCTCACACATCTGGCAGGGCCAGCCCTCCCCAGACTCCCAGTAGATGCCATAAGCACAGGCAGCTCTTGCCTCCAAGCCCTGCCCGTGCTGCAGTGCAGGCAGGGGACTAGTGGGGGATTTGTTTCCCGCCTCCAGTGTGGGCAGCCCTGGTCCTGTTGGCAGCAGCAGGGCTCAGATCTGGCTCCAAGGACCTGCCCTGGGCCACTTTGCAGGTGAGAGCGCCAGCAGCACCCACAGCAAAGCCAGGGCTGGTCCCAAAGTACTCACTACGGAGCCTCCACTCCAGCCCTGGTGCCAATTTCACCAGATGGGAAGAGGGGAGGAGGTTGCTGCTACCCCAAAACCTCCCCCCAGCACCCTGAACCCTGAGTGCCCTCCCTGGGGCAGAGCCAAGTGTTGCTCTCACCCACACCTCATCCCAGGGATGGGTCTCTGTCCCAGTGCCTTACTGGGACACCCGTGACGGGATCACAGTCCCCAATATCCTCCCTGCACCACCCTGGGACCGCCGGGGCATGGGGAGGGCTGGCAGCTCCGGCTGTGGACCTGGGTTACATTTAAATGAGAAACCTCAGCCCTGGCTTGGGGGATTTTGTTTCCTTGGAAGCAGGAGCAGGCAGGAAATGAAGAAAACACGGCCCCGCTGTAAGCGTTTTACCAAATGCCGGAGGCAGCGGGAGGCATTTCCCGGCGCGGCTCAGACTCGGAGCATCATCCCGGGCCACCACCGCAGCCGTGGCTCCGGGAGGCACGGGGTGGTGCTTCCCAGGGAGGAAAGTCTGTCTGAAAAGGTTGTGCTGTGTGGTAGATGGCGAAGTGCAGGGTGGGCAGGGGGTCAGCAGCCCCCTGTTTTATTCCTGCCGCAGCATCTGATGCGGAAGCGGCTTCGTGCCACGAGCCCTGGATGGGGCGCAGGGACCCGGGGCCAGCGGGACCCTCTGCTCCCCATGGGAAGCTCCCAGAGGACCAGGTTCCCCTGCTGGCTGAGTGCTGGGGCTTTGTCTGACTGGATGGGGAGGATAATTCCTCCCTGGCCACATCCCCAGCTCTGTGCCGGCTGCCTCGAGCCCTCGCCGTGCCGGCGCTGGCCTTTGCGGAGCGGCTGAGCCCGGCGCAGAGCTGCTGCCCTGCCAGACTGCAGAAACTTGAGCTCCAAATAACATAATTCCTCTGGCACCCCGTGGTTATTTGTGAGCTGCTGTGAGCAGATGGAAGAGTTACAGATAAAGCCATCCGCAGCACGGGAGCCGATTGCCTTCCCCACACAACCGCGTAGGCAACGGCAAAGGCAGGGAGGAGGAGAGAAAAAAAACCACCAGGCAGCAAGAGGAGCGGGAGAGAAGGAGTCAGCCATTTCTGAGGGGCTGAGCTGCCATCTCAGCACACCTACGTGCGAGGAACGGGGACTCTCTGCTGGCAGAGGGCCCTTCCCGGGATGCTGGAAGAGGGGATTGCTCTCCCACCACCCATGGCTGCTTGGCCAGGGACAGCAGCGCGAGTCGGGGGTGACATTGGCACGGCGGAGCGCTGCCACACACTGGGAGAGCAGGCTGTTAACGCTGATCCGAGCTGGCAGCGCCTGCACTCGCTTCGGTCCCAGAGGGGGAATTAAGGGAGAGAAGCTGACGTCAGTGGTGGAAAGGACATGCAGCCCACTCGTCCAAGGCAGCCGGCAGCATCTTCTGGGTGTTGCTAACACCACCTTGAAGGAGAAAATTAAATAGGTCTTTGGAGACAGGGGCTCCTGTGAAGCCGCAGCCCGGCCAGCTGTGATCCGGTGCCGAGTCGTGTGGAAGAGACAGACGGGCAAGGACAGAGATCAAAGGCCAGGGCCAAGGTTGGTGTGCCAAGGCACTGGAGCTGTGGAGAGGCTCCCCCAGCTGCGGCAGGAAACTGCAGCTCACGGGCAGGGCTGGGGCTCCAAGAGCACCGGCACACAATTCCCAGCAATTCCCATCTTCTCCCTGCACTGGGCACCAGCAGCTTCCCTGGAGAGTGGAAATGCAGGGCCCTGTGGGTTACCCAGGAAGGCAGATATGGAATTGAGTTTTCCCTGTGTTTTAGGGTGTTAAACCAGCACGACGCTCACCAACACCCCCCAGCCTCCAAAGATGACTTCCAAGGGCCGTCACCCCAAAAGCACAGGGCCACGTGCTACCGTGCACCCCAAAAAACCAGAAGCACCACCCCCTGCCACAGCCACACCCACGCAGGGCGTCAGGAGCACCGGCTGCTCCTCCCGGCCTCGAGGCAGAGCCCGGAGCTGGGACACGGAGCTCCAGGGAGCGTGGAAGCCCCAGAGCTCCCTCCTTCCCCTGCCCTCCGCGCCCCAGCACGACTAAAGGCCTTGCTTGTTCAGGAGCTGGCAAGGCCAATTAATCTAATGAGGTTTTGCAGCCAGGGACTATTGTCAGCCAAGAAAGGCACAGCACTGCGGAGCGAGGCACCGGTGTCTCCGAAAGCCAAGGGAATTTGGCAGAGCAGAGCCCGCGGTAAAAGCAGGGACGAGGAGCAGCAGGGACGGAGCCTTTTGTTGCTCTTCAGCGACCGGGAAGAAAACGGAGCCACACGGAGCGAGGGCAGACGAGGCACCTGAGCTCGGGGCCAGGAGCCACCGCTGCCAGAAACATTAACTGCACGAGGGACCTCGAGCTGCAAAATGGAGGCAAAAAGCCTCGGCAGCCCCTTCCCAGTCCAGCTGCAGCCATTCCGCTCTGCAAGATGGAGCCCAGGCTCATTTCCTAGGGAAGGGAGCACCGGAGGGAGGCTCCTCCTGGACGGGGCTTCCTCGGTGCTGTCACCCTCAGACTCCCACCGTGGATAACCCCCAGCCCAGCCCGGCACAGGGGAGAGGTGTTTGCGCTGGTGGTGTTTGCCAGACAGCTCGGGATGTGCTGGATTTCCTCGGACACAGCCAGCACCTCCAGGGACACTGGGCTGTCCAAGGGACACCCAGCAGCCCCGTGTGACACACCAAGGACACAAGGGCAGGCACGAGTGGCTCGTGGCCCAGCACCTCTCTGTGCTCCCGGGAAGGAGACAAGTTGCCCAGAGAAGCTGCAGCTGCTCCATCCCTGGAAGTGTCCAAGGCCAGGATGGACAGGGCTTGGAGCAACCTGGGATAGTGGAACATGTCCCTGCCCATGGAATGGGATGAGTTTAAGGTCCCTTCCAGCCCAAACCATTCCATGATTCCAAGTCACACCCAAAGCCACCGCAGCCCCTGTGCCCACCCTCCCCCCCATTAACACACACAAGCACCAACTGGATAGAAAGGTTTTATCAAGTTTTAAAAAAGGATCAAAAAATTATTACTTTTTTTATACACATACATTACAAAATAATTGCAGTTGGGATCTTCATCCAGGGGTTACTGAGCTGATTATTAAAAACAACAAAACAAAGCAGCAGGAAAGCCTGGCTTACACAGCAACCGACAGGGAAAAGCACAGACAGACATTACATGGGAATACAGGGGGCAGGGAGCCTGCACTGGGATGTGCTGGGATGTGCAGGAATGGACCTGGAGCAGGTTCCAATCCCCCACCACCCGTTGCCTTCCTGCAGAGTCTGACCATCAGTGTTTATTTTGCAGGGGTAAAAAACCAAACCAAACAAATCTACAGTATTTTGCTCATAAGGTTCTTTTTTTTTTTTCCTTTTTTTAAAATCTTTTTTTCTTCTTTCTAAGCAGAGTTTCACTGCTGAAACTCCTTTGGTCTGAAGTGAGGAAGCCCCTGCACCCTGAGAGAATCCATCAAATGTCACCCTTCCAACCCCCCCAGCCTGGTGGGGTCCAAGGAGGGCATTTCCCCTCCCTCCTCTCCCACCTAATCTTCTGCTCAGCAGTAAACCCCTAAGATACAAGTGGAATAATTACTCTTATAAATATATTTATATCATGTAGGAAAATAAGGCACTTCAGGAGGGGTTACAGCTCGTCTAATTCTATGACGCTCTAATCAGGAAGAAAAATGGGTTAGTTTCTGAAATGAATTAAAATGAATGTTAATACAGTAATAAAAACATCGGATCCACTTCCCACTTCAAGGCTTTGTTTAAAAAGGAAGAGAAGAAAGCACACCCCCCCCTCCCCGAAATCCAACAGCAATGAAACCTGACCCGGGGCAGCTGCATCTGCCCTGCCAGGCAGCTCCCCCCCAGAGCCCCTCCAGGGCAGGGACTTCCAAAAGAAACATGTTAAATAAGTTCATGGACCGAAGGAAAAAAAAAAAAATATATATATATATAACCCCCAATCTATCCTTTCCCTGAAACGCCACTCTGCACGATTCCTCAGCCATCTGGGAGCTCCGGGAGCCCCTTCCCTGGATCTGGTCTGGTGCTCTGGGTCTGATAAGGAGAGGAGAAGCAGTGAAGGTCACCGACTGCGGCGGAGGCTCCGGGCTGAGCCCGGGGAGCCGGGATGAGGCTTTCCCAGCGAGCGGGAAGGGGGGCGGCGGGGGAGAGAGAGGCTGCCGGGAGCAGCAGCCAAGCACTGCGGGCGAGGACACCGGGAGAATGTTTAACCAGGGAAGGGAAGGCGGTGGTGACCTGCCCCAACTTGCACACCCGGAGCAAAACGGCTCCCAGGACGGGCGAAATGGCTGCTCCGGCTCCAGCGGGATGAAATGGAAAGCACTGGGGAGGGGGGATCCTCGTGGGGAGGGGGGATCCTCGTGGGGAGGGGGGATCCTCGTGGGGAGGAGGGATCCTCGTGGGGAGGATGAGCTCCGGGGCTTTGTGAGATGGTGTGAGGTTCGCCCCAGCCTCGCCTGGGAAGACGGGAGGAAGGAGTAAGTGAGCACGACATGACGACAGCGATGGCAGTGCCCTCGGCCCTGCAGTTACAGCACAGCTGCTCTGTCTTGCAAAGGTTGTTTTTGGCACCTCTCCTCCTCCCCTACTGCTTCAAAAAATACTGAGCTTACTTGGTGGCCCAGCACTCTGTGATTTTGCAACGATACTCAGGGATGGTCCCTTCACAGCAGCTGCTTCTCAGGGATCCCCACACAGGCTCATCCCGCTTGGCAACCAGAGATTTAAAAGAAAAGCAGGAATCAAAGGAGATTTAAAAAAAACCCAAACAAACCAACCAACCTTCCCTACCTGCCCACAACCCTGACCCTGCAGTTTTGATTCCCACCCTGGGATGGGATTTGGGAGCAGAGGGGGGTTGCAGCAGGCTTGGGGGACAAGGCAGCGTCCTTCCCGCTGCTGGGAGGGCTGGAGGAGCCTCCTCCACCCGGGGCTGAGCCCTGGCGCCCACACAGCAACATCCTTGTGCAACAGGCAGAGTGTGGGGGGCACCCCAAGGCACGGCCCTGCCCGACAGACCATCCACCCGGGGCACAGGGAATATGGCACTGTTCTGTATTTCAGGCGACAGCAGGACTCGCTTCCCTTCCCCAGCAGGGGCCAAGTCTAGTTAAGGCAATTTAAAATTAACCCAGGTTTGGCATTTGTGAGCTCCTCCTTCCCTGTGTGACCCTGCTGTCAGCCCAGGGGAGCTCAGGGGTCTGTTTTTCCCAGGAACCCATCCCTGGGGGCGGCAGGAGGAGGATGCTCCCAGAAAGAGCAGCAGCACAAGAGGCAGCGACCCCCTCACCCAGCTTGCAGCAATCATCCCTTTTGCATTTCCAAGCCTCTCCACTGCACCACGGCTCCACCGGCACTCCAAGGGTTTGTTCCCTCTTCCAGAGCCTGGAACTAGTGCTGCTCAGATGTTCCCAGCCCATCGGGATGCCTCGCTGCCTACGCCCTCTGCATCCTGCCTGGCAGCTGAGCTGCAGACACAACCTGACAGTGCAGAGATCCAGGGAATCTCGGGGGGTCTCACTGGATCCCAGCTCGATCTGCACCCCAAAGCCCACCCTCCAGGCCATTGTCTGCTCTGGCCAAGATTAAAATGCAGAGGCACACACACAAGAGATCAGTAAGAACTCGATGGCACAAGCTGAAGCCATCAATCAAACCCCAAGCAAGCTGGAAGCCTCGGGCAGGGCCTGGTGTTCCAGGTATCAACAACATCATTAAAGGAGGACAACCGGGGAAGAGAGAACAGGCACAGGCTGGTGAAATACTTTAGGAAAGGCAAAAAGGTGGGAGAGCTGGTCTTAGTGGGACACACACCCCACAGCAGCTGGACCCATAACCTCCAAAGGGCTTTGGAATTGCTTTTTGCATGACCCTGACCGAGTCATGTCCAAATTAAAATACACATCGAGGGTATTTGGGTTAGATTTCTAAGATATGCTCATATTCTATGTAGGGTAACATAAAACAGCAATAAAACCGAGGTCAGCTAGTTCAAATTCCCCATTTTCCCCTGCCAGTACTGTATCTGTAGTGAGCAGCCTGGGAATTAATTCACAGGGTTAGTGAGGAGAAGAAACGTTCTCTTAAAATTAACTAATGAATTATAGTAGCAAAATTAGGGTAGGTTAGGTCTGATATAACTGATGGGCAACTCAGTCCACACACATGATGTTTTTAGGCACACAAACTCCCCTCCCTAAGTGGAAGGGAGAAGAAGCAAAGGTAATACCAGCATTGAAGTCCCTGTGTTAAAAGTATGGTCATCCCACTAAAAAAAAGCACCTCTCAAACCGCTCTGGCCAGGCCAAAGACCACCACAGTGCCTGGTGTTCAGAGAGTCCCTCTCCACCCCATCTCCCTGCTCTAGGCACTGGATTTGGAATTTTTAAACACAGTCTCAGCATGAATTGGAGAAATCAGCCCGGTCTGGCCCCTGCTCGGAGCCGACCACAGATGTGTCTCAGTGGGGCAGTGGCTCTGCTTTCCCAAAAGTGGGAAGCTGAGCAACCATCCTGCCCTGGTTTTACATCCCTCTGTTTAAGTCTCCTCTTGGCAAAGCAGTCCAGGAGATTTGAGGAAGGTAAAGGCAGCTTTTAAAATAAAACAAGTCTTTCCTCACATTGCACCCAAGGCACTCCGTGGCCCCGGAGTCGGGAAGCGCACCCCACGCAGGGTGGTCTGGAATTAATACTCAGGGGTCAGAGGGGAAAGAATTGTGCACCAGTGCCAAAAACCTGATTATTTGACAGTGGGATGCAGCAGAGAACTGACATTTAAAGCCCATTTTCTTGCAGCACTAACCAGTATTCAACTGGAAAGGAAGAGCCATCAGATCAACTGTCTGCTGTTGCACTGAGAAAACCAGCTGAAAATGTCCTTCATCCGAAAGGCCACGCGGCCGCAACAGGATCATCCATCTTTACTTTAAAAAATCCCTCAGGATGGAGGGTTTATATGTGCTCTGCCTGGTGGCATCGAGAATCTGGAGGTTTAGCTCTCTTTTAAATAAGCAACCGTTACACCCCCTCCAGCTAAATCCCAACGCCGCATCCTCGGTGTCCGTGAGGAGACCTTTTGGAAAGGCAGAGCACGAAGTCCTGCCAAAGCCTGGGAGGGGGAGAAGGGAGAGGGGAGATATGCTGCTGGTTGTCTGAAAACCCTTGGCACATCTTTGGTTACGGGAGGAAAAAAGGATGTGGTGGAAGGTTTGGCCACCTGATTTCTGTAAGAAGTGAACCCGGGAGGGAGGGGGAGGAGGGGATGGGACTGTGGCTAATCCGACCACTCGTCCTCGTCGAACTCGGAGGAGTCGTCCTCGGAGTCGCTGTATTCCACAGCGATGCGGCGTGACAGGATCGTGGCCACGTCATTCCCTACAACGTCCCGCTTCTCCTGCTCCCTCTGCTCCTCCACCTTGCGCAGCTGGAAGCCTGTAGGGAACAAGGGAGCGGAGGGGGATCATGAAAAGGCTTTGGTTGCACTGGAATCTCCCACGCAGCCTTGTCACAGTCCCCCGAGCAAGGCGGGCCCAGAGTGCTGGGATAACACTGATGGTGAATGACAGCCCGGACAGGCTGGGCAGGGAGGGGGAATGGGAAGCAAATCCTTTCTGTGCTGCTCCAAGGGCTAACACCAGTGCTGCAAATCCACAGCAAAGGTGGACCACCCCAGTTCCAGCACTGCCATTCCCAAAGGTGCAGGGGGAGGCAATAAAACCCAGCAAGGTGCTCGTGAGGGGGGGCAGACAAGGAAGGACCCCAAGGGACAGGTCTCGAGCAGCGGGGCAGTCACACAGCTTGCATGAGACAGCTCCCAAATGCTCCCACTGGGATACTGTGGGGTTTTCCAGAGCCAAAGGAGATGGAAACAGAACCTCAGAACCTCACCTTGCCGAATAGCCGAAAGCAGATCACTCCTGGCATCACTAACCGCGGGCAAGGATGACTTGGGCTTGGAGGCGGCGGTGGCCGAGGGTGGCGGCGGGGGTGGGGGGCCATCCAGGCTCCCAGAAACCAGTGGAGGTGGGCCAGGAGGCGGGGGGGGCGGAGGGGGGGGCGGTGCACTCCC
>JAWWLV010000070.1:5921423-5939622 GCA_035041135.1 Platyrinchus mystaceus
GGTGGGAGCGCACTGGAATATTCGAGTGCAGGAGGGGGTGGAGGGGGTGGAGGGGCAGCAAACTCGGGGTGAGGGGGGAAAGAAGGGGGTGAGGGCGGCGGGGGGGTTCCTGGGGAGGGGAAGCCCATGGGAGGTGGTGGAGGGGGGGGGTTTCCCATCAGTGGTGGTGGTGGAGGAGGAGCTGGAGGGGGAGCAAAGCCCGGCCTGGCTGCCGAGGGGGATCCGATCGGAGGAGCTGGTGGTGGGTGGCTCGGGCTGACCAGGCTGGACCGTTTGGTCCCTCCAGAACCAGAACCTCTTTGGTTGTCTACAGGATAGCTGTGGCAACAGAAGGAGAGAGAGAGAGAAAAACAAGGAATTAGCTGTGAGGGCAGATCAGACTGTACAGTCTCAATGTTAATGCAAATCATGTGTGTTCGCTGCAGTCCAGACCAAAAAAAACCCAAGTTCCAGCTTTAACTGGTGTTTCCATGAGACCTCAACTCCTTGGTTTTAGTTCCCTCGCAGTGTTTCTTTTGGCCTTCACCTCCAGAACAAAGGAAAGCTGCTGGGGACGGGCAGGAATGCTATCCCTCCATCCCATCTCCCAGGCTGACAAGAACACCCGCCACCTCACCTCTCTGAGCTCAGAGCAGCCTCCTGGCCCCAGAGCTCCTGCAGCAAAACACCCCTCCTCACTGAGGTCAGGCTCGTGACACGCCAGGCAGGGATGTCTGCCGTGATAAATGGCACGAGGAGGGGCGGGGGAGCCAGGAAAGCATATGCTCTGAACACCTGCTAGGAGCAGATCTCCTCACCGGATTCCACGGCTCGGAGCAGCAGCCATGCCTCACAGCTCACCACGGGGAGCAAAGGGGAAGGCTTGGAAACCCAGTGCTGCTGATGCATCAGTGACTGAATCTCCCATGATGGAGGTTGTGTTCATACCAGAAAATTCTACACGCAAGGGAAGCCCCAAACCGACACCTCCTCCCATGGCAAGACGGAGAAATAAGGTACATTTGGCACAAAAAACATCACCATTTCTTACAGTGCTGATCCAAAACAGACTCCTGGAGATCAAACCAAGCACCCAGGGTTCATTATAAAAACAACCACCAAAACAAAACCAGAGAGGGGAGAGCTGTGTGGCTGGGCAGAGATCTAAGCAACCACATAAGGCAGTGTGAGCTTCATCTGAGAGCTTGTGTCTGCTCTGCCCGAGAGGCACAGGCTGCAGAGTGCAGTGCTGGGTATCTCTGACACATCAGAAGAGCCTTTGCTGCAGCAATGCTGCCTTTGGATAAGATGGAGACAAGCCAAGCAGCCCTGTCTATCAGACAGACTTGCTTTTGTTACTCTTGACTCAGTTTTACTGTCTTTAAAACAAAAAGTCTGCTCTTGTTTCACCCTTTGTGTCTTGAGCCACTGCTGGACCGTAACTCTCATCTCTAGAGGTGCCTGGGAGTCACCATTTCATTCAACCCAAAGTAAAATGCCCTGAACTTGCACCCAAGTCCCTGGGAAGGAGGCAGCTGCTGTGCTCAAGTCCCTGAAATTCAGCTACATCTACATCTCCAGTGCCCACGTCGTGCGTTTCCCAAAGATCAGGGGGCAAAACGGTAAAAAAAAGAGGTGAAAGAAACTGTTCTTTGCAAAGCTCCGTCATGGAATATCCTGAGCTGGAAGGGACTCACAAGGATCATTGAGTCCAACTCCTGGCCCTGCACAGGACACCCCAACAATGCCACCATGTGCCTGAGAGCGTTGTCCAAACGGAACACGAGACCTCCCTCTGGAACAACTGCACTGGAAAACCCAGGCAATGGAGCCAAACCATTCACTGGGACCCTGCTGTGGAATAAATCCACTCTTAGTTCTCCCTTTCTGTCTGGGAATGATGGCAGTGGCTGGGATTCATGGAGAGCTGTGCTGCCTGCACCTCTGCCCCTGCCTGCAGTTGCACTTCCCCTCCAGACAGGAGCATTCTGGTTCCCATACAACACCCGTCAGGAAGTTCTGCTGAACTATCTCAGCCCGTCTCATGTCATCCTTTTACACCACCTACTACTCCTTGGTGACAGAAGGGATCCCGTAGGCTTACCTAAATTCCACCGGGGGTGGAGGCAGGCTGTCATCTGGGAATGAAGGAGGTGGTGGCACAATGGAGTCAGTCTGCGGCGGTGGCGGGTAGCAGTTCCCATCCATGCTCTCGTTGGAGCCGATGCTGCCGTTCTGATACACCATGTTGGAGGGGTACCTGGGCCAGAGCAGGATAAGCAGGTTATTTAATGAGCTCGAGGCAATGTCTAAAGCTTGTTTTTCCTCAGAGAGTCGCCCGGAGAAGCTGTGGTTGCCCCGTTCCTGGAGGTGTCCAAGGCCAGGTCGGACGGCGCTTGAAGCAACCATGGCAGGGGGTGGAACTTAATCCTTGACATCCTTTCCAAACCAAACCATTCCAGGATCCTATAACATTAAAAAAAACCCCTCTCCTTCTCAAAGATAAAGAACCACATACACCTGCATTAGTTTGCTCTGCATAATTCTCTGGCTACAATTTGCCCAGATGCTCCCGTTTGTTTATTGCTGCCACACACCAGAACAGCACTAGCATATATTTTAATAAACAAGGAAACATCTAAATAAACAGATTTTCCTTAACCTTTCATTTTGTGAAAACACTTAGGAGTGTTTGGACCAACTTGGACTTAGAGAACTTGCAGTTACACTGAGTGTCATCAGTGGCAAAAACAGAGGAGGTACTCAAGGATGCCAAAAAATAAGCTTGAGAATAGAATATCAAAAAGGACCCCAGAAACAATGATGCCTTTAAAACAACTACCCAAAGCTGGAATAGTACTGAAGGAAGAGACTCTCAGTGAGCTCATTTCACTGTGGGGTGGTGGAACCACCCCATTTTTGGGGGGTCTGGACCCTGAGTGAATTCAAACACATGAACACACACACAAAAAAAAGAGAGGAGCAAGAAAATGGTGCTGTTGTGCTGCTCGATTCCCCTGCTAGAAACCAAACCTGCTCTCCTATTAAACTAAAAGCAAGTTTTATTTTTAGCTGGAGAGTGTGATTTAAAGAGAGATTTTTTTTTTTTCTTATATGAAAGGAAGCTGCAAGGGAGAAGAGCATTGTGGGGAATTCGGTCTGCTTCCAGCCTTGCTGGTGTCAAAAGTTAAATGAATTCCCAAGCCAGAAGTGCTAAAGAGAGATCTGTAGCTTGAAATACTCGGATGGGGAACGGCCCCCGCTCCAACTTTGGGGTGTGAAGAGCCATTTGCGAAACGTTAACAAAGCAATCCCACAATGCCGGCGAGATCCCACCCTGGGCTGGGCGTGAGGGGAGGGCAGAGCCGAGGCTCCCAACACCTCCCTGCCCACGGGCAGCCCGGGGGGAGCGGCTGGAACCGTGCAGCTCCCGGGTTTATTTGGCAAATTTGAAATCAGCAGACGGATTTGCTCTGGAGAACGTGATTAGTGGCAGTATCGATCCGTGGAGCCGGAGGAGCTGCAGAGCAGCATCCCAATCAACCCGCCCCAGACCTGCTTACCCAGCAGGGCCGTGTTTGTCCTTTGACTCGACAAATTCTTGTCCCATTTTCAGCTTCTCCCACTCTTCCTTCCGGGTCTTGATTTTCCGTGGATTCACGTTGCCTCGGTTCGGGTTCTCCTTTTTCTCTTTCTAAGGGTGGAGGAATCAAACACAAGCTTTGTTTAGCTTTGAATTCACTGGGCATGGGGAGGGACAGGCCAGGCCTGTGGCATCTAAAATGAAGACACGTTCTCAAAGAGGATTTTCAGCTGACTTTCCCGATTGCTGCACGCTCCAGAGATCTCCCATACAGAAAATCTGGAGCACAAAAACTGCCAGACAACACCAGATTTCCCAGTGCAACCCAGACATGATTCCATCATTACCTCCTGGCACAACCACCTCGAGGGCAGTGAAAGCTCAGTTTCTCACATCAATTGAGATTTTGGCCTCTGTGTCAAGAATTCCAAATCTCAGCATCATCCTGATGGTGTTTAGTGTTCTGGGGTGCAATATGGACACCTGCCCACAAAGACCTGTGCTTTATCCTCACTCTTCATTCTAACATACCCCAAGTCTCTCTTATTTCAATTGAAAAAGATCACGATCTGTTTTGATATTTAATACTCCAGTTGCTCAGCAGCTAAATAAAGTATGTTAAAACTACATCTTTCATGGTATGACATAATTTAACACCAAGGCCCAAAGATGATGGCATTTGGAAAAACCAATTAAGGGGATCTTTATTTTCTTTGTTTAATTAACAAGGATGAGGGCAAACCAGGTAAAAACTTCACTGAATTGATCCCTGAAGAGTTTGAAAGTGAAAACCTGAATTCCGGATGGCAACTGTGGTGTCCAAGATTTATTAACACTTCCCACCTCCTATTCCTCCCTGCCAATGACTCCCACTTCCTCACCCTATGTTTCCTCTTCTCCTTCATGATATCCTTGGTGTCCTGAAGCATTTTCTCTTTCCAGAGGTCGAAGAAATATGAAGGATCCGTGTAGAATTTAAGCGCCTCTTTGCCATCATCCCTGGAATGGGGAGGGGAAAACAACACATAGAAAGGGGTCAACTCACACATCTGAAGCCCAAAGAAAACACAAGGCACAACCTCAGATGGCAATTTAAAAGTGCAGTGAGATGGTCAAACAGGCTGGTCTTGCCTCTGTCCCCCATTTCAGACAGGAAGAGACCCCCAGCCTTCCTCATCCCGGCCTCTCCCACTTCCCATCCCTTCTGCCCTCACACAGACTCTCCGCTACCGAGCACCCGAAGAGCTCCACTGCTCTGAACAACCACCAAGAGAGCAGCAGGTCTCTCCCTTTAACTCCCTCTGGTTTGTGTTGCGTTTCTGGTGTGAAAAAACCCCTCCTTCTCCAGCTCAGGAACCCTAAATCAGAGCAGGAACGTCCTTGAGACTCCCGAGTGAGTGCACGCACACACACACACACACACACACACACACACACACACACTCCCTCTCCTCCCACTTTGCAGTGCAGCCGCGTCTGGCAGGAGACAGCTGCCTCCAGCTATCTGTAATTACTTTTTACCTGTTCAAAAGATATTTATGGATGTGGGATAAGTCTCTGGATTCTGACCCCCTTTCCGTCTACTACCCCCAAGATGAAATCGGAGCGGGGCTCCGATTTCATCTTGTGGGTAGTAGAAGGAAAGGGGGTCAAAATCCAGAGATCCAGAACTGGTTGCACAGCCAGTGTAGGTCCCACCAGATGTCCCAGACCAGGTGCTGGAGGCCACAGGAAGAGTCTCCAGGAGGCTGCTGTGCCCACCTGGGTGAGAGCCACTTCCAAGGGAACGCTCTGCGCTGCGGCTCTTTGGAAAGGAGCCACGGGGGCCACGGAGAAGCACATGAAAAAAATGCCTCCTCTGCAGCACACCCAGCGTGGTTCTGCAGTGCCAGCCAAGCCTTGCCCCAGGGCAGTCACAAAAGTGACAGCAGGGAACCAAAGAGATGGTTTTCTGGCTGCATCCATTTGTACGACCCCAAAAGCAAAGTTTATGTGATCCAGAGGATGAAGATTTCCTGGTGGATCTCAGTTTAGTAACTCAATATGCCATGGGAAACGGCCACCTCAACACAGCACCTCCCCCAGCAGGCTGGGAGGAAGAGGATCTCCTCTGCAAGGGAACAAGAAGGCACTGCAGCCATACCTGTAAGGTGAGAGGATGTTGAGAGGTGGAGGAGTATTGCAGGTCCTGTAGGTTTCGAGGACAGGCACAGGGAGAGAATCTCTGTCAAAGAGCTTCTGGTCCTGAGTGGTGGAGCTTTTGAAGGCCTTCCTGGTGTTAATGCCTTGCAAGGAGACTGTAAGGAAGAGGAGAGAGCAAGTGAAGAGCAGCTTGACCCAGGCCAATGACACTGAAGACCAAGCAGTGAACATCTGATTTCACTTGGAGTTCTTGGCATGCTTTGCACTTCTTAAGGTCAGGTTCCTTTTCCCACAGGTCCCCTGGGAAACCCATCAAATCTCCGAGTGTGCCGTGCCAAGATCCGCTGCTGTATGGACACAGCTCTCTCAAGAGGTTTGGAACCTCTGTGACCAAGCTCAGGCCACTCAGCCACTGGCCATCCAGCTGCTGGAAAGCGAGTTCCCACATGGAGACTCACCAACAAGCAAATCCACCCCTGGCCAAAAAGGCTGTGTCCACCTGAGCGGAGGAAACAGCCCCCTTTGGGGAGGGAAGGAAACAGCGCCTCTCAGCTCCAGAGGAGACATTCCAGCACCCATGGCAGCGTCCCACTGGTTTTATGGCACTGGACCCACCATGCTGACTCAACAAGAACCCCTGTGCTCCACTCCATTACCTTCTTCCTCTTTGGGGTCCAGCTGAGTGACTTTGACTTGCAAGCGGTCGACCCTCTCGACCAGGACGCTCACCCGAGAGGCAAAGGTGTTGGCTTGAGTAAACAACTCTCCAAATATGTCTTCTGCAGATTTACCTGGAATATTAAAGTGTCCATGTCACCCCTGTGAGCTACACCAGACCATACTCAGTCTCCCAGCTTGTTTTCTTGAAGAAAGAAGAAAGGAAGAAAGAACCAACCGTGCTTCTTTTCAAGTTTGTCAGGGTTGAGTTTAACATCCAGGAGGAAAACACTTTGTTCCACCAAAACCTGACATTTCCAAGAGATCTTCAAGCAATAAGGAAACAATTGAGACATACTTTAAAGTCTATTAAAGTAAAGAACTAAAGAGGGCTGAAAACACTACACTGGTCTGAGTCTGGATGGGTCTGAGGGTCCTTTAAGATTCTCTGCTGTTCTGTTTATTAGACAAGGAAATACAGTTAGATTTTTATTGCTCTGGAGAATCTCAAAGGCTCCCAGTCTCCAGCAGACCTGCCTCCAGGGGAACTGGCACATATTTACAAGCTCAAAGCACTCTGGAAGCAGAGAGCAGACCCAGTCCTTGATCCCGAAGCCGGAGCTGTAACCGCAGCCAAAAGCACTGACCCTGTTGTTCCTTCAGGTGGCAGTGTCTGAAAAATTGATGCGTTCACGTTGATCCTAAATCAAAACCAAAGGGGAAACTTCTCAATCAGGGACATTCTCTCTGGAACAGCTTGGACTGCCCAGGGGGCTGCTATGGCAAACACCATCCGTTGTTTGGGCCAGGGGTTTGGATCAGGAACTCGCTGCACCACTTACAGGCGCCACAAAAAGATGTCCCTGTTTAAAAGGGAGTTTAAAAAACCTACACACGCAACAAGGGATGGCCACAGGTAGACAGAGGGGGGAGAGCTGGAAGAAAACCAAGCACTTCCAAAGAGTCCTGTCTTTTTGTTCTGCTCCCAGGCACAGCCCAAGCCAGGGAGCCTCAACCACGCCGAGGACAGACTTGGCACCAACAGCAGACATGGGCCCGTGGCGTTCCCACTGATGGGAAACATTTCCAGCCACGGCTGCTGAGTACAGGGCTGCTCCCAATAAGCAGCCTGGTTTTGAAGTGCATCATCATATGGTCAACACTTTGCTCTGGAATCTGTTACTCCCAAAGATCCTCACTGACATTCAGGAGAGGATAACCAGTTGGGAGTCTAACTTCAACAGCAGTTTTGGGAAATGTGGCTGTCTGCGGAGTCCCATCAGAGAGATGAGCGCCCCTTGCACAAGGCAAGGCGAGGGCATCCCCCAAAGCCCAGTTGCACAAACACTCCCAGCTGTCTAACCCAACATATCAGCTCTGTTCCTGCTCCCAGAGCTCCTTGTTCCTGCTCCCAGGAGATCTCCTTACACTGCCAAGCACGGGGAACCAGCCAGGTTAAAATTCAACCTCCTCCACCCCTTTTGGTGGCAATGCCAAGCTCCAAGTGTTTGTAGAAAGCAAATGCTGGAGGTTAACTTCAACTGACCTCTTCCTTCCACCCTCCCAGACCGTACAGACTCCACATATGAGCCATTAACAAGCCCAAGCAGCTTTCCCCAAACCCATGAGAAGGGTTTTATTTCTGGAGACCCAAGGGCCAGGTAGCTCTTGCCCTCTCCATGTTCAACATCAGCACAGACCAGCTCTCCTATTTGACCAAAGAGAGTCAAAATTTATCTGTGGGAAAATCTGAAACCTTCCAGCAACATCTCGAAAAAAAAAAAAGAAAAGCTGTAATTCGGTTTCTACTTTCACGAGAAGTGAAAATACTTTCTGAATTTCACAAGGAACTGCAAAAAAGCACTTGGGGTGGGGAAAAAAATGAAGTCCTCGGTTTGCAAAGTGTTTTTCAAGTGTAAAATAATATATAACAGCATTTTATATACTGGTCTTGACCCTGGAGGGAAAAGAAGGGATGGTCTGTGTCCCCTTTGCCTGTGTAAGTGCACCTGGAGTTACTATCCAGCACCTCACACGCCGCCCGTGCTTCACGCACACTTTTAGATGGGGCAAGACAGAGATTAATTTTTTAGTTTAGTTACTTTGACTGCAAAAGCACAGCTTACAATCAGAATTATCTTTGTCATGCACTGGCAGGAAGACAGACGGCATGATTTAATAGGTCCTTCCATCCTTAGCTTGTGGGTTCTATAAAATCACACAAAAAACGCGCGGTCGACTTATACAAAGTGCTCCCAGCTGCGATAGTAACGAAGGGTAAACTCACTGGAATATGAAAGTTTGACAAGATTTATGTTTGCATCTTTGTAAAGAGACTGTGGTGCACCAGGCATGGCTGATTATTCACTTGACAGGGCTGTCACAGCCTACTGAACCCACTCTGCGTTCCTCTAACAGTCAAGGTACAAGGAAAGAGCGGGTTTGGCTTTTTGGAAGAGAGAGGAAAGGGTGGGGGGCAGGAGTTTGGGGCATCTGGGTGCAAGTGCAGGCTAAATATTGCTTTATTTAAAATACTGCTGACCCTGGGGAAGCGGATGGTGCTCAGCATTTCCTCCCCACCTGCCTCGCTCCCCCCTCACTCCCAGTGTCAGCAGGAGCCACCTCTCCCACAGCTTCTCCTCCAGGTACCAGCTCCCACCTCCTCCCTGCATCCCAGCTCCCAGGGTAACCTTCCCAAGGGAGAAACCAGGCTGCAATTTGTCTCCCAGCGCTTCAGAAGCAGAGAAGCTTTGAATATCTGAGCTGTGCAAAGGTCTAAACCTGCAGGATCTGGCCAGGGCTCTGTCACACTAACCCACGGAGTGTCTCCAGACTGGGATAAGCCTTCCCTGCAGCTGGGATTTGCACAGCTTTACTGCCTCCTTCCTCACCATTTCACATGCAGGAGATGGATTTTACTCACACTCCACAACCATCTTGGCTACCAGACCTAACAAATGAACACCAAGGGCCAGTTGAACACGAGCACAGAGCCTGGTCTCGCCTGTGCAGTGACATTTCTCCAACCCAACAGAATGTGACACAGACTGGCAGCAAACGCGGGCCCAGATTTCAGTGACAGCCATGGTTTGCACTGCTGGAAAGAGGCTGCACCCAAACTTTCCCTGCCACATGGCGGAAAACAAGGGGCCTGCTTTGCAGAGCAAGCAGAAGGGCTTGCAAACACCACAGAGAAGCTAAACAATAGATTAATTTGATTATCGGAGTCTCGCTTCAAGGACAAAGGTGGTTAATCAGAACCCAGAGCATTTCAGCAGAGTACAGAGTCATCCCGGAGAGACCACAATCAACTCCTCATTTTTTCCTAGGGCATGTAGGCCCGTGTTTTCCCTCCAGCTTTTCCAAGGCTATGGGTCAGCCCACTGGAGAGCTGAGCCAGGCATTGCTCCAGCTCCTGCTGCCATTTCAGAGCAGCCCCAAGCCCCTGATGCTCCAGAGGCACCGCTTGGCTCAGCCAGGTCTTTGGGTCTCACAACACAACAAACAGCAGCAGGGGCAAACAGGAGCTTCTGCGTGGGGGCTTTAATTATCTTTCATTATAAATGAGACTACTGACATGGTGCAGATTCAACAGAGTCAAGCTCCATTTAGTAGCTCGTGCAATTACAGGCACGTTCTCTGACACAAGATCCCGGCTGCTCCGAGAGCCTCCCATTTTACAAGCCTGAGTTGTGCTCCATCCTTCCATCTGCAGTTTCACTGCAGCCTCCCTCACACACACACACACACACACACACACACATCCACACACACCCCCCTCCCCATTTTCTCCTAGATAGGAAGGCAGTGGGACCGGGGATATGAAATTAGCATCGGATTTCTTTAGGAAAACATTTTAGCATTACCCAGGGAAGGCAGATGGGGGAGAAATAGGAACACGAGAGTAGAAAGGGAGCTAAATAAAGAGCAGTAGCGACTCCTGAGGGCAACGCGCAGGCTCGCCATGGTACTCACTCAGGCTGCCCAGCTGTCGAATGACATTTGCCAGGGTGATGTTGGTCACGCATTCCAGCTCGCTCCGAACGCTAGGCAACGTCTGACGGCACAGGTGCCTTGGCTCAATGTTCCTCGTTACTAACGGCATGGTGGACCTGCTTCAGGCACTGTTCTGAAAGATGAAAAACAACCCAAAAAAGAAACAGGAAAGGATTACTCAACCGCAAATTCCAGGCACACCAGAGCCGTGGTGTTCGTTTTTCCTGCTCTCCAATGGCTTTATTTATAAGCCTTCGCTCCCCCCACCCCGGCTCCCCCACCCTGAGAAAACTGGTTCATCAGAAATAAAGATCCTGCTGTTCTCTGACTTGCAGTGACAGCACAGCCCCACCAGCTCAGGTACAGAGGCAGAGATGGAGAACTCCACATCTTCGCCCACACGCAGCCCTTGTTCCTTCCCTTCCTACCCATCCGTGGTCTCCTTCCTCCCGCGCTCACACGCAGCCTCTTGCGTGACTCTTACAAGCTCTTCTTCACAAACATTTCAAACTTGCAAGCAAGAGTTGCTTAAACCGAGGAGGTGAAGATGGGAGATGTTATTATTTAAAAAAAAAAAAAAAAAAGGAAAAGAAAAAGAGGAAAAAAAAAAAAAAAAAGGGAACGGAACAGCTTCTCCCAGCACACCAAAGCACACGCGGTGCCTCCCTCCTGGAGCAGCACACAGGGCTCTCCTGGAACAACAGGAAGCGCTTGCAGCTGACCAGGAAACTTTCTGGTGACTGTTCCTTATCCTGCAGGCTGCACCCCTCTTCCCTTGGGAAATCCCCCGGGGATGAGGTTTACACTGGACCATTGTTTTCGTGCTAGAGCGGTTTAAGGCTGAGGGAGCTCTGCTCAGGATGCGGGACTGGAGCGCGCTCAGAGAGGAGTCAAGATTGATTGTACAACAGGCAGCACAAACTTCCAGTTCTTTAATTTAAAAAAAAAAAAAAAGAAATAAAAAACCTGAAGGAAACGGAGTGTCCGGAAGTTGCGCTTTGGACAGAAAACACTTTTATGTGCAGGTCAGTGCCTTGAACTCACAAAAGTCTCCTCTGCTAACAGGCCCAAACACTGAAGCAACAAACAGCTGGATCATCCAGCTCCAAGAGAACAGGAATCCTGGGTGACCAGCTCACTACAAGGAGCACGAGACACGCCTGAAATCTTTAGGACTAAGTGAAAGCAAATACATCCCAACTTCTTGATTAATTTAGAAGGGGAAAGAATCACTTTTCTAGGTCAGCTGAGGAACAACCCAAGAGAAGCAGGCAGCTCCCATGTGATAGGCATGCGGATCTGCTCGGGCTGGGTGTAAAAATAAAACAGGAAGAGAACAGCTTGGGGAACATGGCTTCCTGTCACCACCAGCAAAAACCCAAGAACCAGAAAAAATCAGCTGTTTGCTCTTGACTTTGAGCCACCCTTTGATAGTCTCTGTGGCAGCTGGCAGCTTATCTTTGAGGTCCAGGAGTCCTTCCTGGATGCTTTTCTATCAGGGTGTTAAGAGGAAGAAGTGGGCATTATCCCTCCTAATTACCTCACCAGCCAGATTTTGAATTGCTAAATTTGACCCATTAAGGCAGAGGAGTTCAAGAGCCGCAGCACCCGGCGCTGGGATATCTCCCAGACAAGCAGATGCAGGTTGCTGCCATTTTGCAACAGTCTCTACACGAGGGATTTCACAGAATCAGAGAATCACAGGATGGTTTGGCTTGGAAGGGACCTTAAAGATCATCTCGTTCCAACCCCCTGGGCAGGGACACCTTCCACTAGAACAGGCTGCACGGAAAAGGGTCTCCAAAACCAGGCACTGCACAGAACAGGGAGATCTGCATCCAAATAAATAAAAGCAAGACCCTCTGAGGATCAAGTCCACGTTGTTCTTCACCGTGTCCAAGCACTGCCACAGCCATCAGGATATTTAAAGAACAGGGTGAACTAAGGAAGGGCTCCGACCTTCGCTTCCCAACACCCTGTGTTTTATCGATTCCAGCCCAAGCCCTACAATCTTTTGTCAGCTTTAGTGCTTCATGCCAGACAAACTTTCCCAGCTCCCCCCAGACTGCAGTCTGCACCAAGAAGCAGCTCTCATAAACAAGGCAGCATTTGCAGGCTGCCTGCATCCAGCTTTTCTCCCCCGTGCTTCCCCAGGGCTCGGCCAGGGAGCACACGCGGTGGGATCTGCAGAGCCGGAGTGGACAGCCTGGCTGGAAACCTTCCAAGGTGTAGGACAGACAGAAGGAAAACAGCAAGAGGGAAAAATAAGCCTGGAAGTAGGGGGTGAGATGTGAGCACAATGTATAAAAAGAGACAAAAAAAATCCCCCCAAAGATGATGGATAGCGTGGTCGGATAGGCACAGGTAGCACTGATCCCTGCAAGGATGGGGAAAACAGGGCTGAAAATGGAGCAGTGCCCCAAATACCCACAGAAAAAAAAGGCTCAGAATACGTTGCCTATGTACAGCCACCCCAAAAGTGTTTGCCTTCAAAGCATGCTTTGAAACTAAAAGCAAGGAGTAGTGGTGAAAATTGCCTTTTTTTTTTTTTTTAAATGAAAAACAACGGTAGAGCACCAGTACAACACCAGTCTGCACCGGTGCAAGACAGCAGAGATAAGGGCTAAGAAAAACACTCCCTTTATAGCCCAGCTCATCCTGCCAGCCACCCCCACCCTCTGGGCACAGCCACACTCCACTGCAGAACCGAGTTTCACCCTCGTGATTGCCACAACAGCCTCCTCGGGCTTCCCAAGGCCACGGGGACGGCTCTGCTGCCCCTAAAACCAGCCAGGATCCAGCAAACTACGGGATTAGCCCTGTGGAGCACCGGAGATGAGCAAGGCAAGGAGGGCAGGATGGGCTGTGGACAACCACCCTCCTCTCCCAGCAGCTTCTTAAGGGGTAAGAAGCGTTTTAAAGCAAAAAATTCCCCTCCTCCGAGCAGGACAAGGAGCTTCGAGGTTTCAGGAAGGAAATCTGGGACCCACATGAGCAAAAAGAGCAGTCGATGCCCCCCACGAGAACGCTGTTAGACCTTGTTTTTCCCCCGGAGTGTTTGGAGGGGAGGGACAGAGATAACAGCTAATGGGCTCCTGTAAAACCTTCATGCCTCCTGAGTAGGCGGGACGAAGATTAATAGGGTGGACTGGAAAATAAGTGGTGTATTTCGAAAGCAGGAGGCAGGTAGAGCAGAAAACCAGGTGTGGAGAAGCACAAGGTGTGAGAGCAGAGGGGGAAGGAGGAAGAGGAAGTAAAACACTGGAGCCCAGCGAAAGGCATGAACTGGGGGCAGGGAGGAGACACAGTAAATGAAAGAAGGGACAGAGCTAAAAGAGCTTTCCGGGAGGCTCCTGCTTTTTATTCTTTAAGAGAGTCATTAAGGAGCCGATTGACAGCACAGAGCCAGGCACGGGCCATCCAGAACCACTTCCCTTTCTGTGCTCAGGGCATGACAGCACAGCAGAATTCCACCCCGGCCGGCCAGCCTGGTCATCAGGCATTAGTCACTGTCACACAACCACCGCACACCATATATTATAACTAAATCCTACCATTCACATGCAACTTGAATGAATTGCAAGGCCGAAAATCCTTATCTTTGGGGCAAAGATAAGCGTTTCCATTTGCTTATGAATGCTGGAGATTAGATTTGTTTCAGGAGTAGAGTTTTGGGGTGTGGACACTGTTTTTAAGAAGCTGCAAGAATGACATGGGCACAGAGGACCTGCCTTGATCCCAGTGTAATGGGAGAGGAGACCAAGTGTGTTCAAAGTAAGAGGAAACTGCCTCTAGAAACAGAAAACTGCCTGCAACAGATTCATGATGAATATGGAGAACTAAGGAAGTCTTCAAATTGCCACACGGTGCAAGGCAAGAAGTTCAGTGATCTCTGCTGGCTGGGACAGCCTTAAGGAAAATCCACAAACCCTGCATCAATGATGCTCAAAAGACTCATCCTCCCAACCACTGTGCTTCACACCTCCTTAAAAACAAGGCTTCTGTCACACTGACAAATGATTTTCCTCTCCCACTTGAACCAGACCCTTCTTACCTGCTCCCAAGCATTTCCTCTGAAGCCTCCAAGTCACGACTTGAACCAAAGAAGGCTCCAAGCCCTGATGTGAGGGCAGTGACTAAACACCAAACCCTCTGAAAAGCCCGGCTTCGCTCCCTTCCCCACCTCCAGCCGGCCATTGCCAGCATTCCTCATCATTTCCCCTCTCCCAAAATGCTTACGCAGGCGCTGCCGAGCCCCGGCCGCTCCGGCCCAGAGGAAAAGTTTGCTGAGCACGACAAAAGGCCCTGGAAGCTGAACTCACCGCTCCTACATTCCTGCTGCTCTTCCAGCCACAACTGGCACCTCGTTTCCAGGGTTCACCCTTCCTGACAACTCCCGAGCTTTCTCACCGCGCTCATCCTGGTCTTGGACGCCTCGTGTTTCTCCAGGAAAGCAGGATCCACGTGTAGAGCTTCTTCCCACGGCTGCCCATCTCACACCCTGCTCCCTCCACAATGAATTCCCACTTTGAACGTCCTGCTCACCAGTTTTTAAGAGGATTCTGACTCGGGCAACTAGTTTTGTAAATACTCTCGGGGCACTGGGGAACAAGCATGGCCCAAAACACACCCAAAAAAGGTGTGTGTGGGGGAAATGCAACTTGCAATTTTTGCCTTTCCGAACGCAGAGCTTTGAGCAAAGCCCGAGGTAAATCCCAGATAAGTGTGCTGCTCCAAGATTTCCTATCAGCAAGTCATCGACCGCTCTCCCCATGAGCTCTGCTGCAGCAGATCACTCAGGAATTCCAGTTCTGGATTAGAATCAAGCACAATTGGTTTGCTTCAAACAAGAACTGCCAGTCTATAAACCCCTCGCACAAAGCTGTGCCTTATTGACTATTTTTAATAAATGGGGCTGGCACAGTAAAATTGGACAATTGTTAGGGACAATGAAGGAGACAGACTTTGATTACAAGTATTGAGAGAAGCTGTTTTAGGGTTGAGTATTTGCTTTCCAAGGCGAGTTCTGTCAACTGAAAGCAGCAACTCGGAGCAAATACTCCTTAACAAGCAGTTTGGAGCCGAGCAGGAAACAGCGCTGCACAGCAAGGGAGGAACCAGACCTGGGGTTTTTGGGTGGTTTTTTTGTGGATAGCACAGTCACTGTGGTGGTGCAGAGAAGGCAGGCAGGACTCCAACAACGCACACAAAGAGCTGTAAATAACAGGTGAGTTGGAAGGGGAGATCTGGCAGGTTCTCCTCACTGGTATTTGACCAGTTAGCATAGCGTTACTGGGAGTCACCTGGGTAATTCCCCGCTCAATGTGACACACAACCTCTTAGATCAGGGACCATCTGCAAATAAATCTGGACCCCAGCAGTGAGATCATCTGTCATAGTGTCTGGTGTAGCACAAAGCACCTAAGGAGGGCACAGAGCTTTTTTTTGGGGAAGGGGAGGGAATTTAGGCTTGATTTCCAAGTACGTCAGGGTGACCAACCACCCTTCCAAAATCCTCTGCCAGGACACAAACAAGCAGCACAGTCAAGGAGACCAAGCCTTCAGCTAAGCCCCTTGGAGAGCTGCCTTTAGGAGTGCCCATCAGGGGATTAGGCACACCAGCAGGTTTGGGAATGAGGGAGAAAGGAGATAATCAGATCTGAAATTCCCATCAGTATGAAATAAGACTTAACTCAGTAGCTTGCCAACGCAGACCGACTGTTCTTTCTAATGTCTGTGACAACTCTGCTTCAAATTTCAAGCTTCTCTCAGCAGTAACTACTCCCCCATGTAGCTGTAATGGCCAGAAAGAGACTGGCTTTTATGTAACCCCAAAAGACTTGCAGAAAGGGAAGCAGCAGCCACACACACACACAGAGGGAGAAGTGAAGGGAGGGGGGGGAAATCAGCAGAAGGCTCTGCTGAGTGCTCAGGGCTATATCCAAGCTCACAATGCAGCCACAGAGAAGTGGGATGCAGCAATCAGAAATGCTCCAGTTCCACGCTCGGGAGAGAGACCCAGCAATCAGTGCTGCATCCGAGCAATAGGGAGCGAAATTATAGAGCAAACTGCCATGTGATGCCACAAACTACTCCATCCCGCCAGCTGTAACAAGTATTCATTCCCAAAAACGCGTCACAGGCTCATCTGTCATTACCAGCCCTGCCTGCCAGCAGCTGAGCAGGAGTCAGCAGTGAAGGGCAGCTGCAGGGCTGCTTCCTTTCACAGTGGGCTATTCTCCCAAAAAACCACGGGGAGGTGGACGGGTAAAACCCCCCGAGGGCACCAGGGAACACGCTGCCCACCATCCCTCACCAGCCGGTGGGATGGGAAGGGCATGCTGTGCCCTCACCCACCAGCACACAAAAGCCCTCCTGAAGCAGGATCCAGCAAAAACCCCGGGGGGGCTTTCAGGAGAACACGCCGGGCTGATCCCAAAAACAACCTCCACAACCCCTCTGTGTACCAACAACCCACTCCAATCACCAGGAGCAGAACTCTGCAGATAAGATCTGCCAGCCTTACGAAAAGAGGCCGTTTGGGCAACAACGTGGGGCAAGAGCAGCCGCTGCCCATTTGCACCACGATGTTCCGACCCCGGGGAACGGCATAACGAGCCCTTGTAGAGCACACCGTGGAGTCCTTGAGACAACAAACATCCAGCCCGCTCTGTTCCCGGAGTAAAAACACCCTTTTTTTTTTTTCCCCCCCTCTCCAGTCTGCTGGCTCTGAAAAATGCAAAAGAGGCTCATAGAAAGCCATTTTCTGCCTTTTTTTTTTTTTTTGTCTGGCTCATGCATTATCATCATCATTTACTGCCCTCAAGGGGATTGCACAGGTGTGACTGAAAAATTTGGCTCTTCCTTTTAAACTTTTTGTTATCGGCTCTGCTGAAGATGATCTTGCCGGAATAAATACCAGGCTGCTCTCCTGGAGAGGGACTCGCTGTTGGCAGAAATCAAGCTGGGGGTGGAAGGATGGGGGTGTCACTAATGGGGAACATACAGATCCTCCTGGCTTCTGCTGGAGCTGCTAATACAGCCAGCAGTTTGACCTGGACTTTTTATTTTTTTTTAATCCCTAAAAAACCCCCACACCGTTGCACTAATTAATGTTTCCATTCATTTAGCTGAAAAACAAGTTAAACAAAGAGGGTCACCTGGTGTTCCTATCAATACCTGACTAGGATACAGGCAGAACAAATGCATTTAAATAAAACTCTAGAAGAGATGTGACAAGAGAAAGGCAGTTTAGCTCAATTAAAGAGAGCTGTCACAGGGATTTGATTCTCAGAATACAGAACTATTGATTAAACAGGAATTAAAGCTCCGGAACAGAAAGGTTTCAAGGTCTTTGCTGTGAGGATGTACATCAGCAGAGAGAGGCAGGGCTCCTTCAGCACCACAAGAGCTCTGGCTTTGTTGCTTCCTAGGAAACAGGAGCAGCAAAGGGAGCAGAATGCTCTCTGCTAAACCTGTGAATAATTTGGGCAAGGACACAGGGTCAGTGACAGCACAGAGTGGCATCATGAGCGTCAATCAACAGGTAGCTTGGACGTACTCGAGCACGGAAAAACCATGAGAGGTTCTAAAATATTTTAGGAGTAGGTGGGGAGACGCTTGGGAGGTGGGCAGGTTTCAGTCCTAGAATCCTGGAATGGTTTCAGTTTGAAAGGCCACTAAAACTCATCTTGTTCCGTCCTCCTGCCATGGGCAGGGACACCTTCCACTAGCCCAGGTTGCTCCAAGCCCCGTTCAACCTGGTCTTGGACACTTCCAGGGATCCAGGGGCAGCCACAGCTTCTCTGGGCAACCTGTGCCAACCCCTCACCACCCTCACAG
>JAWWLV010000070.1:5941939-5960096 GCA_035041135.1 Platyrinchus mystaceus
CCAGCTCTCCTGGAGCCCCTTTAGGCTCTGGAAGGGGCTCTCAGGTCTCCCTGGAGCCTTCTCTTCTCCAGGTGAACCCCCCCAGCTCTCCCAGCCAGGCTCCAGAGTAGACGTGCTCCAATCCTTGGAGCATCTCCATGGCCTCCTCTGGACTCTCTCCTGCAGCTCCACATATTTCTTGTGTTTGGAAACCCAGAGCTGGATGAAATACTCCATGTGCTGGAGTAGAGGGGGAATCATCTCTCTCCTGAACTGATCTTTTTGGGAGAAGAGAGATTAGGCCGTATTAGGGATGCTATGGATGCAGGCCCTTCTATCCAAGCTTACCACAAGGTCTATAATAAGCTGCTTTATGGAAACCTCTCATGTGGAGCCAGCCCCTAGATGTAACCTCCTTGATACAATATTGAATCCTCAATAGCAACCAAAAGGCTACTTTGTCTAAGTTAATTACAGCCGTTTTTAATTTAGCTTCCAGAAGGGAAACGGCCAGTGATTTCATGCTGCCCTAGACAGGAGGTAAAGGTTTTCCACAAGCTGTGTTTATAGCTCTACGCCTTCCTCCAGCAAAGCACCGGCTCTGCAGCTGCTGGGATTGAAAGAACAGGATCTGGGTGTGGGCTCGGTTCTCTCTTGCCTGGTTGGGTTGTTGCTTTTTTTTTTTTTTGCAGCTGCAAGGCCAAACCCATCAGTGTGTGTGTGTGTGTGTGTGCTTTTTCTTACGGTGACAAAGGCAGGGTGCCTGAAAGGGAACTCGCTTCCGCTCTGGCAAGCACTCAACCAACTATTTGCTGGGCTAAGGGGTGGTCGGGGAACTTTCACCCATCCATTCAGCCAAGGCCGCTATTCCCCCTCCCTCCCAATTAAATCCCATTTTTTGCACTCCATGCATGAACCGCAGCCACACCAATACATCAGATATTGTGGCTGATAAGTCTCCTCTGAATGCCACTTAAAGCCCTCCAGTGAGGAGAGCTCTGAAAAGCAAAGCATCGCCCATTCTTCAAGAGACAGAAAGAGACTTTCGCTATAGAGAGACTCCAAGCAAGACTCTGAGTAGTAGGAAAAGGGCATCCAGAGAAAGAGGAAATGAGAAATTAAAACCACATTCAATCTTATTAGGGGTAATACAATAGGTCAACAAAAGTACTTTGCACAACTCCGCAGCATGGGAACAATTTATGCAGAACCCGGAGCAGTGACACAAACGGCTTTCACCGAAACCAGCAAATTTTGTCAGCGCTATTTTAAACAGCCCAGCTGGGAGGGGAGAGGGCTGGAGGGATGTTATTACCTCCATGCCTTGCAGGAGAGCACACTTAGGAGAGGGGAACATGAGGAATATTCCCCCCCTCCTCCCTTTTCCGTCTGAAACATTTTCTCTCTCAAGGGATTTCCAGCGTCTTATGAGCGCAGCCTCTTTGAAGTGCCGCAAAGTGGCATTGCTCATCATTTCAGTAATGATAGTAAATAAGCTCCAGTATTTTGTTGATCCTTTTCCTTTTGCTTTCCAAACAAAAGGTCAGAGTCATTAGCCCGGTTTGACGAGTGGGGAGAAATGGAGGCGCGGGAGAGGCAGGTCATCGGAAATGAATGAACAAGACAAGTCACAGGAATTAAAGGACATCCACACTGGGTCATCCAGCCTCCAGATAATCCAGAGTCCTCTCCCCACTGTGGCCAGGGATCAGATGCACCAAGAAATGAGCATGGGAACAAGGGAAGCACAGTTCTCCCTGCTGCAGCATCCCAGCGCACCTTAAGACCATGCGGAAACAAACACTGGCATTTAATTGTCCTTTATGGATTTCACTTCCATAAACTGGTCTCCTCGGTTCCTGAACTCATCCAACAGCGCATCCGTGAGATCCTGGGGCAGCAAATCCCATTTTTATCCCACTCTAGGGAAAAAAATGCCCTTCACTTGACAATTAGGGGATTTTAATCTCAAATCTATGTGTGGCTTTCCTGCCTAAAGGGGTTGTTCAATAAATTTATCACCATATATACCAAACAAGCCCTTCTGAGCAGGTTATCATCTTGAAGGCCAGGCTGGACAGAGCTTGGAGCAACCTGGGATAGTGGAAGGTGTCCCACCCTGCAGGGGGTGGGACAAGATGGGCTTTAAGGTTCCTCCCAACCCAAACCATTCTGGGATTCTGTGATCAAACACAAGAGCAGAACTAATAAACTCGTGGTTTAGACTTGATTTACAGCAGCAGTAAGAACAAACTTTTTTAGTGTTCAGTTCTTTGTGTCCAACCCATTCTGGGCCCTGCACAGCTTCCAGCAGGAAGGAGAATCCTCCAACCTCACAAACTCCAGTGCAGGAGACTCCAAACCTCCCAAATCCCCGGGTGATTTGGGAACAGCTCCCCTGAAGCAGTGGCACAGCAACAGCCCCCCGGGCAGAACTTTCAGCCCTCAAGAACAACCATCATCTGCTGCTGCCCCACAGGCATCACCCACCTTCCTCACTCACAGCATCCCTTAAACCACCACTTCTCCCCAAAAAGAGTCTGGGATGCTGCTGTGGAAGAGGAGGGGACACAGAAGGCACTGAAGGAACGGAGCAGGTCACGCTGAGCCATTTGGGAGAGACCCAGCGAGATTCCTCGGTGCTTTAAATTCCTTCATCAAAGCCCCTGGCAGATGCATACTTGAGATATTTGAGCTCCACCACTTCTCCAGCAGCAACCTAACACCAGAAAGCTTTCCTGCGATTTCAGGAATTAGGGGAGGATCTAGAGGAGCTATTTCCCAGGCTCATTACTGCAGGGAAGGCGAGCTTGGGATGGAGAATGTGATTAACACTTTGCTCGGCCTCAAACACGTGGAAGTGCACATTTCAGTGCTTTTGGGAAGGGCCCTCCCCTCCCACTGCCTCCCAGGCAGGGAAAAAAATATCCTGCAGCCCTTCAGATGGAAGAAATGTTACATAAATGAGAATCAGGCCTGGAGCTGATCACCTTCTAGCAAGCACATCCTTTGCAGTGAAGCCTGATCTGCTTCCCCTCCCCAAAAAAGGAACCAGCACGTCTTTTTATTACACAGAGTTGCAAAAATACAAAAGGAAGTAAATGTCACCAGGGTGGTTCTGTTCTGAGCAGTCATTTGCTTATTACCCAGAAGCCACTGCCACACGCCTTTTTTTAAATCCTGTGTTTATAAATACCTAAAGTTATTTAAATAAATGTTAATCTGTGGTAACTAAGGCCCTGATCTCACAAATATTTATCCTTGCACTGTGAGAATAAACACTCAAATACACAAATTTCTTACTACAGATCCCATTTCAGCGAGAGCGTTGCTGTTTTCAGCAACCAGAAGACGGGCTGGGGAAAAAAAAAATAGTTTTATTTTGCTCTCCTGGGTTTCCACACAGTGGAAGTGTCACTTTTGGTCTGTCCCCTGTGCTTTAGAAACCGTACAAAGGAGCAAGGGCAGCGCTGAGCCATCGGACAGGGCCCCTTGGGGCTGTTGGAACCCTCAGAGGGAGCTCTTGGCAGGGTTTTTTGCCAGTGTCCCATTCTGTACTGGGACAGCAGGAACTTTATCCACAGCACATGTGAACACAATCCCTATTCAATCCCTTTCCTGCTTTGTGACTGACTCATGAGCGACGTATTTTGCTCAGCTGAATGACCAAGGGCTCAGTATTATCACCCAACCCAAAACCCTGCATTTAAACTTATTAAACATTTTGAGTCCAGCAAACTCACAGAGAGAAACCATCTAAAAGGATTAAAGCCCAGCCTTGCACTTGCTGAAATCTTCCTCGTTGCAATCTGCCCAAAGAAAAAACCTGATTTTGTGAAAAACATTCAACCCACCGACTTTCTTTGTTCTTCCAGCACCTCAAAAATATATATTAAAAAAAAACCCTAAACCCAGGAGAGGGATTTGTTGCTGTAACTTTATGCATATGAGGCAATCAGTGAAGTTTTAACCCCTCCACCCACACGCCACGATTATCTAACCTTGGTGAATGAAATCAACTTTTCCTAGACCAGCCCTGAAGAATGAGATATATTCAAAGCACGCTGAGAAACTGGGTTGGGACTGATCAGAAAGGTTGTACTCTCTGTCATGAATCACTGCCTGCAAATACCTTCTGAGCTGTAACTTGGTAAAAAAAAAAAAACCACACCATTTCTGTGTGGTGTGTCATGTTATTCATAGAGAAAGCAGTTTTACACTGGCATGAGCCATCAGGAAGTTTTTATTGCTTTAAATTAAAAAAAAAATGCAATTTGGGGCATTTACTTTTTGAGCTGGTTACCAGATAGATAAAAAAAATAACCACATCTCTTTTTAAAACTAGTGAAAACAGAGAGTTCAGGGAAAAGCTGACACTGGGTTCACCTCTGGAAGTTTCTCCTCTTACAAATCACAACTGTGAAGCACAGCAAGGCCTCACCTTGTCTCAGGTGGGCTGCACAGGGAGCTGCTAAACCTGCTCCTCCAGGCTTTTAGCCAAGCAGAAATCGATGCTTTGGAAGGTAAATCCCGGGAAGTTTGATCCCCACCATCACCAACCCACCCTGGGACAACACTGACAACTGTAATTTAAGCCAAGATCAGCGTTAGGCGGGTCTTGAAAACGGGTCTTGAAAACTCGGGTCACGCCCTGTCACTCAAACTTCACCTTTTCAAGCGCATTCCTTAAAAACGAAACCAAAACCCCCCAAAAACGGGCACAGAATTTTGTGCCCCCCCCCCCAACACCGGTTGGATAAAGCCCCTCCTGGGCTGTGGATGTGAGGGGAGGGGTTTCAAAGCCTCTCCCTGGACACACCGGCTGTGTTCTCCCTGGGGAGATGTTGGCCCTGGTTTGTTTTTAACTAAGTTTGGGATTAAACTCCGAGTGGGTTTCTGTGGTAAAAAGCCCCAGCTCAAGGTCAGCAGGGGACAAACGGGAACGGGAAGTGTCGCAACGAAGGGTTTGGGATTCCCGCAGCGTTCCAGCAGCAACTGATCCTGCAGATGCTGAAAACCGGTGGAAAACACAACTGCACAACCATTCCCCTCCCTCACGTGACCCAGTGCACCAAGTGCAGTGCTTCCCATAAACAGGGGCTTCCCTGGGCTCCTGGAAGGTGTCCCTGCCCACGGCAGGGGGAGGAATGGGATGGGCTTTAAGGTCCCTTCCAACCCCAACCCTTCCACGATTCTACGAAAGCATCAGTTTTACCTCAGGGAAGCTCCACCCCCACCCCCCAACTGGCTTCCAACATCTTTTAAATTTCAGCTTCTTCACCTCACAATTCCACCAGGACACACCAGGGTGAGGGTTACAGAGGGCTCCATCAATTATGACCCCGCCTGCAGCTGATGTACGTAACAGAAGGTTATTTTTTTTAATCATTATTAGTATAATTTTTCATGTCCACCAACAAACACCTGCAGTGCTGGGAGATTTCAGACTCTCAGTGTTTCCTGGTGCTGAACTCCTGGCATTAAGACATCACATAGCCCCCACCAGTGCTCTGACCCATGCAGGGGTGCCCAATTCTTGTTGTTGCTACTAAAGAAAAGTAAAACAGCAAGGGCCAAATGTGAAACTCTGACAGGGAAATAAAAAATGCTACTGCAGGAAGGTCCTAGAGGTCAAATAACAGGGAGAAGCTGCAATCTTTACCTTTCTCCAGATTATCTCTATCCCAAAGTAACCCCAACACAGACTTCAACTCCAGCGAGTTACAACCCCAAGGACATTCCCTAATAACTTATTTCTTTCCAGAAATACGATCTGAGGTCACCAAGAGGTTGGAGCACTTGATCAAACTATCCAACCGTATCCCAAGTCTCTTTTTGGGGGAAAAAAAAAAAACATTTCCCAAAGCATTCTCCAGCACCCACAGGGTGTCACCCCAAGCAGTTTTAGGTTTTACGTGCTGTGGGGATAGTTAACAGTCAAGGGGCTTGGACACATCCTTAAAGCATTCCCAGACAGATCCAGAGGTGCATCCAGGAGTGGGGCAGCAGCACAGGCAGGAGGGAGGAGAAGTTTCCTTCCCAGCAACACCCCCGAGTGCGACCACCAGAACTGGCACCAAGGAGGGCACGCAGGTCCCACCCCGGCAGACTTTGCACGCTGGCACACACACGTTTGCACCAGCACCGATGTCACACCCAGGCAGCAAACGCCTGGGAAGGGAGGGACCCCCCTCTGCTCCCCCGGCACAGCCCCACTGCTCCCCCTTGTCCCCCGAGTTCCCGGGCATTCCCGGCTATCCCAGACCTCTGTGCCGGCCCCAGGACAGCAGACGCCGGCCAGGCCTGGGGACAGCCCGGCAGGCGGCACTTCCCTCACCCAGCACCGGGCTCTGCCCACGGCCGGGGCAGGACTCCCCCCAGCACCCCAGCACCCCCTACACCCCGACCCGGGCACACCCCCCGCACCGAGGCACGGCCCCCGGGAGGGGCTGCGCAAGTGTCAGCGCGGGGATGGAGCCCCAGACCGGGACAGACCCCCCAAAACCCCCCGCCCGCGACCACAGCTGCCCGGGCTCACTATGTGGCAGGAAACACCGCCCGCCTCACTCCCACAGCTCACTATTTGGCAAAGGCCTAGCGGCCCACCCCAGCGCCTCTACCTCTGTCCCCCGGGCAAGAGGAAACCCAGGGGGCTCGGCGAGGCGCCGCTCGCCCCTCTCGCACTCACCCTGTCCACGGCCGTCCCCTCGGGTCCCCCGGGCTCGCTACCACCAGGGCGGGCCGGCCCGCCCGTCCGCCATTCCACGGCTCCCCCTCCCTGCCCTGACGGAGCCTCGCCCCGCCCCTCCCGGCCCGCCGGGCCGCCGCGCCATTGGCTGAGCGCTCGGCCGCGCTGCTGCGCTATTGGCCGAGCGCGCCTGTCCATCAAAGCCGCCCTACGCCATTTGCGTACGCAACCGGCGCAACGCGGGAACCGCACCCAGGGCGGCCGCGCAAAGAGAGTAAACAGGGAGGGGCGGACCATGACGGGAGAGAGGCGGGGGGAGCCCGGGACGGCTTGGGGACGATTTCCAGAAGAGAGGAGGGAATTGTGGCACCACGCGCAGCCGCGACGTTTTAAAGATGTTTGTTTATGTCTGGACAGAGCTCGGCATCCTTTACAGGTCTCTTTGGAGGAAAGGGATGTGTGTTTCTTCCGCACCCCCTTCAGAGGGCTCTCCGTTGGTGTCGCCTCTCGCCTCTATGGTCTCCCGCCCTGCGAGGAAAGTTCCACCTGGGGGAGCGGGGGTGTCACACCAGGGCGGGGCCACGGCGAGAGGGGGGGCTGGGATTGGGGATTTGGGATACGGGGCGGGAGCTGTGGGGTCAGGAGTGTGGGGAGGGGGCCAGGGGACAGGGTTGCGGGGGCAGGGGAAGGGATGGAGTGCTTGGGTGGCTCTGGGAGGCCTTGGGGAGAGGTGGGGGGGTGGCAGGGGGTGCGAGGGACGGGGACAGTGCTGGGGTGGGCAGTGGGATGGGAGCCTGGCAGCTGCAAACCCTGGGGATCTGCAGCCCCTCGCCCATCTACCGCCCCCTAATGAGGGAGGGGGGCTCCCCAGCCCTGGGGGTCTCCAGCCCCCCATCTACCTCCAGCCCCCAAATGAGGATGGGGGGGGTCCCAGCCCCTCACTGACCTCCAGCCCCCTAATGAGAGTGGAGGGGTTCCCAGCCCCGGGGGTCTCCAGACCCCCCATCCGCTGCCAGTCCCCAAATGAGAGTGGGTTGTCCCCAGCCCCTCATCCATCTCCAGCCCCTGGAGGAGAGTGGGGGTTCCCAGCCACTTCCAGCCCCCAAATCAGGATGTGGAGGTCCCCATCCCAGGGGTCCCCAGAGCTGGGGGCCTTGGGGAAAGCCCCCCCCCCCTCCCCGTGTGACCATGCAGGGGTGATGGCCACTGGAAGCATCCGGGTGACGCTGATTTGGGCTCCTGCCTGGATTTCCCCCCATGGCCTGGAATCAGGGATTAAAGGAGCCTGGATTAACGACCAGGGCTGGTGGGGACACGGGGCCAGGTCCTACCGCCCTGCATCCCGATCCCACAGGGCCCTTGCAGCAGGTGGGGGTCACGCCAGGGCTCGGAAAAGCCCCGTTCCCTGCCCGGCCCTGAGCTGGGGTGACCTCGGCAGCACAGAATCAGGATCCTGGAATGGCTTGGGTTGGAAGGGATCTTAAAGCTCATCTTGTTCCACCCTCCCTACACCGTCCACCAGCCCAGATTGCTCCAAGCCCTGTCCCACATGGCCTTGAGCACTCCCAGGGATGGGGGAGGAGTATCCTGTGGCTCATCCTGGCCCTCAGCAGGGCTGGGGTGATGTCGATACCCCCCCTCCAGGAAGTGCAGGAGCAGAGGTTTGATCAGAAATCCCACCACACAGCATTCCACACCTCTGCTGGCACACCTGGCACACCAAATCCTTCCTCCCTGCCTGACCATCCCCACGGAGCACCGGGTTCCTCTGTACCCACAGAGAGGGAAGAGGGATGAAGGGCACAGACATCTGTCTGTCCTGTGCTGTGTGCTCCTCCTTTAAACCAAACCACAGGGGAGTAAATCACCCTCTGGGAAGCAAACAAATCCATGCCAGAGCTGTGATGGCACAGCCAGCATCCCAGGGGTCCCTGCCCGTCCTGTCCATGCCTATCTGTCCTGTGGCACTCTGGGGGTCTCTCTGCCACTGCCACCCTCCTTTTGGATCCTCCTGGGAGAGATGGACACACACACATGTGCTGAAACTGCCTTTTTTTGCCGGTTTTGCATCATCCCCTCCATGCACCAACATCCTGGGTGCGATGCTCAGCACTTCCTGGTGCCTCCTGCTCCTCCATCCTGCTGCATCCAAGCAGGATGAAATGGGACACAGAAGGTGCCTGGGATGCACGGACACGTGGAGTACCTGGGGTGCATGGGATGGGTGGGGTGCCTGGGATTCACAGGACACGTGGGTTATGTGGGGTACGTGGAATTCACAGGACACATGGGGTGCCTGGGATGCACAGGATACTCAGGACACACAGGATGGATGGGGTACATGGGATACTGCCCCAGCACCCCCATACTGCCCCAGCACCCCCAGTTCTCCCCTGTGGGTGCAAACCAGGGGCCGAGGTGCTGCTGGAGGCCGCTCAGCTCCATGTTTTCCAAGCTGCCAGCGAGCCTGTTCCCTTGAAGAAGATCTGCCTCTATCTCAAGGTGTCACAGCCTCAAGGGACCCACCTAATCTGTATCTGCACTGCAACCTTTATCTCTCCTGCTCTGTTTATAGCTGCCGAATAAAACCTGCTAAACTGCAGGATCCAGCCCCCCCTCCCCCCGCGGTGCCCCCCGACACCTTTTTCCCTGATGCTCCCGCCTGCCAGGTGCTTCCCTGCGTTTTGCTGGAGGTAAATGATTCCCCAGGGGATGGGGAAGGGCAGCCAGGCTGCTCCTGCCTCCTTCCCAGGTGGGCTCCAGCCGTGTCCAAGCCCCTGATAACCCCAGACAGACCCTGGCACAAATTGGTGCCTCACCCCAACCCCACTTCCCTCAGCCTGGGCTTGGATTCTGCCAAAAACGAGGTGGGATCCAGCAGGTCCAGCCTCATCCTTTCTCTGTGTGATCTGGGGATGGAGAGGGGACATTCTCCACGGGAGGGAGGAGATGGCAGCTTGTTGCAGTCCTTGGATGTCCCTTCCCTGGCCAACTGCCCCTATCCCGGCAGGCACAGCTGCATCCCTGCGGGAAAGGAGCCAGGGCTGTCAGCACCAGAGCTGAGAGGATGCTTTGGAAACACACACTCAGGCTTCTCTTCCATCCCTGATTCCCGTGGACTTGGGTGCGTGGGATGCACAGGGTGTGTGGGGCACCTGGCTGTGCCCCAGGGGTGTGTGGGGCCTGTGGGATGCACAGGGTACACGGGGTATCCGAGGTGCCTGGGATGCAGGGTGCAAAAGGATGCAGTGGGGCACGTGGGATGAACAGGGTTCCCGGGAAACACAGGGCAAATGGGATGCATGGGATGCACGGGGTACCCGCCATACCCAGGACACTTGGGGTGGCCAGGAGTGCATGGAGTGCAATGGGGCCACAGGGATGGGTGGAGTGCCCAGGGTACCTGGGATGCAGAAGGTACATGGGATGCACGGGATACCTGGGATGGAATGGGACACAGGGGAGGAATGGGGTGCCCAGGGTGCCTGGGATGCCCCGGACACACAGGATGGCCAGGATGAAACGGTGCACACAGGATGGATGGGGTGCCCAGGGTGCCTGGGATGCAAGGACACATGGAATACCTGCGGTGCCCAGGACACGTGGGATGCGCAGGACACACGAGAAGCACAGAGGATAAATGGGGTGCATGGGATGGATGGGGTACATGGGACACTCAGGGAACCCGTGATGCAACAGGGCACACAGGACAGGCAGGACACATGGAATACCGGGGGTACCGGGATGGCCGGGATGCCCAGGGTGTCTGGGATGCACAGGAGGTGCCCGGGGCGTGGGAGGTGCCCGGGGGCACCTGCTGCCCGCCGGGTCCCCGCGCCAGCGTGGCGCGGGCAGTGGCTGCGCCGCTGACATTTACTAATCAGCTCTCACCCAGCGCACACCCGCTCCCTTCTCTTGCTGTCTTGTCTCCATGGAGACTCCGCAACCTTTGCTCACTCGTTAATGGTATCTCAGCAAACGAAACTCCAACGCCACCCAGCCTTCCCCTCCCGGCCCCGGGAGAAATCCTCGCCTCTCACCTCCATCCCCATCCCCTCCTGCCGCTGGGGATAAAAGGGACGAGTCCTTGTTAGCGAAGGACCCAGCCACGGGGGCAAGTTCTGACGGCGGCGCGGGGAGGAGGGAGAGCCACCATCATCCTCCTCGGCGCCAAAAAAACAAGGCCGGGGGATTTTATTGCTGTGGCAGCAAGGAGAGGCTCCATCCATGCGGGATTCCGGCCAGCAGCCCTTTTCCTGGCTGATTTATTGAGCCACGAGGCTTGGCACGTGGTTGTGTTCCCCCATCCCAAATCCACCCCCCCTCCCCCCCTCGCCCAGCATCTGCAGGAGCCACCCAAAAATCATCCAGAGGGAGCAGTGGGTGCCGGGAACACGCTCCGTCCCCGGTGTCCTGCTCTCGCTGATTCTGTTTTCAAATTAACATGGGAAAGATGCCCATTACCTGCTTCCAGATAATGACTATGATTAGGCAGAGCTCTGCTGCCAGCCGAGATCTGAAGGATTTCTGTGCTCTCCAGCAGCGCTTTGCCGGTGCAAAAACAAGAGCAATAAAGTGTAAATAAAAGACTAAAGGAAATCGTGGGTCCATCAGCGGATGGGGGGTGTAGAGGGGGCTCTAATGATGGGCTCTCTGAGGTGGGGTGGTGGCTTCAGCCCTGCTCCAGGCAAGGGAAAATGGGAGAGGGGCTGCCCTGGTGCCTGCACCCCACTTTCGAACCTGGCTCGGCCTCTGCTTGCTGGGAACTGGGGGTGTTGGCAAGGAAAATTCAAGATGTGCCTGTGTAAGGCTGGTCTTGGGGGGCTCCTGGCCCTGCAGATGGAGATGGGGGCTTAAAGAGGGGGAAAAAAACAGCTGGATCTACTGAGATGGCTGCACTGGCTCCTGGAGCACTCGGGATGGTCCCACGCATCTGCCCCGTGGTGTGACAGCCTGGATCCACAGAGCAGGGCAGGGGTGGCACCTTTGTGCCAGGTATTCCAGGGCATCTCTGTCCCCAGCCCACCAGAGACTGCCAGGCAGGGGATGCTCAGGATGGGCAGGGAGCAGCACAGGACCCGCAGGGATAGGATGGGGTTCATGACCCCACTGTCAGAGGGGAACCCCAAAATTTGCTGTTCATGGGTACCTGGGTCAGCTGGACCCCCCTCATCCTCCTGCCCCTCTGCCAGCCCGAACTGGGGCTGACTGGATGGATGTCACTTGGGTCCTCACGTGCCAGCATGCTCTGTGACACCCCAGCCCAGCCTCCATCCCCTGCATCCCCATGGCATGTCACCCCATGGCATGTCACCCCATGGCATGTCACCCCATGGAATGTCACCCCATCGAGCCACCCCTTTCCCCATCACTCCCCCTGAGTCTGAGCAAGGCAGGGCTGAGCTTGTCCCCGTCCTCTGGGGATGCTGGGGTGTCACTGGGGGCACTCACCCTCATCCCAGTGCTGAGGGAGGCACAAACACCCTGCCTGTGCTGCCAAGCTGAGCTCCAGCCCCCCCAAACCTCCTAAGATCCCTCCAAACCTCCCAAGATCCACCCCCCCCACGGCTGGAGGAGATGGAGAACCATGGCCAGGGGCTCTCCCTCACCAGGAGCCTTGGAGGTGGCTCTCACCATTCCCAGGGCAGAGCATCCCTCCTACCTTGCCCTGCACTGAACCACGGGGACATCTCCCAGGACGGGGTGACACTGTGCCTGGATGAGGGTGTTGATCCCCCCAAACCCGGGGGGAGACTGGAAAAGGAGCTGCCACTCCCTCTGCCAGCTGCTTTGGGCAGGAACTGGCACATCCAAAAACTGCTCCCACGTGTGGCTCGAGGGCGAAGCAGTTCCCTGGGGACCCCACGGCCCCGTGTGACCCCGCTGCGCTCCCAATCCCAGCGGGACAGACACCGGGGAGCCCCCCCGGGCCCCCATCCCGGCCAGGCGGAGGCAGGAAGCTAATCTGTGCTCCGATTAGGCAGAGTTCCCAGCAATGGAGGTTTCTTCTTTTTTTTTCTTCCCCCCCCCCCCCAGTGATAACAAATAATAATATAATCCCCTTAATCCCTCCCCGAGGAGCCGGCGCGCGCTCCCGGCCGGGAAGCACCGCGCTTCTGCCGCCGCTGATAACTCACACCCGGGGCCCCCCGGAAAAAACAAACGCTTCGGATCACACGTTGCCCCCCAAAATTCCATGTGCTGCCCCGTGGCTCCCCCTCCCAGCATCCCCAGACCCTCCCATCCAGCCCCACTGCCAGCCTGGGGGGAATCTGGCATCACTCCTTCCCGCTGGGCAAGGCCACCACGACCCTACAGAGCCCCCAGTCCCAACCAGGGGGGTCCAACATCTCCCTTCCCAGGGGAGTCCCATCCAGGACTCCCACGGGGGCTCTGCCCTCTCAACTCCTGCTCCCTTTGCAGCAGAGATGTGGAGAAGTCCCAGGAAGCTGAGTCCTCCAGGTGTCCCCTCTGCATCTTCTGGTCCCCAGAGGAGATGCCCTGGGTGTCCTCCCTACACCATCCTGGTCCTGAGTGCCCACCCTGCATCCTCCTTGTCCTGGGTGCCCACCCTGCACTCCTTGTCCTGACTGTCCTCCCTACAGCCTCCTGGTCTCCAGGGGAGATGCCCTGTGTGCCCCCACCCCGGGAAGGGGGGGTCCTGCCTCCCCCCAGGATGCCCCAGCTGAGCCCCAGTGCTTTGCTTTAGGGGTGCCAGTGTGGGAAGCATCACCTCCCACCCCATCAGGGCCCCAGGACTGCTGGCACTGACCCTGCACCTCCCACCCGTCGCTGGGGTGCCAGGAAGGAACCCAGGCAACCAGCTGCCGAATTCCCCCTCCCTTCCGAGGGATCCCAGCCTGCCTTTTCCCCTCAGTGCTGAGCCCCCCTTTCCATCACCATCCAGCAAATATTAATAACAACCCTGCAGCCGCCTGTGCTTTTATTCCCTGGCTTTGCTTGCCCCGGCTCTGCTGAGCTCAGCTCCTCTGGCTCCAAAACGCCTTTTAAAATTACCGGAGAGTGGAGACCCCTGTGAACACCCTGCCCTCGGCTGCCCCCTCCTCCCTGGCACCCACCCCAGGGCCAGCAGCACCCATGTGCCACGCGGGGAGCTGGGTGCCATCCGCCCCCCTCATTTGAGAGGCGCCAGGCTGGGCTTGATTAAAACCAAGTGAAAGCCAGAGCCAGGGCAGAGAGGGGGATTAGATCGCTCCGGGGAATGTTAATGGACTCCAGAGCTTTCTGCCCGGCTGGCGGCTGGGATGGATCCAGCCCTGGATGGGCAGGGGGGGTGCAATGAGTGCGTCAGGGCTCAGCTGGACCCCGGAGCACATGGTGGAGCGGAAGGAGAATGGCGGGGGGGGGGGACACGACACATAAATAGGGGGGGGTGTGGAAATATCTTCCAAGGGCCTGGCTGTTCCTCTGGGAAAAGCAGGGGTGGTCTGGTGCTCCAGCTGGGCTCCAACCGCCCCCGCTGCCGGCGCTGAGGCTGATCCTGCAGTGGGGACGTGGCACAGCACGGGCTGCCCGTGGAGAGGTGGCCCTGGGGGGCATTGGCATTGCCCTGTGCCCCCACCCCGGCTCTCCTGGGACAGTCTGGGGTCATGCCAGCCATGAGGGGCTTCAACGGGGCTAAAGGGCCTGTTTGCTGGTGGGAAGGGCCAGTGTGGCATTGGGGATGATGGTACTGTGGTGTTGGTGGCTGCTACCCACCCTGTCTGTCCCAAGTGGAGGACAAGGACAGTCTGGGGTGACATCAGCCGTGTCAAAGCCGCTTCAACAAAGGTTAAAGGGGCTGTTTGTTGGGGTGTTTGTTGACGGGAAGGGCTGGTGTGGCAGCAGCAGTGCTGGTATTGGGGTGTCAGTGCCACTGACACCACGATGCTCTCCAGCGTGGCAGAGTGGGGGACACCAGCCTGGGGTGACACCAGCCATGGGGGGCTTAACTGGGCTGAAGGGGCAGTTTTTTGGGGTGCTGCTGGTGGGAAGGACTGTTGCTGGGGCCGAGGTGCTGCTGTTGGGGTGCTGGTGCCCCCCCCATGGAGGTGCTCCCCACCACGGCTGCCAGATGCGCTGGATTGCAGGTCTGACGTGGGAAATCGCCTCCCTCCCTCGTTAGCTTGTGATTAGCATGTCAAGTGGTTGAAGTTGGTGGGTATAAAGGATGCGAGAGAAGAATAATGGCTTCAATTTTCTTCACGGCACAGCCATTAATTTGAAGGGGAAGGGGGTGTCCAAACCTCGCGGCAGCTCCCGGTGGCTCCGCTGGCCCCGGCGCTGCGGGGCGAGGGGCAGGTCCTGCTGCTGCCCTGGCTGGGCTGGGCGGCACGGCCCTCTCCCCGCTCCCGGTGCGGGTTCCAGGGTGAGTTTGGCACCGGCGCGGGCATCCCGTGTGCTTCCCGTGCGGGGGTGACGGTGCACATGGATGTGCAACATGTGTGCGTCCGCTCACACCACCCTCCGCCCCGGCACATCGTCCCGGGAGCAGGGAATTCCCCTGGCTCTGTCCCCAGGTGGTGGGCAGGAGGAAAGGGCAGGAGGGCAAATTCCTGCCGTGTTTCCAAGGGGATGGAGAAGAGTGGAAATGGCGGCAGAGCTGTCTTTGCCAGGTGCATGCCGGGTCCTGGCACAGCGCTCGGAGCATCCTCACATCCGTGTTCCCCATGGATCGGGTGGGCAACGCTCCGGCTCCGTGGTGGTCCCGCCCTGGAGCCCCCTGATGTGAAGCATCCCCTCATCCCATGATCCTTTAGCATCCCTGGGCTTTGAGATCCAGCATCCTGAGAGGCCAGAACCCTCCTCCCAGCAGAGCTGCTTAATTAAAACCATCATTTCCACCCCGAGGTACAGCCAGGCACCAGGACCTGGCTCATCCCACATCCCCTGGCACTGCCTGGCCGTGCAGGGCTTGCCCTGGGTGCCCTCACAAGCAGCTCCCAGAAACCTTCAATAAGTCCATGTCAGACAAATAAAGAAATAGCAAAACAACCGTTTCTCCCTCAAATTTGGAGGTCTTTTCTCCATTCCCCCCAATCACTGGGCTGTGCTGATCAACCCCCAGCAATCAGCCCCATCACGAGGTTTTTCGGGCTCTGGAGCTGCTCTTGCTGTTGAGAGACATAACTGAGGGTTGAAAGAAAGATAAAAAAATAATAAAATAAGTAAAATCCAGCTGTGGTCTGAGCAGCCTGGCCATGCCAGGTGATGCTTCCCAGTGGGATTTACCTCCTGGGCAAGGGGGAAGATTTCATCCTCTCTTGGTGCTGCTTATTGTGACCTGAAATGAAAGGGAGAAAAAAAATGGGGCGGGAAAGAGTAAATTCGATCCTTGTGGGAAGCATCGTGTGGGAGGCAAGGTGGGAATGAACAGTCATGGACCCCCAAAGGACCCCCCCAGGAGGGTCTGTGTGGGACCCAGTGGTGGTGGTGGGGGTTCAGCACCTGTAGGATGGGAGCACAGGAGCAGGAATGGCCGGACCACCCCTTGCTGCCCATGGGCCTCAGTTTCCCCACTGAGCAACGTCACAGTCAGGGGACATTTAGTGCCCACCAGGGTGGGGGCACACCCTGGGAGTGCCCCCTCGAGGGGTTCCATTTCCCCCCAGCCCTGCCACTCTGCCTGAGGATGGTGGGATAAGGGGTTCCAGCAGCCAGCCCTCCTCCCTCACCCCCCACCTCACCCTTAGGGTCTTGAGGGGTTCTTGGTGGGGGGACACAGAGAAGCAAACCCCCACATACCTCCCAGTTTGGCCCCTGAGGGGATGTGGTTGCACCAAGGGGTTCATCTCGTCCCCATACACACACATGGCCCTGATGCAACACCTCCAGCCAGATTTGGGGGGGGGGGTTGTCCATGATCCACCAACCCCCCTAAACCCCCACCCTTGGGGTGGGGGAGTGGAAATAAACCCCCTCCAAACACCCAAACACCTTCACCCCGGGCACAGGGACGGGCAGGTGCCCCCCCCCTTTCAGCACCCCCGAGGTGGGTGTGGGGGGGTCCTGTGAGCCCTCCTGGGTGCTCAGTGCACCCCTAAAGGGGGGCTGCGTTGGACCGTGCTGCTGCCAGCTTGGGGTGGTCTTTGCTGCTCCCCCAGCCCAGCAAAGAGGGGGACCCCCAGCAGCCCCCCACCCCATTAAGCTGCTGCGGCGCTGGCAGTCCCGCTCCCCCCCTGCCCCCCCGCGCTCCCCCCCATCCATCAGTATGCGCCGCGTGTTCCTCTCCATAGCAACCCCCCTGCTCCCCCCCGGCCCCCCCAAACCCTCGGCTGCCGCAGCCCTGACCCCGCCGGCATCGCTCACCTCTCCCACCCACAGGTAGCTGGTCCCCCCCTCCTCCCCACCCCCCTCTCCTCGCCCGGAGGATGCTGCCGCCTTCGTTTTCCCAAGCTGGAAGTTGGTGGATTTTTGAATTTTATTTGTTTCGTCTTTATTTTCCTCCTTTTTTTTTTTTTTTTTCTCCGCTCCTTTCTGGTGTCGATGTTTCCCCCATCCATCAGTATCCCTGTGCCCCCCCCCCCCCGCCGCCGCATCGGTGCCAGGGAGGGGTGGGCAATCATCCTACCCGGAAAGCCGAGGTGCCACCCAAGGTGCCCCCCCTGCCATTGTCCCCCGGGACCCTCTGCTGCCCCCGCGTCCCCAGGGGAGCAGCAGCGGGGACCCCCCCCCCGGTGTCACAGCACAGCTCAATTTGTACCAAAACTCAGCTTTCTTGCTGCAATTCCCACCTTATAAAGCCACATCCCTAAATCCAGGGAGGGTCGGTGTCCCTACAACAACCCCCTCCCCGCCGCGGCACAGGCAGGCCGTGCCCCCCCCCAAAAAAAATAAAAATAAAAAAAGAGAAGCAAGAAAGCAGCGGGCATCGCTCAATATATAGGTTTCTTTTTAATATAAAAAAAGTGCCTATTAAAAATTCCTTCCTAAATAACACAAAAAGACCATTTGAGGGGCAAAGCGGAGGGGGGGGGAGAGCCGGGAGGAGGGGGGGGCTCATGGGGGGGCCCCTCCGGCCGGGGCAGCACAAACACTGCGCAGGGGGGGCGGGGGGAGGAGAGGCTGTTCTGACCGATTTGGGGTGTTTTTCCCTTTTTTTTTTTGGAATTTTGCCTCTTTTATCCACTTCAGGGTGGTTTTCCTCTCTTTCTGTGTGTGTGTTTTCTCGGTTTTTTTCACGAAGCTGTACAGAAGTTGCCAGATTCTTGAGGAGGGGGGGGACACACGCAGGGGATTGGGGGGGGAGAGGACCCCAAAGCCCCCCCTGGCACCCACACACGCACCCACACCCTGAGCTCATCGCCGCCAGTGGCCCCCCCTTTACCCCAGTCCCCCCCACTCCCCCTCCCCACCAAGAGGGTCTGTGATTGATTTATTCCTTTTTTTTGTTTTGTTTAATTTTTCTTCTTTTTTTTTTTTCCTTTTTTTTTATTTTTTTTTTTTTTTTAATCTCATTTTTTTTTTTATAAAAATTTTTGATCTTTTGGT
>JAWWLV010000070.1:5961027-6009987 GCA_035041135.1 Platyrinchus mystaceus
GTTATTGTTACTTTTTTCTTTTTTTTTTTCTTTTTTTTTTCTTTTTTTTTTTTTGTCTCTCAATCCGTATATAAATTTTTTTCTCAGTGCATACTGGGGGGATTTTTGCTCTTTTCTGCTGCATATTCACCTCTTGGATGCTTTAGGTCTGTTCTCCATCATATTTTTTTGGATTCTCCCTCTGGTGTGTGACTCTCTCTTATTTTAATTCTTTATTTTTTTTCCGCATGTGATTTTTCATCCTTTTTTTTTTTTAATTTTTTATTTATTATTATTATTATTTTTTTTAATCCTTAAACTTTTTTTTTTCTTTTTTTTTCTTTAACTTCTTTTCTTCAAAAGTATTTACAATTGCTGGTTTTGTGCAGAAAAACGAAAATTAATCAAATAAAAAATAAAAATTAAAGAGTCCCTCTGCTTCTGGCTGGGAGGAAAGAGAGAGAGAGAGAGAGAGAGAGAACGCGGCGCCGGCGCCACGGCCGAGGCGGGGGCCGGGGGGCGAAGCGGGGGGTGATGGGGCTGGGGTACCCCAAGGGGGGGTGGCCCCCTCCTCTCCTCTCTGCTCCGGCATCCGGGATGGGTGGGGGGCGCAGGGCCGAGGGTGCTGTGGCTGGTGGGAGAGGGAGAGAGGGGTGAGTGTCCCACTCTTGGGAGGCTCCTGCCCACCCCCCATCCAGCACCCATGGGCCCAGGGGTCTGGGGTCCTGCCCACTTCCCATCCAGCACCCACAGGCTCTGGGATTTGGGGTCCTGCCCACCTCCCATCCAGCACTCATATACAATGGGATCTGGGGTCCTGCCCACCCTCATCCAGCACCCACAGGCTCTGGGATTTGGGGTCTTGCCCACCCTCATCCAGCACCCACAGACTCTGGGATTTGGGGTCTTGCCCACCCTCATCCAGCACTCATATACATTGGGATTTATGGTCCTGCCCATCCCCCATTCAACACCCAGAGAGGGGTCTGGGGTCCTGCCCACCCTCATCCAGCACTCATATACAATGGAATCTGGGGTCTTGCCCATCCTCATCCAGCACCCACAGACTCTGGGATTTGGGGTCCTGCCCACCCATATCCAGCACCCACAGGCCCAGGGGTCTGGCACCCACATACCCAGGGGTCTGGGGTCCTGCTCACCCCCATCCAGCAGCCACATACCCAGGGGTCTGGGGTCCTCTCCATGCCTCACCCAGAACTCACATGACCAGGGGTCTGGGGTGCTGTCTACTCCCCATCTGGCACCCATGTACCCAGGAATTTGGGGCCCTGCCCACCCCCATCCAAAACCCACCTACCCAGGGACTTGGGGTCCTGCTCACCCTCCCCTGGCACCCATGTACCCCGGGGTTAGGGTCTTGCTGACCTCCCACGTGGCACCCACATACCCAGGGGTCTGGGGCCTGCCCACCCCCATGCAATACCCACACACTTGGGGGTCCTGGCTCCTGCCCACCCCCGATCTCACACCCGTGTTCCAGGGGTTTGGTGTTTTGATGACCCCAAATCTGTCCACCTACGTACCCAGGGCTTTGGGGGCCTGGCCACCCCTCATCCTGCATCCACATACCCGGGGATTTGGGGCCCTGCTCACCCCCATCTGGCACCCACACACCCAGGGCTCTGGGCCATCCCACACCCCCCTAACTCTGGCACACCCAGGGTCCAGCACCCCCCACCCAGCGTCCAGCCACCCCCGGACATCGGGGCCAGTGGGGTCCCCAGTTTGATGCTTGGCGGGGCAACACCTGGGGCAAGTTCCCGCAGCCCAAAAGGGGCTGGGGGCACCCAGGGCGTGGGTGCAATTGGGTTACAGAACCCCTGGGCAAGCACAGAGCACCCAGCACGCCCCTGCTGCCCCTCAACCCCCCTCCTGGGGGGCACCGGCATCGGGTGGGGGGCTCGGCTGGCACTTACCTGGTGGTGGTGGCGTCTCCGAGCCCCGCTGGCGACGCTGCCAGAGCCTGGTGGGGGGGTCAGCGCTTCCCAACACCCATCGGCCTCCATCCGGCAGGAACAACCCCCGGGGCGAGCGAGCGGACGGGGAGGGACCAGAAAAAGAAAAGAATCCCCAAACAGCCTCCCCGGGGGCGGCCAAGGGGGTCCCCGCGGCCCCCCCACCCCGGTCGGGCTGCGGGCAGGGGGCACCCAGCCGCTGACCCCCCCCTCCTGCCCTCCCTGCCTGCGCCCCTGCCCTGGGCTCGGCGGGAGCCTGTGCTGTCCGTCCGTCCGTCCATCCGATTGTCCTGCTGCGGGGCGGGGGTCGGCAGTCCGGAAAGCAGAGCCGGGCGGTTCGGCAGGCGGGGCGGGTTTGAGTGCGGAGGGGGAAAAACGGGGGTGGGGGGGGAGGGTGGGTGTGGGGTTCTCTCTTCGTCCGTTATTATTAATTTTTTTTCCTTTCGTTTCACTTATTTTTTATCTTTTTTTTCTGCTCTTTTTTTTTCTTTTTTTTCTCCTTTTTTTTTTTTTCTTCTTCTTTTTTTTTTCTTTTTTTTTTTTTTTTTTTTTTTTTAGAAAACAAACAAACGGTTCCAATCCCAGTTAAATACAGAACTTGAAAAGTGTTCCAGAAAAAAGTGCTGGCTAAATTACCTCTGAAAGAGAAACACAACATGGAGAGAAAGAGGGGGGACACATGATGAGAAGGGCCCTGAGGGGGTCCCCCGTGTCCCCCTCTGCCACCCCCCATCCTCACCCCCAGGTTGTCCCCCACCTACCCTGTAACAAAACCTCGTTGTCCGGTTGGCACGTCAGCAGACACTACAATGAGGTGACCGTAAAAGTGTCCTCGGGGTGTTGTTGCTCTACCATGGGTCCCAAAAACCCGCTCTTCTGGGTGGGGGCCATGACGGGGTGCCCTTGGGGTGCAAAACTGGGGTACCTGTAGTTGTCCTGCAGCTGCAGCATTGAGTCTCTCGGTACGGGGGAGATGTTCAAGTCATTGATCAAGGGACAAGCGTAGGGGCCTCGGTGGTGAGCCCGGGACATCTCCAAGGGCTCCTTCTCGCCCTTGGAGGGGTGGGTGCCGCTCGGGCTGCTCAAGTGGGGGTTCAGACACGGGGGGTCCGTCCTGCCCATGAAGTCCACCAGCATCCCGGCCCCCGCTTTGCCGTCGTACGAAGGGCTCCGGGTGCTGGCGTTGGGGGAATACCAGTACGGGGGGTTTTTGCAACTGGGGGAGTCGTAGTGCGGTTGAGGCATGGGGAGGTCGCGGCAGGCCAGGTGGGGGGCGTGCGGCAGGGCCCCCCCCTGCATGCTGTGTTTGAGCGAGTCGCAGGCCGGCAGCTTGCGGATGCTGCCCGCCCGGAGGTCCTCCTTGAAGGCCAAGGTCGGGGAGCAGTTGGGCGAGAAGGCTTTCTGCAAGCCGGCCTCGAAGACAGTCTGCTGGCCGGGGGCTGCCAGCTGGTGCGGGAGGGCAGGGAAGTGCTTGCTCTCCAAATCCGGCTGCCCCAAGCCGGGGGAGTCGCTCTGGAACCCCTGGACGAAGGTCCCGTCCGAGGGGGTGGAGGGGTTCATGGAGTAAGGGCCGGCGTAGTCGCAGGGCTCCCGCTCGCCCACCCCGAAGCCCCGGGACTGGGAGGGCAGGGGGGACATGCTGCTGTCCCCGCTGTAGTAGTCCAAGCCCAGGTCCGTGCTCTCCTGGAAGAGGGGGTTCACTGCCTGTGACTTAGTGGGGAACTTGGCCTTGCCTGTCCCCCTCTCCTTCTTGGAGGCACAAGCCCCACGGGAACCCCGGGGCTGCCGGGGTCCCGTGTTCCTCTTGGAGGGGTACACAGAGGAGGAGGAGGAAGAGGAGGAGAAGCTCAGGTGGGAGGTGTCGAACATATCCACCTTCTTCCGTCGGCCTCGACCGGGCTTGGAGTTGCTCTGGAAGAGGACGCTCTGGTTCCAGTTGTAGCCGGGGGCGGAGGACGCCTCGTTCCAGTCCATCATCAGCTTCTCCAGGCTGGACAGGCTGGACTGGCCCTCGCTGGAGGACGCCTCGCTGTTGGCGCGCCGGTAACCGGCCGGCTGGTTGAACTGGGTGCTGTCGGAGGAGGACTCGGAGAAGGTCTCGGAGACCGTCTGCTGCTTGGCTTTCTGCGGGGTGTAGTTGGAGATGTCCAGGATGACGTTGGGCTCGTTGAGGTGGCACTCGAAGCCCGGGTTGTAGAGCTGGCTGAAGGCTTCCGAGCTCCAATCCAGCCCGCCATAGCCCTGCCGGAAAGCCCACGGCGCGGCGCTGGGGAACTGCCGGCAGTTTTCGGGCGAGGGCTGGAAGGATGCTGACCCCTTGGGCACCATGTAGCCGCCGGGAGAGACGGTGCTGGCGCGGCTGTCGCAGCGCAGGGGGGTGTGCGCGGCGCTGGAGAACTGCCCCCCCTGCTCGGCGCTGTTGAAGAAGGCGGCTTTTCCCAGCGGCAAACTGGGCCCGGCTGTCGGCGGCGCGTACCCGGCGCTGTGGGCGCTGCTGGGCGAGGACGGGAGGCTGCTGCCGCTGCCGTAGGCGAAGCTGCAGTCCTTGCTGTTGGGGCAGTCCTGTGCCGCCGGGTACTGCTTTCCTGGTGGGAACACGCTGGTGGGTGCCACGCTCTGCCCGGCGCTGCTGTAGCTGCCATAAGGGGAGTAGCCGGGCGTGCCGCTGGCTGCTGGGTGAGCTGTGGGTGACCGGGACACTGCTGATGGCGGTGCCAGTTTGGGGAAGGACTCGGCGCCCCGGCACTCTGACGACCCTTGGGTCACCCCGTAGCTGGCGGCGGCGCGGCCGGGTGGGAATGCCGGCCGGCCCTGCATGGCTGCGTGGAAGGCGGCTTCGGCGCCAGGGGTGGCCGTTGCCACCTTGCCACCCCTGGCGGTGTAGGCGGCCATGCCCCGCTGGCCGGGCAGCGCGGCCGGGGGGGCCGTGTAGGCGGCCGCTGATTTACGGGACTCGGAGCGGGATGCAGAGAGGGCGAAGTCCAGCAGGTCAGAGGAGTCGTCCGAGTCCAGCAAGGAGCGGAAGTATCCGGTGAAGAGGCTGTGCCGCTCTGGACCGGCCTCCGTCTGCGAGGACGGCGCGTTCCCGGCGTAGAAGCCAGCGCGGCCGGAGGAGCCCGACTCCAGCCCTGCCGCGTGGAAGGGTCTCGCCTCAGCCCCTTGGTAGCCACCGTTGCGTCCGGCCTGGCTGCCGGGGTGGCCATGGTGGGGGGCCCATGGGCTGCCCTTCTCCCCACCGCCCCACTCTCCGGCGGGGCCGTCACCGAAGCTCTGCCCAGAGTTGGGTTCGGGGAAGAGCGCCCCGTTCTTGCGCGCCCGCCGCTTCCGCTTGGGTTTCCCCACAGGATCGGGCTCTGGCCGGCCGCGCTTGCGGGGATGCACGGGGTCGGCGTGGAGGGCAGTTGGGGCTTTCTTCTTCTTCCCGATGCCCTCGAAGAAGTCGCTGAAGGAGCAGCGTGCAGCACGGGCCGCGTGGCCCCCGCCGCGCCCGCCGAAGCCCCCCGCCTTGCCGCCGCGCCGGCGGAAGCCCTGGACGCGGTGCAGGAAGTGGGAGATGCTCTGGGTGTCGGGGGCTTGGTGGATGGACTCGGGCTCACTGGGGGTCCAGCAGCGGGGTGGCGAGCAGCGCCCCGAGCACTGGCTCTGCCGGTTGAGGAAGGCCAGCTTGGCCAACACGTCCGAGTAGTCGGCTTTGCTGTCGTTGGTGTCGGCGATGTAGGAGGGCTGGGGCGACGCCAGCTTCTGCTTCCTCCTCCTCCTCTTCTTCACCTCAGGAGTGGGCTCCTTGGGCTTGGCCTGGCCCAGCAGCAGGTTTTTGGGAGGCCGGCCCCGCTTGCGCTTCAGGATGATGGGCATCTCTCCAGGGGGGAAGACCACCACCACGTTGCGCCCGTTGTTCTTCATCTTGAGCAGCGGCGTGGGCTCCATGGAGGTGCTGGCCGCCAGCTCCTTCCCCTCCAGGTTCAAGTTGCTGCTGAGCGACGACACCTTGTAGGTGGTCTTGTTCCTCCTCCCCAGGGACACGGGGATCTTGGCCATCTTCACCACCATCTTCCTCACCCCCCGGCACTTGCTCTTCTTCCCCGCCGCGGGGGCCTTGGGCATCTCCTCAGGGTCCAGCGTGGCGGGGGGCGGCGGTGGCGGCGGGGGGCTCAGCAGTGGGGTGTCAGGCTCCTCGGGCCCGGGGGGCACCTCGGCGGGCAGGGTGAGGGGGGACAGGACGCGGGTTTCAGGGGTGACGTCCACCCGGCGCCCTCGCCCCGCCCTCCTCCGGCGGCACAGCATCTTTGGCTTGTCTGTCCGGCGCAGGGCGTACTTGCGGTGGTCCTCGCCGCACCGCCCGGCCCCCCGGCCCCCGCAGGGACCCCGCTTCACCATCGTGCTCAGGGGGCAGCCCCCGAGCCGGGGCTGCAACCCGTGGGGCCGCAGTGGGTCCCCGGTGCCCGGCTGTGCCTCCAGCAGCTCCGAGACGGTTCCCAGCGGCTGCGACTCCAGCAGCGAGGGCTCGGTGGGCAGCAGTGGGGGCTCCAGCGCTCCGGGCAGTGGCTCCAGGGTCTGCAGCCCCAGCGGCTCCGCCAGCGGCTCCAGCGACTGCAGCTCCAGCGACTCGGACAGGGGCTCCAGCGACTGCAGCTCCAGCGACTCAGAGAGCGGCTCCAGTGACTGCAGCCCCAACGGCTCCAGGTTTTGCAGCTCCAGCGACTCTGGCAGAGGCTCCAAGCTCTGCGAATCGAGCAGCTGGGGCTGTGACTCCAGGGACTGGGAATCCAACAGCCGGGATTGGGAGTCCAGCTCTTGTGCTGGCAGCAACTGGGGCTGCGGCTCCATCGCCTGCGACTCCAGCAGCTGCGTCCCTGGGCACGCCAGGGAGGCCAGCTCGTTCAGGATGTCCGCCTCGGCCAGCTCCGAGTAATCGCCGGCATCGGGCTGGGAGCAACCGGCTTCTTCCGCCGGCGCTTTGGAGACCCCCCCCACGCCCCCACTGTGTCCAGGGGGCTGCGGGGCGCTCCCCCCGCCTCCATCAGCTTCTCCTTCGCGCGCCGGGGGCCGGGGGTGCCGCGGCGGGTCGGACTTGAGGAGCACCCCCCGCTCCTCGGGGCTGCGGATGCTGTTGGCCAGGGAGGGTGAGGAGAAGAAGCTGTACTGGAGGTCGCGGTCGGCGGGCAGGAGCCGGCTGTCCTCGTGGCCCCCGCCGCCGCCGCGGAGGCTGCCGCAGTCCAGGTGCACCCCACTGTTCTTGAGGTCCTCGGAGAGGCGGTTGAGGTCCTTCATGATGTCGATGAGCTGCACCACGGGGTGGAGGTTGATATGCCCGTTGCCGCACTTGCTCCGGAGCAAGGCGAGGATGCTGTCGACGTTGCAGCGGCCCGAGGCCAGCGTCGCGTTGGGGAAGGTTTTGGGCGCCCGGTCGCGGGCGGGTGCCTCCTCCGCGCTGCCCCCCAGGATCCGGGGCTCCCCGGCACAGCCCAGCAGGTCCTCCGCCGCCTTGGTGCCGCCGTGGACGCTCTGGCAGCGGTCGGCCGGGTCGCCGTGCAGCAGCGAGCCCGCCTGGTGCTCCCGGCCGAGCGCGGGGCACGACCCCTCAGGGAAGCTGAGCACGCTGCAGGATAACGCCTTCTCGGCCGGGCAGGCTGGGGGCCGCTGCGCCGGGTGTCCCGGGGGGTAGAATTTGGGCTCTCGGACGTAGTCGGGCGAGCCACGCACAACGCTGGTCGTTACCACTGGGCCCGGGGGCTTCACGCGCATCCTGACCTCCTCCTCCCCCGCGTGCCGCTTGGCCAGGCAGTTGCTGACATGGGGGTCAGGGAAGGTGGCACCGGGACCTGCGGGTGGCAGAGAAGGGGACAGTGAGGCTCTGCGGGCTCTGCCGGCCAAAAGCAGCCTCACTCCATCCCCACCGTTCTCGGGGATGGGGCCCCACATCCATCCCTCAGCTCAGCCCTGCCCTGTCACCAGCGAGGACCTGACTGGCACTGTGGGAATGTGCCCCCACTGCCTCCAGATGGGGAAAAGGGGGGCTGCCACCCTCCCCAGCTCAAGGGGGTCTGGATGCCTTCCCCAGCTCAGGAGGGCTGGACATCCTCCCCGCACCAGGACCAGCCATGCCAGCTCCTGGCACAGAGCCCACTCCAAGGTCTGGGTTGCCCCATTCTGCCATGGGGCAGATTTTAGGGGGTGGGGGGGGATCGGGGTGCCAGGCCTGGGACTTACCTTCGGCTTTGCTGCTGCTCCTGCTATTGCACTTGAGCTCTCTGCAAAGGAAGGGGCATGCAGGGTTAACCCCACGCGGGGAGGGACACTTGGGTGCCCACCACCCCCGTGCCAGTCCCTCCACGGGCCATACCGGGGGCTGATCTTCCCGAGCTCCCACGGCCGCCCATCACCGTGGCGTCGGGGCTGTGGGGGGTGGGGAGAGAGGAGGGAGGCTGCCTCTGATCTGGGGGACAGAGGGGACAGGTTTACAACCCCCTCCCATCCCCACCACCACCGCCAACCCCTCCGTGGGGCTGGGGGGGAGGCTCGGGGGGGGGGGTGGCGGGGGTCCTTTGGTGGCTCTGCCACTAGGTGTCCCCGGCGAGCCGCGCTCCGGACACGCGGGGGGGGGTCTTCGCCCGAGGAGGTGGCTCAGCACATCCCACCCCCCCACATCCCACCCCGGCTCCCACCCACCCATGGGCACCCCACGCACAGCTCCAACCCCCACCCGCGGTGACACTGCCCGGTGCCAGCAGACCCCGTTCCCCCTTGCCGGGACCCTCCCTGTGTGGTGCCTGCCTCAGTTTCCCCTCGCTGGCAATGGGGTACAGCGAGGGCTGGGCGGGCTGCGTGGCCCAGACACCCACAGGTGGGTGCCAGGCACCGTGTGCCCACTGCACAGCCCACCCTGCGCCCCATGGGGAGCTGCAGCCCCAAAACCCCAAGCCAAGAGGCTCTGCAAGGCCGCAGAGCATCCCCTCTCCGCCTCCAGGGACGCCCAGACAGGCACAGGCAGAGCATTGGCAGCAAGATGTGCTGCCAAACCCCTCCTCTGTGCTCCCCTCCGCTCCTCACTTTTGGGGTTAGGGCCCCCCCGGTACCTGTTCCGGGGGTGTTTGCAGTGCAGGTTCACTCGGAAGCTCCTGCCGTCGCCGTCGCTGCCGGGCTGGCGGGGGCCGGAGCCCTGGGCACGCGGGAACCACTCGGCTGGTGGGCTGGCACCGTTCTCCAGTGCGAGGGGCTGGCAGGCGACCGAGCTCCCATCTGCTCGAGAGAGACCCCCCCGCATGTCAGCCCAGCAGCCCCCTCCCCAGGGAGCACCCCCTGAGCGTGGGGACACCCGCTGACGCCCCCCTCTCGAAGCCACATCCCCTGCAACACCCACGCTGTGCCCTCCGCCCCACCACGGGATGCCCAGGGTGGTGCTCTGGGGCAGGACACCCCTTTCCTCCTTACCCTGGCCATGCCTTGAGCCAGGGGCTGCCCATATGAGGTGGGGGGCACCTCCCCACCAGGCTGTGGGCGCACGTGCGCATGGCTACGCGTGTGTATCTCCACACGGATGTTGCACACGCGTGTTTGCGCAGCTCCAGCCCCCCCGCTCCCCTGCACGAGGTCGGGGCACCCACAGCCGCTGCCCATGTGGCACAGGGGGGCACGGTGGAGCCCTCCAAACCCTCCCAGTGCCCCTGTGCCAGCATGTCCGCCTATTTTCCCTCCCCAGCTCCGCGTGTGAATCCCTGCCGGGTTGGCTCCCTCCCCCAGCACACACCCGCAGACACACACACACACACACACACACACACACACACACGCAGCCTCTCGGCGTGATCCAGGCTCTTCCCGGTGTCTGGATTAGCGTGACAACTTATCAACAAGGCAGGGAAAGAGAATTCAAACCTGTCAGTCCATCCACATCCCCCCCTTTCCCCTGTCTCCCCGCCAGGCTTTGGGCGCAGCGCTGGCACCGCGGAGATGCGGGCACCTCGGTGTAAAGTTACACCAAGGGCGATGTGCAGCAGGAAAATATGTGCTAGAAAGACCGGTCTCCGTCTCTGCTGAGGCTGCTGGTGTGCCCAGGGAGCTGTCGGAGGGGAGGCAGGCAGGCAGGAAGGAAGCAAACGGGAGGTTTTCCAGAACAGCCGCCGGGAGCTGGTCCCCGCCGCACACGCTGCGCGCGGCTGGATGGGGAGGAGCGGGGGGTCGAGGGGTGTCAGGGGGTGCTGGGGTGCAGCCCCCCAGCCCTGCGCCACAGTGGCGCCGTGTATCCATGGCACACGGAGCTGTGGATGCTTTGGTTTGCTTTTGGGATGCCCGTGGGGTCCCCACCGGGGTGTGTGGGGTCTCTGGACACTCCACCACCCACGTTCCACGTGTTCCCCGCCGCCCACGTTCACCGCACACCCCTGGGCACATCCCCCGGCTCTTACCCCATACCACCAGTGTCCGGCTCCTGCCCTCGGCCCCACAGGGGACACATGTCCGGTGACACCAGGGGACCCTCCCTGTGCCAGAACTCCTCCCTCAGCCTGGCCAAACCGCCACCACCCCACACAGTGGGGACCACCTGCACCCCCACCCACCCACCACAGGGCCGGGCAGGGCCCACCATCCCACCCCACCGCCCACCATGGCACAGGTGGGAGCCCGGCAGCGCCGGTGGGGAGGGGGCTGGGGTGGGGAGGGGGCTCCGGGGGGACACTGGGGTGGCCGGGGGGACAGCAGGGTGCACCGGGATGTTCTCTGCGCTGCCGCGCTCACTTTCACCTCCCCGCTCAGCCCCAGGCAGCCGCCACATGTTTCCCATTAGGCTCTCCGGACCTCGCCATTCCTGGCTTCCTCGCCAGGGGTAGGGCCTTTTTCCTTCTTTTTTTTCTCTTTTTTTTTCCTTTTTTTTTTTAATTTTTTTTTCTCTCCTCGCTAGTTACAAAACACCAGCCGAGACCACACAAGCGAGGAGGGACAGAGGGAGAAGCAGAGATAGAGATGGGCGCCTCGGGCGGGGGAGAGGCAGCGAGGACGGGTGCTGGGGTGTGTGGGGGGGGAGTGAGTGGCTGGAGGGGTGAGGATGAAGAGGAGGGGGGGATGAAGCGGGCGAGATTGCAGTCACCTCCACTTCCCACCTCCTGACCCCGCAGCCCTGCAAAGATAACAGCCCCTGAAGACTGCTGACTCGCCTCGCAGAAATCCAATATCCTCGCCTGGTGAACTAATCGACTACCTGGGCTCCCACCTCCCCTGCCCGGGCTTAATCCTGCTGCTGCAAAGCTTTAATTAGTTTAACGGTTTCAGGCTTGACGGAGGTTGGCGGCGAGAGGAATCAGAATCATGGAATGGTTTGGGTTGGAAGGGGCCTTAAAGCTCATCTCGTTCCACCCCCCTGCCATGGGCAGGGACACCTTCCACAGGACCAGGTTGCTCCAAGACCCGTCCAACCTCACAGGGAACAAAACATCCCCCCACACTCACCCCCTCCACACAGTCAGGGCCCCCCCTTGGGTGGCAGGGGTGCTGTGTGGTGGCACCATGAGGGCGCAGGGGGTTGCAGACCCACCCCCAGGCCCCCAGGGCCTGCTGGCACCCAGCCCTGACCCCCAGTGCTGGCACGGGGGGGCACGGAGGGGCTGGCTTGGCACCGGCGTGGCGGCGGGGGGATGGAGGGATGGCCCCGCAGGACACGGACATGGTTTGGTGCCCGGCTCCGAGGCCACCCAGACGTCAGGGTGGGGCCGGAGATGCCACCAGGAGACAGGCAGGCGGCAGGGACACAGCCGCCACACAGATGGGGACACGCTGGCCCGATGCCTCCCACCCTGCCGGGGCGCCGTGCCCGGCTGCCCACAGTGACAGCAGTGGGGACAGGGGGTCCTTGGGGGTCCCTGGGCACCACGGGGCACTGCGAGGGGTTGGGGTGGCCCTAAGTACCCCCATATGGGTGTGCTGAGGGTCTCCAGATACCCCCATCACCCGAGTCCTGGGTTGTGTGTGCCCTGACACATCTGGGGCACTGCAGAGGTGTCCCCCTCCCTTGCACACACCACACACACACACACACACACACACACACACGAGTGGCATCAGGGGGTGCCCCACTCATATCCCCCAAGTCTGGGGATGCTGTGGTGGTGCCTGTCCCTTGCACACACTCACACACACACACAGACACACATGGCACTGTGAAGGTTTTCCTCTCCTGCTTCCACACATCTGGGGACACCAAGGGGGTGCAGCTCCCTCACACCCCCTCCCCGGGGCATCAGGGAGATTGTCCCCTCTGTGCCCCACCCCTCGCATGCCCCCGCACCCCCCTGGTCCCCTCCCAGGGCCCCGGCCCCCCCTCTCCCCACGAGTTCCCCCCCAGCCCGTCCTGCTCCTGCTGACACCAATGGAAAATCCCCTCCAGTGACAGCTTCCTGGCAGGCGCTTGCCGAGGGTTTCCGTGTTCCCCAGCCAGCCCCCCCCCCGCCCCGGCCACCTCCTCCCGGAGCCACGCGGGGGGTCCCTGCGCCTCCGCCCCCTCCACCCCAACCTCCGTGTCCCCCCCTCTAGTTCAGCATCACAGACCCCAAAGCACGTGGGTCCTGCTCCCTCCCCTTCCTCCCCACACCTCATCCCCTGCCAGCATCCTGCCCTGCTGCGCAGTAGGGCCACCCCATCAGCACCGGGGGAGATTTGGGGTCCCTCTTGGGTGCCACTGGCAGCTCCCATGGCGGGCACCCACCCACCCTGGGTATCCACCACCCTGAGAGTGGGAGCAGGACAGGAGTCAGAGGGCCAGAAGTGTGGGCACAGATGGGTGCTGAGGCACAGGGTACCTGCAGACAGCCCTGACCCCTCCTTTAGCTGTCACCCCGTGGCCGAAACCCCGCTGTCACCACGTCCCCCCGCCGCCCTGACTCCTCTGCCACGCTCGTAATTAGGAGACAGAGCAGATGGCGCCTGGGTTTCATCTTAGGTAACGGGTCCAGACGAGCTGCTTGGCCGCCAGTTCCCTTTGAGGAGCCATCAGAGGATTTTTGGGGTGCCCCCGCCCCCAGGCAGGGAGCTGGTGGAGGAACACGACCCTCCAACATGGTGTGGGGATGTGGTGCCACTGTGGGAGGAGACAGCGGTGCCGGGAAGGGCTTGGCTGGCACACGGGGCAAACACACCTGGGATCCGCCCTCTCACATCACCTGAGGGTGTCACATCCCCAGGGCAGGCCCAGGCACCCACCCTGGCACTGGGAATGGGGGTCCCGGACCACTGGGCTATAAGCAGGGGGTGTCCAAAGGTCTTGGCATCCCCCCTATCACCCGGTGCTGCAGGAAGGTGGGTGGGGAGCTCAATGCCCTGCAATCCCACTGGCCCGGGCAGCAGGGACCCCAGGGACACCCCCACACTGCTGGGACAATGCTGAGCTGGGGACACAGCCCTTCTGCTGGGTCTGGTGCCGGGTGTGCTGCTACCACTGGGGTCTCCTGCATCCTCCAGGCCTGGTGGTCCCAGGGCCGATGGGACCCTTGGTGGGTTCAGCCCTTGGCACCAGAACGTGGAATGGTGCCCTTGAGGTGGGCAGGGATGGGGGTGCCTGGTCAGGTCCCTATTCCTGCTGCTGCAAGATACCAGCTCCCCTGCAAGGACCATCTCCCCCTCAAGGGCCATCTACCCCAGGAGAAACCATCTGTCCTGAAACAACCGCCTCCCATGGAAGGACCAGCTTCCCTGCAAGAAACCATTTCCTATGAAGAGCCACCCCACCTGCAGTGACCACTGACTACCTCCCCTGCCACAACCATCTTCCCTGCCATGGCCATGAGAAGCCATCTGCCCTGCAAAAGCCAACTACCCTGCAAGAACCATCTCCCTCACAAGAAACCATCCCCCCCCTGCAAGAGCCATTCTTCCTGCAAGGATCATCTCCCCTGCAAGATCCACCTCCCCTTCAAGGACCATCTTCCCTGCAATAACCATCTCCCCAGCACGAAACCGTCTCCCTTGCAACCATCTCTCCCCCTCAACGACCATCTCCCCCTCAGGGATCATCTACCCATAATGTCCATCTCCCCCAAAGGCCCACAACGACCACCCCCCCTGCAACAACCATTTCCTGCTCAATCATCCCCCCCTCAAGAACCCCTTACCCTGTGTGAAGACCCTCCCCTCCCACAGCACAAGTGTGGGTGCCTGCAGCCCCCCAGGGCTGCGAGGGGGTGCCCAACTGCCCCCAGCAGCATCGCCCGGCATGGACACAGCCCACAACCCCCTTGGCCCCCGGCTTGGGGGGGCCCTGGGGGGGCTGGGGAACAGCTCGACAGATGGACTGCAGCGATGGTGGCACCTCGGCCGGCTGGAGCCCAGCGCCGCAGTTCAGAGCTAGCAGGGAAACGGGCTAAATTTAGCTCTTCCCTCGGTGCCAGCTTTGTTCCCCCGCCCCGTCGAGCCGGCGCGGGAGGCGAGCAGCCGCCGGGCCCCCTCCTCTGCCCTCTGCCTGCCAGGGGGAACACGGGGCACCCCAACACCGCTCCCTCGGGGTGCCAGCCCGGGGTGCCAGGCGCTCCTCGGGGTGCCGGCCCTGTTTGTTCACGCATCTCCACGCCACGGCCGCTGCCGGCGGTGCCACGGAGCGCCGTGCCCCGGTGTGGCGAGTGCCCCCCAGGGCCCCCTCAAATGTGCCGGCGGGGCTGAGGCTGCGCAGATGGCCGCGGCCCCCCTTTCTGAACTCCCTGTTATAGCCACAGCATGAGTCACAGCCCCGGTGTGTCCCTGCCCAGCGCCGGCCACGCCGGGTCATGTAACACCCGCGGCCGCGCCGGCGCGGAGGGGGCTCCGCTGGCTGCCCACGCCGCCCCCCACCCGCAGCACGTGGCACCTCGGGCGGCCCCACAGCCCCCCCAGCACCACGCTGGGGGCGCCCCGAGGGGGTCACAGCGGCCATGCCCAGCTCCCCCCCGCCCCCCCGCTCCCCGCCGGTGCGCTGCGGGTTAACGCCAAGCGGAGCCGGGATCCTGCGAGGCCAGTAACATTTGGAAGGCGCCAGATGGACGCGTGCCCATGCCGAAGGCTCTCTCGGCACAGCCATGCTCCCCCGGCGCTGGGGCTGGGGGGCTGCCCAGGGCGCCGAAGGGGCGCCCGCCGGGATGGGGGGAACGCTGACCATGAGCCCGCCGGGGTCCTGGAGTCAGCCAGCGCCCACCTACCCACCCCACGCTGGGCACCGCCCCCACTGCCCGCAGCCCCGCACGGGGAAGGGGGTGATGGGGTTCAGGTGCTGACACCGCGCCGGGGTGACCAGGTGGGGACCGAGGGGGGGTCTGGGTGGGGGCAGAGCAGCCAGTTGCCTCCCTTGGCCAATTTTAGAAACTGGCTAGACAAGAAAAGCAGAATGAGCCGGGCAGGATTAACGGCCGGGCTTGGTGTCAGGGTGGGTTTTTTTCTTCTTTCTCTTTCTCTTTTTTTTCGTTCCTTTTTTTTTTTTTTTTTTTTTTTTTTTTTGTGGGAGGCACACATGAGTTGAGCGGAAACTCCTGGCTGTGGATCCTGTTTCCTGGGAGATGCGGCCGGTTGGGGCCGAGCTGGGGTGTGGGAGCCACTGGGGACGATGCCAACGGCGGCGTGACGGGGCAGGGGTGCGGGGACGGGGGAGGGGGCCCTGCCCCGTCACACCAGCGGCCTGGCACCCCCAAAATAGGTGGGCATGGAGGGGATGCACCCACTGACAGGCTCCTGCACAGGTGTGTGCACAGGTACACACGTGGGGGGAGGACTGTGCACACACGTGTGCAGACATGAAGGCAGACATGGTACACGTGTGCCCACACACACCTTCGCGGGTGCAGGTGGACACACAGGTACAGGAACATGTGTGGCCACCAGAGAGGGCACGGGTGGGTGCACACACGTGTGACAAGCATGGTGCAGGTGCACACACACACACCTACACAGGTGTGGGTGCACACACAGGCACAGGAACACGCACGGACAGCGGTGAGGACACGGGTGGGTGCACAGGGGTGTCACAGGTACACACACATGGGTGTGCACACTCCCACCTCTGTGCACGCGCAGGGTCACACCCACTCGGGTGAACCCAACGCCCATGGGCTCCAGGGAACCCCCAAAACACCAGCCCAGCACTGCAGACCCCCATCACACACCCTGCTGGCAGCAGTGCCGGGGGGACGCTGGGGTTTGACCCCAAAACACGGCTCTCCCTCCCCTTTGAGAGGTCACGGTGGCTCCCCAAAAGCTGGAGGTGCACAGAAGGGGTCTGGCAGTGCTATGCAGTGGGGACATGGAGAGATATGGGGAAACTGAGGCAGGAGCAGAGTGCCTGGAGTGCTGATGGAAACAGGGAGATGCAGCCAACTATCCCAGAGGATCCAAGAGTCCTGTGACACCCCGGCCCCCCGCCCTGCTCCCACCCAGCTGCCCCCCAGCTCCGGTTACCACTGTGGAACAGGCTCCCCAGGGATGGGGCTTTGGAGCACACAGGTCTCCCCACACCCATCCATGACCCACCAGCACCACCAGTCCACCCCTGTCGGAGCACACGCACCTACAGACACACCGGTTTTCGCTCTCCCCCCTCGCCGGGGAGCCTTCCATTAAAATTGGAAGAACACAACTTGCCGGCAGAGCCCCGGCGCGGATCGTACACAGCCTGTCACTCACACATCACTTTGTAGATGCCCATAAATTGCTTCATTACCTCTTCTAATTGAGGAGAACGCAGCTGCTGTGGGGCGGTGACGGAGCGCCTTCCCTTTGAAGGATGCCTCGCTCGCCAAAGACGGGTCCAGCAGAGCCGCAGAGCCCCACCAACATCCCAATAATAATAATAATAATAGTAATAATAACCATAATGACAGTATCCAAGCCAAACCCCTCGGCAAAGGGCAGTGGGGCTCACGTGTGATGGAGCCCACTTGAGGGAGGGGGATGAGGGGCTCGGTGGGCGCTGCCCCGGTGGGGAAACTGAGGCACGAGGGGAGGTTGCACCACGCGCAGGGAGAAGCTGGGGATGGAAACACCAGGACCATGGAGGGCAACACTGCGGCGACAACGTTTAGGGACAACCCTATGGTGGATCCAGGTGACGGAGCGTCTCCCTGCCCGCAGATCTGGGGCGGTGCAGAGGGGATTCCCGGCACCACCCAGAACTCCCCGGAGAACTTCCCACCCTGCTCAACAAGGGCTGCACCCTGGCGGCCTCGCCGGCACGACGCCAGGGGTGCCTGGCACCCTCCGGTGCCCCCGTCCCCTGCGCCCCGTCCCCACGGGGGCCCCCCGGCTTTGTCTGGCGGCGGCGGGCGGCTGCGGCTGGGCTCGGTCCCCTTGCAGGATACTGCAGAAGGATTTACTGTATTGCAGCTTGTGCTGGCTGCAGCCCAGCGCACAATAGATTAGCTGTAGCCCAGGGCAGCACGTTGCGGGGGAAGGAAGGTGGGATTCATCCGGCTGCAGATTGCAGGGCATTTGCTGCAGTATCCTGCAGGATCCGGGCACTCGCTCCGGACGTGCCGTCACCCTGCTCCGGGCTGGCAGAGACACCTGCAGGGGCTCACGAGTCGCCCCCCGCCTCGTCCTCTCTGCCAGATTTGATGGCATGGATGTTTCTCGTGTCCACGTGGGCTGGGGGACGCCCTGCTTGTTCCCCACCCCTGTTTGGGGGTGCGGAGGGGCTGCGGTTCCTCACAGCACCTGGGTGGTGCTGGGGACACCGGGGCCCCCCTCGCTGGGTGCGACAAAGCTGGTGCAGGGAGGGAGCTGGGGACTGCAAGCAGCACTAATTGATCGCGATTAATTCAGCTCCTACCTCCCCGGGTGGCAGGAGAGATGCTGAGACACAAGCACAGCCCACAGAGCTCCCCAAACAGGCTCCTTTCTCCCCCGTGCCCACCCTTCCCCCTGTGGGGGACCCACGCTGCCGGTCCCTGCGGATGTGGGGGGCTCTGGTGGGTGTCTGGCTCCTGCTGCTGCCCCGGAGGTGCAGAGGATGTGTCCTTGGGGGTGGACCCCCCTTCCTGGGGTGCTGTTTAAGGGTGGGGGTCCTGCTGGCACCCCACCCCACATCCTCTTTGGGATGCAGGGATGGCACACACACACTGGGAGGCAACGCTCAGGCGATGGCACAGGGGAGCAGACGTGCCAGAGGTCACCGATGACCTCGTGGTGACACCGTGGCACCTTCGGCAGCGTCACCAGCCGGTGGCTGCAGAGCAGGGCACGCAGAAGTGCTGCTGCCACCTCCTCCAGCACCCAGCTGCCACTGCGGTGGGGACATCAGACACCCTCTGGGCACCCCGTGGGCACCGTGGGCAGGGGTGGGGCTGGCGTGTCGGGCGGGGGGGGGGGGAGGGACCCCGGTGACCGTCTGGATTTCGAGGGGAGTTTGGAGCCTGCGGATTCCGGCTCCATAATCCTATGTGGGATGCAGTTTCCACAGCAACAGCGGGTCAGAGGGCAGCGAGGGGAGCCGGCTGCTCCGCTTGGGATTGCAATCCTGCCGGCGCTGCCGAAACGCCGCCGGGGCGAGGTGTCGGGGCGCGGTGTCGGGGCCGGACCGTGGCGGGGCCACAGCGGCGAAGGCGGGCGGGTGGAGCGGGGGCCGCATGGGGCGCGGGGGCGGCCGGGCTGGTGCTGCCGGGGAGGCGGCAGAGGCTCAGTGTGGCGTTGTCAGCAAAGATGTCACTAATTGTCTGCAGGAGCAGCAAACTCTCGTTAACCCTTGGGCAGCCGGCGGCGGGAGCGCTGCCGAGGCTGGGGGGGCACCCCGGGACCCCGCTGTGGAGCACCCTGGGGCAGTGCCAGCTCTGCCACCGCCCCACCTGCACGGCCCTGGGAGGGTCACTGCACACACCTCCCCCCGGGGTGGCTGCTGGGACACCCAGCTGGTGACTCTGGGGAGCCCCTTTCCTTGTCCCATGGGCTCTGGTGTTGTTCCCACTGCCGGTGGTTGTGCCAGCACCCGAACAAGCAGGAACATGGAGGAAAATGCTGCTAGTGCTGGGGCCACCAGGGCAGGGTGACCTCCATGCCTGGTCACCTCCATCCCTGGTCACCTCCATCTATGGCCACCTCCAATCTTGGTCAGCTCCATCCATCTCCATCCCTGGCCACCTCCATCCCTGGTCACATCCATCCATCTGCATCCCTGGCCACCTGCATCCCTGGTCACCTCCTCCACCTCCAGCCCTGGCCACATCCATCCCCAGTCAACCCCATCCATCTCCATCCCTGGCCACTGTCCCCACAGACTCCCCCAGTGGGACACCGAGGGGGACACAGCACCCCCACCACAGCCACCACCCAACCCGTGCCACACTCCACACCTCACCACGGCTCCATCCTCACGGGAAAAGGGCACGTGGCCCTGCGGTGACGCTTGGGCACAAGGCATGAGCACCCACCCTGCCCCAGGAGGCTTTGGCCGCGGCTGGTGGGGGTGTGGGCGCCAGAGCAGAGGCAGAAATGGCTTTCCCACCTCCCAGCCAGCTCCAGGTAGGCCTGGGAGCGCTGCTGGGAAGCGCTGACGTCGGCAGGAGCGAGTGGGGGCGGTGGGGGGAGGCCGGGGCCGGGGCAGCCGGAGCGGGGTCAGCAGAAAGCCTCCGGCTCTGCTCGCCCCTGCCAGCCGCCCCACAGACCTTTTGTTCCCATTCAGCACCTTTCCCAGCACCTCCCTGCTCCCAGGGCTTCCATCCAGGGGGCCAGGGCAGGGGGCCCCTCCAGTACTGCGGGTTTTGGTGAGCAGGAGGTGCCCGGCTTGGGTCATGGCACAGGGACCCATGTGGTGATGGGAATGTGGGGGCATCCAGCCCCCAGGTGGGGTGACTGGGAGAGGGGTTGGGGCCTCTGTGTGGGGGAGCTGAACACGAACTCCAACACCTGACCCCTCCAATAGCACTGGGAGGGAGTGAGGGGAGGAAGGCAGCACAGCACTGCATCTCTGTGTCCCTGGTCATTCCCAGATCCCCACTTCTGCCCCAAAGCACAGACAGCCTGCTGAGCCCAGCAAAGGGGATGGATCCTGCACAGCACTGGAAAATGGGTACAAAGCCAGTGCTCTCACTGCCAGCAGCCACTGGGACTGGGAGGACACAGGGCACAGCCCTCTGCCCCCATTCCTGGTATCCCAATACTCCAGCAGCACACAGGGACACTCATCTGCCACCCCTGGGTGAAGCCCATCCTACAGGGTGACAACACCACAGACCCCAGGAGTGACCCAAGCTCTCCCTGTCCCCCCACAGCCACTGCTGGTGCCCGGGAGGAGCAGGGCTGGGCAGGTCTGGGCATGTCCAGGGACTCTCCCAGCCTCCAAGGACTTTCAGCTGGGATTTCCTGTGCGGGATGCGGGTTTGTGGATGTCACAACACTCCGGGATTTCAGCTCCATGAGCTCCTCAGCCCCCTGCACACATCAGCCCCTTGGGTGCCCATCGGTGGGGATCCTGTGGGATGCACTTATGGCCTCCCTTTTCCAAAGTTCCCAGGGTGGCACTGCCAGACTGGGACAGCAACACCCTGCCTGGTATGGCCTGTTGGTTATACCGGGAATCCTGCAGCTGGCAATGGCTCTAAACAGCTCCCCACTGCAACCTAATCCTCCTGGTCCCCAACATCCCACCATGTTCCTTCCAGCTGGGGTGCAAACCCACCCCTGGATGCAAGATGAATATTCAAACCTGGACAACAAACCCTCCCCTGGTTGCAAATCCATCCCTGCCTGCAAATCCATCCCACTACAGGCTGCAAACCCAAGTCTGGGTGAAACCCCCTCGGATACAAACACACCCCTGGATACAAACTCATGCCTGGGTGAATATTCATACCTGGACAACAAACCCATCCCTGAATGCAAACCCTCCCCTGGGTACAAACCCTCCCCTGGGTGCAAATCCATCCCTGGGTGCAAATCCATGCCACCACAGGATGCAAACCTACACCTGGGTGAAAATCCATCTCTGGGTGATAATTTATCCCCGGATGCAAACCCATCCCTGGTCCCAAACCCACACCCGGATGCAAACCCATCTCCAGGGTGCCGCCCCCCATTCCACCGCCCTCTCCTCCCCCAGCAGCCCCAGCCCAGCCCAGTGCCACCAGTCCCCCCCCTCCCCGCCTCCAGCCTCGCCCTCCGGATCCAGCAGACAGGTCTCTCCCCCCCTCAGGCTCCCTGCTCGGTGTCTGGCTGAGCTAAGCGTATTTAGCGCTTTTAATTGTTCTTAATAAATCAATCCCGCCAGCCCCTTAAATCATTTTTGTGGCTTCCCTCGCCGCCGTCCCCGCGGCCGTGCCGGTGTGGAGCCTGCTGTCTGCGGCACTGCCGGGGTGGGGGTGGCACCCTGCCCACCCCAGCACCCGCCCTGCTGCCCCTCAGCCCCCACAGACTGGGTGATGGGGGCCCTGCCTGCCCTTGGGGTGCCCGTGCCTCAGTTTCCCTCCCTGCCCAGGGGCGTTTTGGGGTCTGCTCGCCCCCTCCCTGCTCCATGGGCTCGGTCACCCCAATATCGCTGTGTTTTTTTGAGGGGGGGAGCACAAGTCCCTTCTCTCACTCCATTCCCCTCAGGGCTGAGAGCAGTGGGAACAGAGGTGGTGACAGTGCATGTCACTCATGTGGCACTTCTGTCCCTACCCGGTACATGGTGGTGCCAGACAGACACGTCTCGTCCTCTGAGCCCCCAGGGACAGCACAGACCCCAGGGACAGCACAGACCCCAGGGACAGCACAGACCCCAGGGACACCCAGCACAGACCCCAGGGACAGCACAGACCCCAGGGACACACAGAACACACACACCATCCCCTGCCCATGCCCAGCCAAGGGCTGAGCCCCTGAGGGCGCAGGATGAGGCCAGCCCTGCTTGTGACACCCATGTGGAATCAGTGCAGCCTCCAGGTGACTTCCCGGGGCTGGGATGACAGTGACATCCAGCTGGGTGATGACACTCCTATTTTTGGGGCTGCTCCTATTTTTGGAGAACCCACACCATCCCCAACACCCTGTGGCATCCCTCGGGACGCTCAGCTCCACTTCCCACCCATCCCACACCACCCAAGCCTGCATTCACCACCACCCCATCAGACATTTCAGCCCCAATGGCATTTTCCATGGCAGGGACGAACACACAACACCCAGGGTGGTTGCTGGGGACACGTCACAGAAAGGACTGTGCTGCCTTTGGGCAGAAACCAAATCTGGCAGAGGGACACCCAAGTGCAGCCCCCAACTCCCTCTGGGTGACTTCCTGGGCTTGGTGTTGCACAGGGTGATGGTGACACCCAGCTGGGTGACAACACTCTTATTTTTGGGGACGCTTTATGCACTCGACACCACCACAAACACCCCACAGCATCTCCCAGAGCACCCAACACCACATCCTGCTCCATCCCAGCACCCAACCCTGCATCCTTCTTCATCCCACCACCTAATCCTGCATCCTGCACCATCCCACCACACAGCCCCACATCCCATCCATCACCATCCCACCAACCGCTCCAGCCTGCTGACATTCCTCATGGAAGGATGAACACCCAACACCCAAGTGGGATCAGCGCAGCCCCCAACCCTCTCTGGGTGACTTTTTGGGGCTCAGTGTGGCGCAGAGGCGACGGTGACACCCAACCAGATGACAACACTCCTATTTTTGGGGACGTATTACGCACCTACACCATCACCAACACCCCACAGCATCTCCCAGCGCGCCCAACCCCGCATCCTGCTCCATCCCACCACCCAAACCTGCATCCCATCCATCACCCAACCCCACATCACCATCCCACCAACCGCTCCAGCCCCGCTGGCATTTTCCATGGCAGGGATGAGCACCCAAAACCCGAGATGGTTGCCGGGGGACATGTCACCAAACAGCCTGTGCTGGCTTTGGGTGAAAAACAAACCCGGCAGGGCTTGGAGGGAGAGAGCTAACCTTGACACAGTTGCAGCAGTCACTAATAGCAGGCAATATGCCTGTTCTTGGGGGACTGTTGCAGTTGCTAAGATACTGGCAGCCGTGTGAATGGAAATGGGTCAGTAAACCTGTGGAGAGATAGTGTGACACTGTAACCGGCACAGCTGTTGCAGCCTACATCGAAATCCCACCCTTTCAATATTTATCACTCTCCGCCTTCGGTTCCTTCCTCCCAGCAATTTTTTCCACGTTGGTTTTGCCCGGGGTTGGTGAAATCACCCCGAAGACTTTAATGAGACGAGTGGTGGAGGAGCTGGGCGATGGGATGGGGTGGGAAAGGCGTGGCACGGGGGGATGAGGAGGGAAATTAAAGCCCCCCGCTCTGGGGTGGGTGTCCCTCCCTCCCCGCCCTGCTCCATGAGCAGGATGGAGCCAGTTCTTGGAGAGATTTAACAGGAAACAGGCTATAATCCCCCTGGTAGGAAAACGGGTGAAAAGGTCAATTTACTTCTGTCCCTCGTTTAGGCACTGTGGTGAAATTACACACTCGCAGGCTGAGCATGGCTGGGAGAGGAGGGAGCAGTGCTTGTGTCTGTCCTCGGCTGTCTGTCCGTCCATCCCCACCTGCTGTGTGCCCCGAGCCTCCCCGAGGCGCCCTGAGCCCGAGCAGCATCCATATGGACCAGGAGCTGCATCCATGAAACCCCTGAGCTGCATCCATGAACCCCACAAGCAGCATCCATGAATCCCATGAGCAGCATCCATGAACCCCACGAGCAGCATCCATGAACCCCATGAGTGGTATCCATGAATCCCATGACCAGCATTCATGAGCCCCATGAGCAGCATCCATGAATCCCATGACCAGCATCCATGAACCCCATGAGCAGCATCCATGAACCCCACAAGCAGCATCCGTGAACCCCACAGGTGGCATCCATGAATCCCGTGAGCAGCATCCATGAATCCCGTGAGCTGCTTCCATGAATCCCATGAACAGCATCCGTGCATCCCGGCATCCTGTCCTGCATGGCTCACGTCGCACACGCCCATGAACCCACAAGGGTCCAGCATGCACCTGGATGCCTCATCCCAGCATCTCCCCAGGTCCTCCAACACCTCCCCAAATGCTCCAGCAACCCCTGAAATGCTCCAGTACCCCCCACCCCAAATGCTAACACGCCACCCCAAATGTTCCAGCATCCTCCTAAAAGCTCCAGCATTTCTCCAAGTCCTCCAGCATCGCCCCAATACTTCAGTATCCCCACCCCAAAGCCTCCAATACCCCCTCCAATGTCCCAAATACTCCAGTATCCCCACTCCAAATACTCCAACATCCCCCCAAATACCCCAGAATCCCCCCAAATGTTCCAGCACCCCCCAAAATGCTCATCGATCACACCCCCAGTACCATGCCCTGGTGCTGCCATCCCGTCCCCACGCTGGGCTCAGCTCCCCGCTGCCTTTGGGGCTGTCAGAGCCCCAACTGGGAGCACTGGCAGCCAGGACACACAGGCAGAGGGCACCACTAAGCGTGTCCCGTCCCCTGTCCCGGCTGCCGTCCAGGTGCGGGGCAGGAGGATCCCGGCAGGCGTTTGCCGTCCCGGCTCTGGCCCGGACCCCGCTGGGGGGAGGAGGGTGAGAACATCTGGTCGCAGGGAAGAGGGACAAGTCCAGGGAAAAATGCCGAGCTGTTGGAAGAGGCCCTCGCAGCCGCGGCTGGGGTGGAAGGAGCCCCAGCACCCCCTCCTGTGCCGCAGCTGCGCCGGGGAGGGGAAACTGAGGCATGGCCGGGCCAGACTGTGAGGTGGGGTTGGGAGATGGCCAGTGCCAGGGTCACCCCCATCTCCCAGGCACATCCCAGGTGGCTGGAGGAGCATCCTCCACGATTTATATCCCGAGGTCTGGCACCCTCAATGGGGGTGGGGGGAGCAGGGAAGGAAAGGGAGGCTGCAGGGAGCGAGGGGAGCGGCAGGAGAGCTCTCCTCCTCCCAAAGGCACTCCCTGCCACCCCCCCCCCCCGCCCCTGCAGGTGGCTGGAGCAGAACGGTTGATATGGAGACAGGGAAGCACAGACTGTCTGGGTAAGGTGACATTCGACAGATGCCAGGTTCAGACTCGCTCCAGCCAGTATTCCCACCCCCCCACACCGCCTGCCTCCGGCCCCTGCGCAAAGGCATGTGCAGGCAGGGAGGGGGGCAGGGGGAGATGGGGGAGTGGGGCACCCTGGGATCTGCTGGTAGGGTGAAATGCCACCATGTCCCCATCCCGATGTGCCAGTGCCCAGCGTGTCCCCTGCCAGGGGGGGCCTTGGACCCCCTGGGACCCACCCATGGACCCCGCGGTGCGAGCAAAGGTGCCACATCCCCACCCAAAATGAGGGAGGACACTGTCCCGTGCCAAGCAGGCAGAACTGGAAGATTTGGGACACACCTGAGGAAGGGACCTTCCCCCACTGCACAGGGGGCAATCAGCTGACACCTAATGACAAACATCACAACTTTTGGGGGGCCATGGGCTTCGCATTTCCCACTCAGGCAGAGTGACACCGGGCATTACAGCCCCTCACCCCCAGGTTCATTGCCCAGGGAGGGGTCCCAAGGTGTCAGACCCCACCCAGGCTGCAGCCCTGTCTCTCTGCACCTCAGTGGGGCCCCTCACGCCCTCTCACCCCTCTGGGCTGGAGATCAAAGGGATGCTGGAGGGATTCCTGGCACGCACCCGGCTGAGAGACCCTGCTCAGTGTGGGCAGGGAGGGAGAGGGCAGCAGCATGCAGGGGAGGAATGGGCACCCCCCTGTACCCAGAACAAGACTCATGGTCTGCAGTGAAGGAAATGGGGTGATTTGGTGGGGAAGGGAAGGAAAAACCACAGCAGGATGCAGCACTGGGCAGTGGGAGCCCCTGGGGAGCCCCCCCGACACTGCATCTATCAGATCCCCATCCAGCAATGCTGAACCCCCAGACCTCCAGGAGCTGGGATGGCTCACTGGGGCCTTTAAGAGGGACAGTGGGGGCCACCAGCCCACACAAAGCCCCTCCAGCCTGTCCCCATGCCCCCTGGCTGCTGCTCCCTGACCCCCTGTGCAGGGAGGCTGGAGCCTGCTAATGAGCTCGGCCCTTTCCCAGCATCCCGGTCCCGGGTGGCCCTGGCAGGTGTGGGTCACTGTCCCTGGGATGGCAGGGACACCCTGGTCTGGATCGGTGGAAACGGGAAGCACCCGGTGAGGGGGCTGCAAAGTCTTTGCCATTGCCTGGATGGGCTCCAGCGCTCGCCCAAGCTCTGCTGCCTCCTCCTCTTCACTCGTCTGTCCCCCCAAAATATCCCCAATCTGGTTCGTGGTGACGCTTGGCGGAGCCCCAGCTGGGACACGGCATCGACCTGGGGACACCCAGCACCCCGACATGGGGGGCACACAGCTCCTCTCCCTCCTGCTCCCTCTGCTGCATCTTCCTCCCTCCTCCTCCTCCTCTCTACCCTAAAGCCAGATGGATTTCACTGCTCTGTTGAGCTCCAAACTCCACTTCCAGATTTTCAGTGCGACCTTCTGGCTACCTGGATCCGGCACTGCAAGATGCCCCCTCTGATCCCCCCTCCCCTCCGGCCCCCCAGCATCCCCGGGGGAGCCAGGGTTGGATGCAGCCAGGAGCGGGATGCAGGGGGGAGCCGGGGGTGGCCGAGGAGGAGGAGGAGGAGGGAGAGGTCGGGCTGCACCTGGATGCAAGACCAGCCTCGAGGGGCTTGGGTTGTTGTGTTTAACCCAGCCTGGCCCAGGGAGAAGCAGGAGCGTGGTCAGAGGGCGCCTGGAAAACTCGTTGCCTGTGTGGGAGGTGCTGCCGTGGCTCCTGGGGCAGCTTTCGGCCTCACTGCCTGCACAGCAGGTCTCCCCAAAGGGCTCCCTGCTCTCCCAGGACACCATCCTGCAGGGATGTGCCCGTTCTCCAGGCTGCTCCTGGCTCCCCTAGCCCAGATCCAACCTCGAGGCACAGACAGGGGTCTGTGGGACCCCCGCACCCCACCATCACTGACCCCGGATAACCAGGGGAAGAACTGGGGAAAGAAGGGAAGAAAGACATAAAATACCCCAAACCCCTGCTCAGGCACCGGCAGCACCACGGGGTGCAGAAAAACAAGCAAAAAAAAAGAAAAAAAATCCAAGAGAAGAGCTGGAAAAAGCCCCAAAGCACCACGTCCCCCCCACCCGCTGCCCCCTGCCCTCGCTGCTCTCCCCGCCGGTTATTTCGAGCCCTCTGCATCTCCCCCCCCCTCCTCTTCCTCCTCCTCCTCCCCATTCCCTCCCGGCACCCTGCTCTCCTCCGCTCTGCTCTTGCATTCTGGTATTTGGTGTGTTCCTCAGCTGCAGGAAATTCCTGATGCTCTCCATCATGCAGCCTGCGCTCGCATCCCCCGCCCTGCCCGGCTCCCCTCCAAAGGACAGCCATGTGCCGGACAAACCAGCGCCGCCGCCATCGCTCCCCTCCCAAAAACGGGATTTACTGCTCCCTCTCCGCCTTCTCTCTCTCCCTCAGCTCTGGGGGTTTTTTTTAATTATTATTTTTTTCCCCCCTTAATTATTTCAACTCTAACCCTGCAAAACACCCCCTTCTCCATCCCCTCGCGGGGGGGTGGGGGCTGAAGCCGCCCAGCTCCGGCCATTCCCCTGCCTGGCTTTTCCCTCTTCGTCTTCCTCTCTTCGCGAGACCGCTCCTGATCTTATTTTAATTCGTCTCAGACGGTGTTGGAGTGTTATTTTAAGAGAGAGGATATGCACAGACATTGTGTTTTCTGCTTTTTCCTGGCCCCAAGCCAGGCTCTCTGGGCTGTCAGCTACCCACTGTGTTGCAGTCACGTGTGGGAAGAGGCAGCCAGAGCCAGCCTCACAACTCCTGGTAGCAACATGGAAATCAAGTGTGCACTTTCTTCCCTCTGTATGTGTCTGTATTATTAATAGCGTCTCTCTCCGTGAGTTATCCATAATGTATCTTAATACCTGTCCGTCTGTAAATGATGTATTACGGTGCCCGCACCCACAGCTCCGTGTGCTGCCAAGGGGGAGGTGGAGTTGTGACAGCGCTGGTGTCACCCCCAAGGTGGGGTGTGGGGATGGGGGACAGGAGAGAGGGCTGGGGACGGGATCTGGGAGCCATGAAGCTGCTCCGGTGTGCCATCGTGGTGGAACGGGCATGCGGGGAACAGCGGGGTGCTGCAGGGGGAATGGGGACAGCTGGCACTGGGGTGGCACTGAGTGACCCCTGCCACTGGCTGGGAGGTGCTGGGGGACACCGATGTCCCAGCCTGGGGACACCAAAGCTGGCTCCTACAAGCTCACACAGGAACAGGATGTGTCACCGCACACCAGAGGGACCAAGGGAGGCCAGAGGGTAGCAGGGAAGGCACAGGATGGATGGACACGGCATGGCATGGGCTGGATGGGCACGGCACAGGTTGGATATGCACAGCATGGCACAGATTGGACGGACACAACATGGCACAGGGCTCAGCTTTGCAGGACACTGATGTGTCCCACAAGGCTCCACTTTGGCTGGAGCTGCCCGGAGCAGCCCGGGGGTCTCCCAGCCCCAGGAGGCCGAGTAGGGCCCCCCCAAGTCATACACATACACCAGGATTGGGGCAGCACCCAGGGACCCACTGGCAGGTCTGGTGCTGCCCCTCTCCAGGCTGTGGGGACCCCTGTCCCTGCTGCACCCTGGGGATGGGGACACCAGGGCAAGGAAACACTGCAGGACTGGGGTCTTCCCAGTGCAAACCAGTAACATACAGACTACAGATTGATCCATACTGTGTCTACACTCGTTACACCTGTAAAACTACATATGTCCATGCATGAGCACGTGTGCACATCCATCACACCCACCCTTGCCACTGCCACAGATGTGTGCAGGTGTTGTCTGAACTTGTCTGTGCACGGTGCTGCCTGTAATGTCCCCTGCCTGCAATGTCCCCTGCCTGCAATGTCCCCTGCCTGCAATGTCCCCCTCCTGCAGCACCCCCTGCCCACTGCACACCCCTTGGCTGGGACCCCGTGCCATCCCCACACACCGTGCCCGCAGATGCTGCAGAGTACACGGACACAGGAACACCCCGAGCCCACAGGGTGCCCAGACGGGCCAGCCCTGCACCCCTGACACGGTGGGAGCAGTGTGGGTGCCAGCACCCAGCCGGGGTCACAGGGAGCAGGGAATCCAGGAAGGCGAACTGGAGCTCAAGGCTTCGCATTTCTGGATTCTGGTTCCCGTTTCTGCTCCCGGCTGTTTCCATGGAAACTGGCGTCGGACCTGGGAAAATAAGGTTAGGGTTTGCAGCAGAGGCCCACTGCCAGTGCCTGCCCGCCTCCATGCCCTGCCAGCCCCGCCAGGGGCACGGGCAAGGGCACTCCCTGCTCCTGTGCCCAGCAGTGATGCTCAGGTTTGGGGGCTGAGCGGTACCAGCACCCCCCAGAATCCTCTGGCACCCTCCATCCTTCCACCTGGTGACCCCTGGGAACCCAGCGCACACTGGGTAATTTGGGAACTGAGACCACAGTGAGGGTGGAGAGCTGGTGGTGGCACCCACTGGACCCACAGCCCTTCCCTGCTATCCCGCTCTCCTCCCTGGTGCTCCAAACCTGGCACAGCTCAGCCTCAACAGGGACTTCCCAACCACGCTCATGTGCCCATGACACCCCAGCAGCCCCAATGGGACAGAGGACACTGAGACTGTCCCCACCCCTGACACCCCATCCCCGCGTTTTCCAGGGACCCAACATCACCACCACCACCACCGCCCTCCCCTTCCCCAGCCCCAGGATCCCCAACTGCTCCAGAGAAGGTGGGGAGTCGGAGAGAGAGTCGGGGAGGAAGAGAACCAGGACACGACACCTCGGGGGAGCCGTGAAGACTAATGAATGGAGGCTTTTAAAAAGCACTTTGACTGAGAAGTGCTATAGTAGGAACTAATTATTCCTCCCGCCTGCGCGCACCCCTCGCACGCCGCCGCGCAGCCGCGGCCCAGCTCCCTCCCGGAGCCACAGCTGCAAAATCCCAGCCAGCCCCGGCACCCAGCACCGCCACGGCGGCCACCGCGCCAGCCGGCACCGCCTCTGCCAGGGACGGGCCCCTCCTGGGCCCTGGTTCTCCTCCTGGGCCCCCCATGGGGCCGTGAACCCCGCTTTGCTGTCCGTGCCCCCCACGGGCCGCGGGCATGGGGTGGTGCTCACCCCCCTCCTTCGTGCTGGGGGTTTTGGGGAATGTTGCCTTTTTTATCAAAACCCTCCATTTTAGGGCGATGGGAGGAAGGCCGGGCGGGTGGGTGATGGGGGACGGATGGTACCTGGCACGGCCCCCCCGCAGGTGTGACCCCAAGCCCTGGCACAGCCCAGCCAGCAGGACCAGCCCTTCGCCAGTGCCACCATGGGCCGGCCTGGAGCGCGGCCCGGCTCCCGGGCAGCAGGGAGAGGCAGGGAGACACCCCGAATCCTCACCCTGCTCAGCCCAGTGGGTCCCCACGCTGCCAACCCACAGCACCCACAGTTTTGGGGCGGTGCTGGCGGCGCTCCCCATCCCTCTGCGCTCCTGGGGCAGGACCCGGCGCGATCCCGTCCCACCAGCACTACCCGCTGCCCCATTTCGCATTCCGGTGCTGGCCGGCCCCGCTGCCCTCCCACTCCCACCCCCACCCCGGGCTGCGTTTCAGCTGTTGTTGAATTCTGTCCAGGCTGGATTCATCACAAGAGCCCTCAAGCGGCTGCAAACAAACAGAAAAACAGGGAGCAGGAGCACGCGGAACGATCGATCGGCGCTGGGGGGGCCCGGGGCCCTTCGGCGACGCCAAACCAGCCTCAAATTCCCCACTTCCAAGAGAAAAGGGGCTGGGGATGAGCAGCAGGAAGAGGGGGATGGAGAGCAGAACGGCCACCAGGCGCTGGACCGTGGCGGCGAAGCCCCCGGGCGCGGCGCTGCGGTGATGGGCACAGAGTAGTGGTGGCTCTCCCTTCCCGATGGAGACGGGCTTGTACCGCTCCAAAACTTCCCTCTTGTGGTTACTGCAGTTAAAAAAGCAAACAGGAGGTTTGGGTGCATTAAAAAAAGAAATGGGAAATGGTACAGAGGGGATGGGAGTGCCTGCAGGGGACGGACGGGGTTCACCCAGAGCCGGCAGCATCGGGATGGGTGAGGGGACAGGGTGCCTGTCCCTGGGAAGGGGGTAAGGGAAGACCCCACTCCCCGGCACTGCAGAGGGAACCAGGCTTTGGGGACATGGTGGCACATGATGTGTGGCTGTGGCCCTGTGTCTCAGAGATGGATGGTAATGGCAGGGGAAGCAAACACCGACACCGCTCCGGTGGGAATTGCCACCACCGGAGCCTGCGGGGTCAGGTTGCTGCGCCTGGGTTTTTAAGAGGGGCTGGATAATTTTTACCACCACTAACGATCCCATCTGTGCCTGACACGCTCCAGCTCCGAGCCTGGCATTCCAGCAGGGCTCCCACACCTCCCTGTCCAGCCGCTCCAACTCATCTCCCCCTGCCTCGACCACCGACAGCTCAGGGCACGGATACGGCCTGTGCACGGTGCCAGTGGCACAAGGGGCAGCTGTGCTCCTGGCACCTCCTGGTGTCACCACTATACCCACCCACAGTGCTCTGGGGGACTGTGGGTGACACCCATGGTGTGGCCAGTGGGGACAAGGTGGCAGTGACTGGGGACACTACACAGCCTGGGGACATGGGGGCTTTACAGGTTGAAGGAACATTTAACAAGGGTTTTTTTGGTGGTGGTCCCTTGCAGTGCCACTCACCATCCTCCCCGCACAGGGATGAGGACCCCGGAATGTGCTGGCACCATCCGCCCTCTTCCCAGCTCCAAACAAAGACCTGCCAGAGGATGCTGCTTTTTGGGGAGGGGGTTTGCATCCCCCCCATAGGACCCCCCATCAAATCCCATCCAGGCAGGAGCAGGGGGGCACAGCGCCGGTGCCTGCAGCACAAGGCTCCTCTCCCTGCAATGTCAACCTGCTGCTCTGCATCCAAGGCTGCCCTTGGAAAAGCTGTCGGCTGCGCCGGCTGGTTTGCCAAGCCCAGGACAAGCTCTTTAGCTCGACTCTGCCAGAACAGATGCCTGGGCGACTGTAATTCTTCCTAGCATGGATGGAGGGGAGGGGGGGATTTGTGGGAAAAAACCCAACCTCATTTAAGCGTTGCAGCGGCCGCTCCTCCCACCCCCAGCACCCGCAGCGCCGTGGCCCCCACAAAGGATCCCCCAAAAACCGGGGGGTGAAGCGGGGGGGCAAGGGGGGTGATGCCAGGAGGGAAGGCAATGCCCAGAGGGAGGATGGCGAGGCACAGAACACACCAGAGCCGAACGTGGCTCTGCTGCCAGCTGGGGAGGAGAGAGCGACCCGCTGCAAGGACAAGTGGGAAGCGCGAGCTCCGCGTGCCACCGGTGTCCTTGCAGCCTCTCGCCTGCTCCGTCTCGATGCTCCCCACAAAACAACGAGCCCGTTCTCATGGCAATGTCCTCTGCAAAGAGCATGGGGAGGGGGAGCCACGCTCCGGGGGGGGCCACGCTCCTTCTACTCCCTCTGCACCCAAAATCCCCCAATGCCACATGGCCCCAGGGCAGGAGCTCCAGCCCGGCCATTGCACTGCTGGAGGAGGCCAGCAGCGTTTCCACATGGATATTTTCTTCCACTGGCTGCAGTTTGGGGCTGCCAAAAGCCAAAACAAGAATGGAAACATCCCATTTTGTTGGCAAAAATTCAAGGCAGGGTTGGGGTTTTTTTTCTCTTTGGTTTTGCCTTTTTCTTTTTTTTTTTTTTTTTTTTTTTTTTCTTTTATTTTGTTAAGAACGGAAATTCCCTGCCATGAAATCATGACGAAACCCCAAACCAAAACACAGCTTGGGCCGAAACCTACACCCAATTCCCCGGGGATCCCGTATGGGGCTGGGCCCAGGGCTGGGGATCACCCTCACACGGCACCAGGACATGGGGCTGAGCCGCAACCCCAGTGCCAGCACCAGCCACGGGTGAGGTGAGGGGATGTTGTGCTTTGGGGATCCCTCCAGCAACCCGATGTGATTCCCACCTTGGAATGTGCCACTTCCCAGCCCTGCTCTGCCCCACCCTGCCTCAGCAACGGCACCTGGGAACCATCACCGGGCCTGGCAAGGCACAGGTTTGTCCATGGGGAAGTCAGTCCCTATGGATGGGGCCAGGCAGGGACAGGGATCGAGGTGCCGGTGGCTCCAAGTGTGGCGTTACAGCAGTGTTTGCTCCCAGTGCTCGCAGGAAGGTGCCAGTGCCTGGCTGTCCTGAGCTCCCTGTGGAACCCAGAGACCTCCGGGCTCCTTCGCAAGAGCAGTCACTGGGAATGGCCTCATCCAGCCCATCCCAGGGAGTCCGGATGCAGCCAAGCCCTGGGGCTCACCCCTGCAACCCGCCCGCCATTCCCCCCTCCCATCCCCTCTTTCCACCAGATGTTGGGGCTGGAGGATGAAACGGCTCTTCCCACCCCAGTCCCCGCCGCGTCTCTCTCCGGCTCCCGTTCCGGAGCCTGGATCCGGCCACGCAGGCTGAATAAGGCTGAGCCTTTGTCCGGCTCCCCCCGCCGCGCTTCCCTTATCTGGCCCGGCCGCCTTGCCAAGAGCAGGCAGGAGGATGGCGGCAGCGCCGGGCTGGCGAGGCCCTTCTCTTCTCCTCCTCCTGCCCCAGAGCCCCCACGGCTGCTGTCACCCCTTGCCAAGCACCACCAGCACCTCTCCTCCATCCCTGCCTGCTCCCCAAATCCGGGAGACCCCCCCTCACTGCTCAGTGCTGCATCCCAAACCACCCGGCTGGGCACAGCGCTACCCCCTCTGCTTCCCTGTCTGCTCCTCCACCCCGGGGGGGCTGAGCATCCCTTGAGGGGTCCGAGCATCCCTTGGGGACCGCAGCCAAGGCAGGGCTGGGCGAGGCAGGGGTCCAGGGGCAGCGTGGAGCCGGGTTATCTCTCTGCAGAGCTCCGTGAGCAGCAATTAACCTCGAGAGAGCAGCCGCGGCTCCTGCCAAGAACCACATTAGGTGTGTGTGGCAGCGTCTAGACATGCGAGAGACCAGAGGCCTTGATCTGGAGAAAGGCGGCTCCATCCCTTCCCCCTCTCCTTGCCCGCCTTTCCCACAGGGACCCCCTCGCTGGGGTCTGGCCAGAATCGAGCTTGGAGCACCAGGAGGGATGCAGGGATGGGAGCGGGACGTTGGGACCAGCCCCGTGTCCCTCTGTATGGGTGTGGGTCCACGCTGGGCTATTAAACCAGGGCTCTACTGCTTGGCACACCATGGCACAGTATCCTCATGGATGCCACACCCCCAGCTGTCCAGCCATCATGGGGGGAGGAGGAGGAAGCACTACCCGAACCATCTCCCACCAGGCAATGCAACCAACATCCCATGGAGCCAGCAGCAAACCTTGGGATGAGCCCTGGAGTGGGGATGGAGCTGGGAGGAGACTCAGCTCGCTGCCTGCCCATGCCAATCCTGTCACCTGGGGCAGGTAGGATGGAGCCAGGAGGGCACCCTGGGGGCTGGGCACCCTCTCTGCCTGTGCCCCTCACACCCGTGACACCCCCTTGCTCTCACCTCCCGGGTGCAGCCACCCCAGACGGCTGCAGGATGCCGGGGAGAAGAGATTTTCCCGACGTTAATTAATTAAAATAAACAGCAAATTAAATACAGCAAAATTAAAATAGCTCCGGAAATTAATTTTCAACAAAACCCACCTGGAAAGGCTGGATATTTAAAGAATTAATGGAGCCCTCTGAGACCATAAAGAACCGCCGAGCTCCCGGCATCCACCAGTCCCCTCCGAGCCCGCCTGGGGACCCAGTGCTTTGGGGAAGCTGGGATGGGACCCTGGAAGGAGACCTTGGGATGGGACCCAGGATGGAACCCAGGATGGAACCCAGGATGGAACCCAAAACTCCAGGCAGCTGCCTCTCCTCCCTGCTGCTTCACGTGCCTGGTGCTGCCACACTGGGAGGGAAGGGTGCTGGAGGAGGATGCAGGGATGCTCCACACCATCCCAGTGGGAAGCACCAGCCAGCCCCAGCCCTGGCACAGGGCTCTGCAGGGACACCGAACTCCTGCCTGCTCTTCCCCCCTGGTCCCCCATTGGTGTGACCTGCTCCAGCACAAGGAAGTCCCTGTCACCCTCCTGTCCAAAACCCACCACACCGAGGGAAACCCGGTCCTCCAGAACCCATCTGCCTGGGCGCCCCAGGCCCCCCACAGCTCTCCCCACACATAATCCCCCCGGGCCAAGGCGGGATTACTGTGCAAACTGGCTGTGCAGCCGGACAAAGCTCCTTACCAGGCAGGACGGGCGGATCGAGGGGCTCCCGAGGGGCCCGGCGGGGCACGGGCGGGGCGCCGGGTGGGCAGCGGACGGGGCGAGGTGCCAGGGAGCATCCCCCTGCCCGGCCAGGCTCCGGCCTGAGGCCAGGCACAACTCCTCACACGGTTTGGGGTGTGCCAAAGCCAACCAGGGTGGGAAGGCCCGTCCGGTGCGCGCCAGCCCTGCCACGGCACCGGCGGCGTTTCCTCTCCCCTGCGCCCGGCGTGTGCACAGGCGCAGCGGCACCGACACCGGCGGGCGAGAAGAGGCTCCGGAAGGAAATGGAGAAAGCAAAAGAAGAAGCCGGCAGGTGGAGAGCAAGGAGGGGCCGCGGTCACCGACGCGGGGTGCGAGGGGGCATCCGGGGGTCCCCACCTCGCCGGGGTGCCACCAGCACTGGGCTGCTGCACTTCCATCACCCAGGGAAACTGAGGCACAGTGGCCATGTGGAGCCCCTCGCCATCCTGGAGAGGGAAATGCTCCCCCCCCCGCCACGACCGGGATGACACCAGCTCCCCATCCTCCTCCCGCTCCACCCTGTTCCTGCAGGAACCCAGGAGTCCAGGCCCCGGGCAGGCAGCCAGAGCCTCCCTCCTGCCTGCACCTCCCGCCCTGCCTGCTCCACGGGCGCCCGCGGCCGGCTCCGGCCCTTGCACCCGCATCCGTGCCCGGTTCCCGCCGGCGCACACCTTCCCACCGCGTGTCAGGGCGACCTTGGAGCGCCGCCACGGCCGCTCCGTGCCAAACTTCCTGGCAGTGCCCACGGCACAGTCGGGGGTGACTGACCGGCAGGAAGGGGGTTCCCCCGCCCCGTTTATTCCTCGGGTGGGTTTTGTCCCCCCTTGCTGCAGACAAAGGCAGGCCGTGTGCCCAGGCGCGGGGTCCAGGGGGTGCCGGCGGTGCCGGAACCCGGTGGCGATGCCGGGCCAGCCGTGCCAGGGGCTCTGGGTGGCCGGTTTCCTCCGCACACAGATGGCTGTTTCGACTCAGTCGAGCGCTTGACCTAAATCTCCTCCTGATCCACGGGAGCTGCAGTCCCTCAGCAGCACAGCTCAAGGCAAGGAGGAGGAGGAGGAGGAGGAGGAGGAGGAGGAGGATGAAGTGGGGGGGGGGACCGTGGCCAGCTGCGGACCGGCGGGAGGGTCGTGCCGGAGGGCCCCCACCCCGTGTTTGGCAGCAGGGCCGGCAGAGGCGGTGGTGGAGGGAAGGAGGGAGGGAAAGGGGGGGGCGGGGGGGGGGGGGGGGGGGGGGGGGCCCCCCCCCGGTGTTGGCCAGCGGGGCGGGCCGGGGGGGTGGGGGTGGGTTGGGGGGCGGTAAAGGGGGGGTGGAAAAAAAAAAAAATCTCCCACGCTTCAAGCTCCAGCACCGGCCGCCAGCGCCTGCGTGCTGCACCCACCGGGACGGGGCAACCGCCCCACCGGGCTCGACGCCCCGGCAGACCACTTCCTCGGAGAGGGGCCCCGGTGGAGGAAGCTCCAACGGCTCGAAAGTTTCGCCTCTGACTCAACTGCTGGCTGGGGTGACCGAGCCGACCCCCGCAAAGAGGGGGCCCATGGGATCCCAGGGGTTCGGGGCGCCGGGGTGGGGGATTTTTTTGGGTTCCCCAGACAAGGGTTGTCTGCGAGGCTTTGGCGCTCCACCCCCAGTGTCGGAGCAGCCCAAACCGGCTTCCCAGCGACAGCAGAAAGCTTTTAAAATCCCCTACGCGCGGCATGACTCACTCCAGAGCCAGTGCCCAAAACAAGCTCCGACACGGAGAGGAATGGCGAGAGCAGGGATGCTGGGGGCGGGCAGGAGGGGCTGGGGAGGGCCGGGGAGGGGGAAAGGGGGAGACAGAAGGAGGGAGAGAAAAGAGAAGAGGCAGAAATAACAGCATCTGAAACTCTGCCTGCTGGAGGCTAATTGGTTCCGGCACAGCCTGGTTTGTTTGGCAATGTTTCCTCTAATCCTTCAGGCTCCGCGCTCCCAGCCCCAGGGACATGGGGACATCTCGACACCCGGCCAGCGTCACTGCGGCACTCCCAGCTTGGACCCCCTCCCACCCGGGGATGCAGAGGGGTGATGCTGCAACCGGCTCTGCCCACCCTGGGGTCCCTCTGAATCCCTCAGGCTCTGCACTCCGAGCCCCAGGGACATGGGGACATCTTAACACCCAGCCAGCGCCTCTGCGGCACTCCTGGCTTGGATCCCTCTCCCAGCCTGGGATGCAGAGGGGTGATGCTGGGACCACCCTGGAGTCCTCTAGGGGCTGCACCCTGCTGTGGTGACACCCTGGGGATGGGGTCTGTGGTGACACCCTGGGGATGGGGTTCCCTTCCATGGCGCTGGGCAGGAGGATGCTCAGAGGACCGGGCAGGCGATGGCCGGGGCAGTGGCGGGAAGGGAGGGGAAGGGACGGGAAGGGAGGGGGGGCCCCACGGCCCAGCATGGCCGAGCCAGAGCACTAGCCAAGAGTCGGCAGCTTTGTTCCAGGTGCCGGCTCCCTTTTTTTCATTAGGCTAATGGGATGCGGATGCATTATTCCATTCCACATGCTGCTAATGAACCACTCAGGCCAGTGCATTTGCATTAATGTGCAAAGCACTGGAGGAGGGTGGAGTGGCTGCATCTGGCCAAGGCTGACCTTCCCCACACCACCCAGCCTCCCCAAGCCACACTGCACTCCCACCATGCTCCCACTGCCCCTCTGGACCCGGGATCTCCTCGGGACGGCTCCGATGCACATTCCAGGACACTCTAACCAGCCCTCAACTACCATAAACTTGCTGCCTGTGTTGTCCTCTTGCTCATACCATGCCTGGCCAACTCCACCACCCCTTCCCATACGGATCCTGGATGACATCCCACTGCCAGCAGCCCGCTCTGCACCCCATCCCTGACGCAGAGGCGACCACAGCATCCCTCCTGTGCTCCCCACGGGTCCCCAAAAAAGCAATCCCTCCCACCTCCCACCAGGAAACCCGCTCGGAATGCCCCTCCTCCCGGGTTATTCGTCCTGGGACCTCCCAGCACCACCCCAAAGCTCCCCTCCAGCACCCCAGGGGGGCCGTCTCCCAAGCCCCGTCCCCCAGCGCGGTGCTGGCAGGCAGCGCCGGGCGCGGGCGTCATCGGAGCCCTTGGGTTGTTTGTTACGGCTCCCAACTGCCTCCGTCCCCGGAGAGGTTTCGAAGGCGAGTGACCCACGAACTGGAATGCGCAAAGCCTCCAGCAAACAGAGCCAGCTGCCTGCGCCCGCGCAAGGGGGGCGGCGAGGGGAGAGCAGCCGGCCCCGCAGCACGGCACGGCACAGAACAGCACGGCAAAGCCTGGCACAGCACGGCAAAGGCTGGCCCAGCACGGCACAGCTTGGCCCCAACGCTCTCCCGAGGTGGGCAGCCACTCGGATGGGGTGAGATGAGAGCGGCCCATTGGCCTTGCCACGTCCCCAGGGCCACCAGCTATCGCGCCAGGCCTCCAGCCTTCTGTGCCCCACTTCCTACCTCCCTCCCAGCCTGGTGTTTTGGCCTCCCAGAGCTGGGCTGGGATGATACTCTGCCCTCACCCGGCGGCAAGACATGCGCCCTTGGGTGGCTGAAGGGCCTGCAGGACATGGGGCAGCACGGCGGCAGTGCCAGACCCCCCGCCTTGGCCTGTGCCACCCTCCCCAGGTGCCAGAGGGCTCCCAGCTGGAATCAGTGCGGACGGGCCTGGCTCTGCGCGCCCTGAGGGCCACGCTGGGGTCTCAGCAGCTCTGTGCCCGGTGAGTGTGCGAAGCCCCCGCGCCCGAGCGCGCGCACGCGGGTGTCTGGGTTTGTCACAGCCTGGTGAGCAAGTTAATCTCAGGCTCCCTGACACGTGGAATAAAATCGCGATCCCGTAATGGAATTCATTCATCTTCCTGTCCAGGCTGAGAACGAGCCCCCCGCCGCCCACCAGGGCTGGGGCTGGGCCAGGGCAAGGTGGCCAGTGCCCAGCTGCCTGCTGGGGGTCCCTGCCTGCACCCACCCTCCTCCCTGCCACGGGACCAGGCTGGAACCAGAGCGATGTTCCCGTGAGCAGAAGCTCAGTGAGGTGCCAAACACTGGGTGCTGCGAAGTGTCCCCTTCCCAGGGGACATCAGCCATGTCCGTGGGGAAAGTCAGGGTCACCAAGGAGGGCTGGCATCCCCCCAGAGTGATTCAGGGTCTTACTGTGCTGGGGGGCAGCCACAGCACTCACGAGGTGGGAAAGGGAAACTGAGGCAGGTGGCGTTGGGAAAGGGCCATCAGGGTGGCATGAAGGGGACAGGGGAAAATGTCCCTCTGTCCTGATGATGTGCCTCTGTTCCTGCAACTCCTTCTCCACTGCCAGCGCCTTGGCCAGCCCTGGCAGGGAGGCCCCACCACAGGGACCCTGCCAGGGTGACACCGGCTGGGGCACCCATGGGGGACCCCAGCACATCCCCAGGGACTGGCTCACCCACAGCCACAGGTACAAGTGACAGGGAAGAGCTCGGGAACCTGAGCAGGGCAGAAGGCCACAGGGCTGCAACACTGCCCTGTGCCTCAGTTTCCCTCTGGCACCCACATCAAGGCCACCCCCAGGGGGGAAAGTGGCCCCGCAGCCAGAGGAGGAGGAGGAGGAGGAGGAGGAGAAGGAGGAGGGCTGCTCCTTCCCGGGCACACAAAGCCCCTTTCATAGGGGCCGAGTTTGGATTTCCTCCGCCAGCCCAGCACCTCGCTGCCTCCTGCCCTGCCAGAAACGCTGCGGTCAGAGCAGGGGGCTGGCGGGTGGGATGCCTGGGCGGGGGGCACAGGGACCTTCAGGTGGCTTCATCCCTCACCCCGACCGTCCCCGTGATTTTCCCCTCCTGTCAGCTTTTAATTATACCCCTAATAAAAGTTGCTTTGCAGGGGAACAGGAGCTTTGTTGCTCGGGAGCTCATCTGCTCCCGCTGCTCCTTCCCCGCTTTAAACCGTAATCCTCAGCTGGGGACACTGCAATTAGCCACCACGGGGCCGGGCACCGTGTCACCGAGGATTAGGGCTCCTGTCAGCAGGGAGCTGGGGGACCCGGCCCTGCCATGAGTCGATGGCTCTGTGCGGGGTGTGCCATCCCCCTCTGCTGCCCCCAAAAGAGGGGGACAAGCCTAAGAGCCCCCCCCGAGCCAGGCAGCCCCCCAGCCCACCTCCTCTGAGTACCCACCACCCTGCGCTGCATCAGAGCCTCTGGGTTGGTTTTGGGGAGCACAGGAGCCACAGGCCCTCAGCTGAACCCGCTGGAGCCCCCCCTGCACAGACAGACCCAAGGGGGGCTTCCCAGGGGTCGGGTGGCCTTGTGCAGTGTGACTCTGGGGACAAAAATGGGGCTGGGGGCACCAGCAGGAGCCTCAACCCACATCTCTGCATGCCTGTGAGCCCTGGTGCCCGTTCCCAGGGCGCTGTGCCCCCAGGAGGGGAAACTGAGGCACAGGGCACCAGGTGCCCATGACACAACACCCCCAGGAGCCGGGGAGAGAAGTGACACCGGCGCGGTGACAGTGACAGGGGACCCTCCTCCACGGCGCAAAGGCCACGACTGCAGCACGGTCAAGGGGTCACTGGACCCCTCGAAGCCCTGAAAGGAGCCCATGCGTTGCTCCCCGGTGCCTCTCGCCAATCAGCCTCTTCAGGGGCTGGAAGGGGAGCGGGAACGCTCGTTAGCAGCCGCTCATTAAGAGCCCTCCGGGAGGATGAAGGTACCGGGGGCACCTGCACCTCCGTTTAATGAGCTGCAGCGCCATTAAATGCTGGAGGGGACCTTGGGCACGGTGTGGGTGCCGGCGCGGGGGGCTGACCCCCACCCTGACCCCCACCCAAACCCCGGTGGGTCCTGTGCTGGAGTGGCCATGGGAAAGGGAGGGACGCGGTGAGTTGAGTCACGGTGACAACTGCAGAGGTGGTGGCAGCTGCTGCCAGGAACACCCTGAGCCCCCCCAGGGGGGCACCACGAGGGCTCATCCCCCCCTTGCCAATCCAGCACCTGCAGGTGCTGCACGGAGAGGGTGACAGTGGCCAGTGCGGGGTGGCAGCACCGGTGCCAGGGCACAACAGGACACCTGGGACCTCAAGGTGGGGACCTTGCCACTGTGGGTGCCCCCAAACTGGGAAGGGAACTGACAACCTGCCTCTGAGGATGTGCCCAGAGCTCCCAGTCTCACCATTAAGGCACAAGACTCACACAGCAACCGGAGGGGACCCTCTGGGGGGAATCTCCCGGGTGAACCCCCACACAGGGGCAACGCCACGGCACCCACCCCAGCACCGAACCCCGCAGGATGCCTGGTCCCCACCCTCGCACCCACCCGCGTGGGGCTCTCCCTCGTTAATGTTTACTCGGGTTCGTTAGCGCCAGCACATCGCCATGGCAACCCTGCAAGCTGCGCCGTTGCCATCCGCGCCACCGTCGCGAGGCTTGGGGACGTCCCCACGCGTGGGGTCACCGCGGGCACCCACCACCCCGCGGGCACCCACCACCGCCACCCACCCACCCCGGGCGCGTGGGGCTGGGGCACAGCGTGGGGAGCAAGGGACACACACACACACACACACACACACACACACTCACACACTCACACACACCGGGGTTCGCCACCTCCCCACCGGGGTGACACGGCTCAGTGTCACCCAGCCGGGGTGACAGCACCCGCCGCCGCGCCAGGGCTGCAGGCGTGTGCGGGCGCTGCCAACACGCCTCGGTGCTGCATTATTTATAAACCGGAGGAGCAGAGGGCTCGGCAGCAGCTGCAGAGCCCTCGCGGGCCACCCTGCCCGGCGTCACGCAGCCACAGAGCCCGCTGGCACGGTGGCACCGCGGCCCCGGCAGCCAGGAGGGACAATGGGGACGAGGCTGCCCGTGGGGCTGGCGGAGCCACGGGGCGCCCAGATGCCACCCTGGCCCACCCTTGGATGTGGTGGGTGGCTGGTGCAGCATGTGGGGATGTCCGGTGTGTCGCTGTGTCCCCTGTGTTGGCACAGCAACCCAACTGCCTTGTGCCACCTCAACCTGCCTCCTGCCACCTCAGCCTCCTTCCTGTCACCCTGGCCTGCTCCTGCCACCCCAACCCGCCTCCTGCCACCTCAGCCTGCCTCCTGCCACTTCAACCAGCTACTGCCACCGTGACCCGCCTGTTGTCACCCCAACCTACTCCTGCCACCTCGACCTCCTTCCTGTCACCCCAACCTGCTTCCTGCCACCCAAACCTCCCTCCTGTCACCCCAACCTGCCTCCTACCACTGCATGACCCCATTGCAGAGAGGGCTGGGTGATGGCAGCAAAGAGGTGCCCCCACCCCAGACCCAGCCAGCCCCCCGTGGCACACGGCCAAGCCCCGGCTGTGCCACAGCTCCGTTCACCGGGAGCAGGATGCGTCCCCGGCGTTTTCTCCCACCACAGGCTCCGCTGGCTACGGCAAACAGGTTTTCCTTAAGCTTTGCAGAATCCACCCACCTCCTTCCCCCCCCCTACGAGTCCCACCTCCAGGCTGATGGGGAAGAAGGAAGGAGCAGGGAGAGGGGAGCGGGGGGTGGGGGGGGAAGGCTGAATTGGGGCTTTTAATTTTTCATTATTAATTTCCCATCGACGCCGGGAGGCGCCGGGGCTCGCTCAGCCGCCCCCAGCATCGCCCCCCGCGCTCCCGCGCGCTCTCCCGGAGCTCTGCACCGGCTGAAGCCGAGCCAGGCTGCCGATAGGATTAATTCTGCATGACTGCCCATCTCCGCGGGGGGATCTAAGACCCTCAGGCCTGCAGCAATCTTTAAAATTCCTCCAGCCCAACTTAATTCCCTCTTCCTGCAGAGCTGGCGCATCTGCTGCAGTCAGGCACGGAGAGAAGGAGACGGAGGGAGAGGGGGGGACGACGGGCACCCAGGACCGCCGTCGGCTCCGGCGCCAGGCGGTGGCCCTGCTATGGTGGTCGTGGTGCTGTGCTGTCACCGTGGGGTCACCCAAAGCCACGGCGCTCACCCATCCCATCCCTGTGGGTGGTTTGTGCTGGGGATGGGGGAAACTGAGTCAGAGGGGAAAGCAGGGACGGATGCAGCCCCTGCACCGTTGTCACCCCCCTGTCCCCTCTGGGACTCCCCAGAGCAGGAGGTTGATTTAAAAGCAGGGGTTTTCCGTCACCTATGAGCTCTGCCTCTCTGAGGGGGGGCTCGTTCAGACTCCACCCTCACCTTCCACAGCCCCAGAGGACAGACCCCCAGCAAGCACCCAAGAGTCCAAGATCCCTGGATTTCGGGACAGCTCGTGGAAACACAGCTTGGGAAAAGCAGCGTGGCGGGGAAAATCCCCTCCCTCCTCAGCCCCTCTCCCGGGGCACACGGGCCCAGCGTCACCCGGGGGGGCCGCGCACGCCCATCCCCACCCCCGTGGGACCCCCTGGGAGAGCGTCAGGACGAGGAGCCGGGCCAAGCCCGGGGGGTGCTCCCCCCCAAAGGCCCGCCATGCACCGCGGCAGCCCCGGGGACGGTGGCGTGTCCCCGCGCTTTGAAGGCTCAGCCGCCGCCACGCCGAGCCTGGCAGCCGGCGGGCAGAGCTAACCTTCAGGGGGTGACTGGGAGAGCCAACTGCGGGATGGAGGGATGGAGGGATGGAGGGATGGAGGGATGGAGGGATACAGCCACCACGCTCCAGCCCCCGCTGCGCCCACCATCCACCCAGCCACCTTGCCAAGGTGGATCCAGCAGAACCGTCCCTTTTTTCCCCTCCGTGCCTCCAAGTTGCCCGGCTCGCCAGGCAGCCGAGGAGCGCAGCCCAGCCCAGCTGCCGGCGGAGCTGCGGATACATGCATTTAAATCACTTATATCTTTACTTTCTCCTGCGCTGGCTGTGAGATGGGCTTTTTTTTGCATGCGTAATTAGGGGGTGGAACAGATGGCGGAGGGTTCGTTTAAAGTAATGCATCCATTAAAATAACCTTCGCTGTCGGGGACTGCACTCCGACAGGGGCCTGTTTCACTGGGGGCGGTGGGGAGGGTAGGGGGGGCTTTGTTTGGCGAGGAGGGGGGTGTTGGACTTTGGGAAGGGGGCCGGAGCATGCATTCCCTCTGGGATGCATCATCCCAGATCGTGGGATGAAGGATACACCAAGCTGTGCTGCCACGGATGGGTTGTGCATGGGAGCCAGGGCCAACCCGGGACCAAACTGGGGGCAAACTGGGTTGTTGAAGTGGTACCCTCCAGGGCTCAGTTTCCATAGCAATATGATGGCAGTGACATGGTGGGGACGCAAAGCCCAGGTTGGGGAGGATGCCAACAGTCCTTGAGGCGGGCACAGTCCTCCTGGGTACCCTGGGGTACCCCATCCAGAGCTGCCCCTCACAGGGACCGTGCCCACCCCTGTCCCCCACCCACCAGAGCCTCCAAAACCAGCTGGAGGAGGACATTGCCACGCAGCACCAGCCGCCTCTCCTGTTTCAAACCCCGGGTTCCCGGGAGAGGCAGGAGGGCTTTGTTCAGGCACCGGAGGAGCGGAGGCCAGAGAAAGCAGGAGTGCCCTGCCAGCTCTTGTGTTTCACTCCCAAGGAATGCCGGGGAGGGGAGGGGAACGCTGCTCCCCCCGCCTTCCCGCCCCGTTGGGCGCCCAGCCCGGCTGCAGGGTGCTGGGGCTGGGAGGAAGAGGAGGGCTGAAGGATGGGGAGGCGGGCGTCGCGCGGATGCCGTGGTGCCACCACGTGCGGCCGGGGCTGGCAGCGGGTGGGCTGGGGAGGGGGGGACACACGGTGACACACACACACACACCCCCTCCCAGGGTGACACGGCCATGCCAAGCCCCGTGCCAGCTCGGCTGGAGCAAATAATTCCAGGCAAGAGCTGCTGAGAAAATATCACACCCCTGTCTGGGAGGAAAGGAGGAGCCCCCACGGGTAACCCCCTAAATCTGGGGGGCGGGGGGTCCAGAGAGAGAGGCCAGGGAAGGGGGTGGGGAAGGGCAAAAGCAGCAGCGACGCCAGAGCCACCCAAGCGTGTTCAAATATTTAGTGTGCACTTGCGAAGGTGCTTCTGCTGCCTTTAGGGCATCGCTTCGTTGGAAGCACTGGAGAGGTGGGAACTGGGGGGATGGGGAGCAAATGCCAGGGAATTGCTGTTAGAGGGGGGTGTCTCTCTTCTCCAGCTGGGCTGGGAGGGCCAAGGCACACGGAGCACAGGAAGGGCTGGGACAAGCTCAGCTTTGCTCTAAGCCTGGCCCCTGGCTCACTGCCCCCTCCCCAGCCATAGCCCTTAGACCCCATGGGACACATCTTTCCATCCTCCTCCACATTCTCCTCCTCTTCCTCCAGCCCCTCTGCGTCTCGCCAGTTCCCCACGCTCCCACTCGTCAGCGCCCTGGGGTGTCCCCAAGCACCGTGGTGGCCCAGGGGACAGCCAGTGGCTGTGGCAACGTGGCGCGTGACGCCGATGGCAGCGCTGCCGTGCCGAGGGCGGCGATGGCAGGCGAGGGACTGAGGGGACACGCGGGACAGCAGGGCTGGGGACCACCGGAGAGACGCCAACAGACACAAGGGGATCACAGCAGGATGCGGATCACAGGGTGACAGGGCTCCCCAGAGCAAGGGAGAAGCCCCTCTGGCTTTCCTACCCCAGCCCCACAGACGCGCCGAGGAGGAGCCGCTGTGCCGGCACAACGCAGGACACCGGGTTTCACCCCATCCCCACGCTGTCCCCCGGCCGCAGAGCCCCTTCCCCAGCACCCCTGCTCCCACTCCCTGATCCCAAACTGCCCCGGCTCGCCCCTGTTCTCTCACCTGCCACCACCTCCCCATCGCACGCCAGGCTCCCCCCTTCGCCCCCACAGGCGCTTCACCCGCTCCCTTTGGTGCCCCCCAAACACCATGAGCTCTTCCCGCTCGCCAGCCAACAATCCGCCGGGAAAAACCGGTCCCAAAAACCTTCCCCACATCCGCGCCAGCTCTGCGGGTCTGGGGGGGCCGCGGCCGGCCCCCCGCTCGCCAAGAACAATAGCGCCTTGTTCCAGCCCGGCTCCGTCCTCTCCTCCCTGGGCAAAGCCCTGGCCACTCTCACCTCTACGTTCCTCTCGCTGTTTCCCAGCTCCCTCCTGCCAAATCCCCGTTCCCGAGCGCTTCTCCTCCCCGCGGGTCCATATTAAGCTACATTCTCCTTTCAGCTGGGTGGAAAACAGCAGTAATAACCATGTGGAGAGAGCCGTGCCCCCCACCTCCACTTCCCTCCCACTTTGGGGTTCAAATTTCATTTCAGCAAAAAAGCTTCCCCCGCCTCCAATTTCTTCCCCCAAACCGAGTCGCTGTCGTCGCGTCTGATCTCGGCAGGGGCCGTATGGATGCTCAGCTCCTCCTGGTTCAGGATCTGCTGCCAATCTGGACCTCGCAAACTGGTTCTCACACAGCTCCCGCCTAGCACCTCCCTCCCAGCAGTTATTGTCCCTCCTCAGCCACCGGGACCCAGCTCTCTCCCTGCCACCCCGCTCTGCTGTCACCCTGCCACTCTGCTTCCTGCCATCCTGCTCCTCTGCCACCCTTCTCCCTGCCACCCTGTTCCACTGTCACCCTGCTCCCTGCTGCCCTGTTCCACTGTCACCCTGGTTACCTGCCACCCCTCTCCCATGCTACCCTGCTCTCCTACTCCCTCATCACCCCATTCCCTGCCACCCTGCTCCACTTTCACCCTGGTTCCCTGCCACCCCACTCCCTGCCACCCTGTTCCCCTGTGACCCTGTTTCCCTGTCACCCCACTCCCCGCCACCATGCCCTCCTGCCACCCCTCCCCAGCACCATCCCTGCTCCCTGCGCCCCTCATCCAGCGCTGCACAGGGCGCCACACTCCCCTCCCGCCCCTGCTTCTGCCTGGGCACATCCACCCCAAACCAAACCACTGACTTCGCCAGGCAAGATTTATTCCCGGCGAATTCCCGGGGGGCCAGCGGGGCTGGCAGCTGGCTGGGAGCAGAGAGTCCCTGCTGCCTCCAGCCCGGCAGCCTCCCTCTTTCCCGCAGCTGAGGAGCTCATCTCCCTCGCCCAAGGCGCTCCATCCTCCTCCAGATATTTTAGGCCCAGGTTTTGCGAGGAATGTTCAGGCGCCGAGCCCAAGCCGATGCGCTGAAGTCAGCAGGAGGCGAAGAGCGAGGAGGGAAGAGGGAAGAGGGAAGAGTGTGCGTGGGGCTCGGGGCCCTGGGGGCGGCAGTGGCGACACAGGGATGGGACGGGATGGGATGGGACAGGATGGGGTGGCACGCTGCTCCCTCTGCCTGGAGCTGGTTTAGCTGTGGGAAGGGCAGAGGTTGGAGCTGGCGGATGCCAGAGCTGCTTTGCACTCCCTCCCAGAGGATCAATACCACATTTTGCCACTCCCCTGTCTCCCTGCCTCGTGCCAGGCCAGGCTGCACCAGCGCTCGCCCACAGGCACAGTGGGATTTGCAATGGGGAGGGGGTGCCCAACACTGTCTGTCCCCTTTACTGGGAGGGGAAGGAGATGTTTTCACCAGGGTGGAGTGTCCTCTGCCAGCACCTGCACAGACCTACCTTAACACCCGGGATCTGCATGGCAGCCTCATCTCTCTACATCAAACCCTGTACACCAACCCTTGCACATCAATCCCTCTCCATGCACCAAACCCTGTACACCAAACCCTGCCCGCACACCAAACCCCTTCTGTGCACAACAAACCCTGCACACCAGCCCCTGCACACCAATCCCTTCCTGCACACCAAACCCTGCACACCAGCCCCTGCACACCAATCCCTTCCTGCACACCAAACCCTGCCAGCACACCAAACCCTTTCTGTGCACACCAAACCCTTTCTGTGCACACCAAACCCTGCACATCAATCCCTGCCTGCACATCAATCCCTTCCTGCACACCAAACCCTGCCAGCACACCACACCCTTTCTGTGCACACCAAACCCTGCACATCAAACCTCATTATACCAAATCCTGCACACCAAACCTTGCCTGTACACCAAACCCTGCACACCAAACCTTGCCTGTACACCAAACCCTGCCTGTACACCAAGCCCTGCACACCAAACCTTGCCTGCTCACCAAGCCCTGAACACCAAACCTTGCCTGTACACCAAACCCTGCACAGCAAGCCCTGCCTGCACACCAAACCTGTCCATGTGCCCTGCCTGCACAGGAAGCCCTGCCTGCACACCAAACGGTGCCTGCACACCCAAACCCTCCCTGTGCACCAAACGCTGCCCGTGCCAACAGCTCCCGCTCACCCCCGCTCTCCCTGCCCTCACCCCACTGACCCCCTGCACCGCCCAAACACCCCCATCACCCACCCACCGCCACCCTGGCACCGTGGCAGCTCATCCCCCCTCCGAGCCCGGCTGGGTGTCCGGGGGGTTTCTCCCGGGTGCCGAGGGAGTCCCCGGCGTGGCGGCACACGCCAGCCCCTGTCACGGCCTCGCTGGCACGGCGCGCCCTGCGTGCTCCGACAGGTGAGCCCCGGGGGCAGCGTTCCTGCCTGGGCCGGCAACTGTCCCCACCGGGCAGCCTGTTTGCCGGCATGTTCCTTCCCAGCACGTCCCTCCTCCCCTCCTTCCCTCCATATCCAGCCTCCCTCGGCCGGAGAAAGGGGGGAGCCGACAGATTTTAATGAGCTCCCCGGAGGCATCGCTCCGCACCCCCCCATCCTCCCGCCTCTTCCCGCGCCCGGGAACCGATGCTCTGAAACACAACCCTCGGTGGCAAGCCTGGAAAAAAACCACAGGGCCCCTTTGGGGGGGGGGGGGGGGGGGGGGGGGGGGGGGGGGGGGGGGGGGGGGGGGGGGGGGGGGGGGGGGGGGGGGGG
>JAWWLV010000070.1:6058310-6070031 GCA_035041135.1 Platyrinchus mystaceus
ATCCCTTGTCCCCAGTCCCTCTCCAGCTCTCCTGGAGCCCCTTTAGACCCTGCAAGGGGCTCTCAGGTCTCCCTGGAGCCTTCTCTTCTCCAGCTGAACCCCCCCAGCTCTCCCAGCCTGGCTCCAGAGCAGAGGTGCTCCAACCCTTGGAGCATCTCCATGGCCTCCTCTGGAATTGTTCCAGCAGCTCCAGGTCCTGCTGGTGTTGGGGCCCAGAGCTGGCTGATGTATTCCCAGTGGTTTTTGGCTGAGGTGAAACCTGGATGCTGGTTCTGTGCCTGGTCTGTGCCTCTTCACGCCAGCCTGACTTGAATAGCAAAATCTTCAAGCTTGGCATTTGCTTTGCCTAATTTCAGCCATTTAACAGGTGTGGAGTTTAAAGCAGTCAATTTGGTTTGTGTTCCAGTCAGTAGAGAGAGGCAGGTGCCTTTGGAACAGCTCCATTTTTGTCCTTTCTCTCCACTGAAAACAACGGGAGCTCATCAATTCCCTTTAATTAGCAATGTGCATTTTAGGCTGTTCAAACAGGGGGAGCACATGCCCCCCTTGACCTATCCCAAGGGGCTGGGATCCTGAGTTTATTTGTAGAGGACATGGCTTTTTTTTTTTGTTGTTGTTGTTGGTGGTTGTTTTAATTCTTGATCTGTTTGTCAAAGGAATGAAGTGACTTGCATTTGGCAGTTTTCCTTCCAGTTTTGGAGTCTCAGGCTGCTTCCTTAAAGACAGAGGAACCTTTCATTACTAACTTGTCAGCCTTTAAAAAATATAAAAGAAGAGGGAATTAAAAAAAAAAAAAGCTGTTTTTTTAATTACCATCTTGACATATTTCAGGGGGCATTTTGCAGCAACTGGACAGGAAAATACCTGCCTGGTATTTATTTATGTTTTATCTCCCCCCAGCAAGGGGGGGTTATCAGGTTACCCCTGATAACTCCAAGCCCTCGTTCCTGGCTGGTGGGTGCTCTGTGGAAGGTTGGTGTCCCTCCTGTCCCTTCTCCCCACTGGGTGGCAGGGCTGGCTCTCACCTTCCCTGCTCCACAGTGTGCTGGGCAGCAGGAGCTGCCAGGCAGGGAATTTTCTCCTGCTGGAGCTGCTCAGGGAAATGGGAGCATCTCCCAGCACTCTTTTATCCCCACAGGGCACAGCAGGAGGAAATCGTGCCTGGGCAAAGGAATGGTGTGTCAAGGGATTGTTTTTAGCCAGAGGGAATGGTGAGGAAGCCTTTTTTCCTCCATGGAGGCTGGGGTGGTTTTTTTTATTTCTCTCCCTCCTCCCCAGCATATTTGCACTGAGTGGGAAATTAAAGCTGCTGTTGGGAACGTGCTTGCACTCAGGAAGGTGCTGGAGCTCCCACCATCATCCTGCACAGCCTGCACTTGGGAAAACTACTGGGGAACAGTTTTAAAATGGATCCAGCGTGCCCAGAGTGCTGCCACAGCTCGGTGTGGGCTCTGCTGGCAGCATGTTTTAGCCCTGCCAGGCTCCTCCACCGTGGGCTGTCTCCTGCAGCCCCTCAGTCCCGACTTTTCCTTTGCCAGGCTTTCTCTCCCGGTGCCTCAGGGCCATCCTCTGACTCTCAGATCTGGGAAGCTGCCTCTGCTTAGCTCCCCTCTGTAGATCCCCAGCACAGTGGGGGAAGGAGCCTTTCTCCTGCCACATCCTGGCTAATGAGTCCAGTCAGAGCAGGCTGTGCTTTTAATTAGGAAAGGGATCATTTCCAGGTGCTGGAGGAGACCCCATGTGAGGTGAGCAGTGGGTACTCTCTGCCCTGGTGGGGGACTGGAAGCTCAGAGGTGGAAACATCCTTGAGAGAGGCGGAATTTTGGGTTTAGACTGTGCCTTCCACACCCTGCTGCAGCTTCCAGCTTTAGGGCTCAGTGTTGACCTACTCTGGAGGCTTGAAAGAAAAAAAAAAAGTCAGGCTGCAGGTGACCCTGGTGATTTATCTTTATTTATCTGATAACAGCCAGACCTGGAATCATCTTCTAGGTGAGGCTTTGTTGTCTTGCTGCTGCTCAACTTTTACACAGCAATTTCAGGTGTGTGTGGCTGGGAGTGCACTGCCCTCTTAGCACCAGGAGATAAAAATCAGCCTTAGGGGTGGAACAGAGGGCAGGGAAAAAAATCGGGTGAGCTCCCTGGGCCTGTGGCTGCAGCTTGTGGTATCTCATGATCCAGAATATTCCTGCAGCACAGGATTGTGTGTGGCTGCCTGGGTCACTGGGTGTCTCGTAGGGAGGTTTGTGATTTACCAGTCCAGATAAGTTTCCAGCTGGTTGCTTATGATTAGAGACCTGGTGGTGTACAGGTGATGTGCTCAGCTATTTCTCTGCCTTCCCTGAGAGTTTTTCCTGCTCTGAAGTAATGAAGCTTCTCCCTAAATTGCTTTATCATGGCAGAACCAAAGTCCAGCATGTTTTTTACCCCTTTTCCCTGCTGAGGACAGTGCTGACTTCAATTCAGCTGTTCCCTTTGCTCTGTTTGTTGAACTTGGGCGTTATTTGTTTCTCTTTCATGTCCCCTCCTTGCCAGAATGTTTGTTTACATTCAGTGGGAAGTTCTGCGGTGCATCCAAGGACTGCCTGTGAGCAAAGGAGTTCCAAAGGGATCATGAAACTTTCAGTATTTCTCTGATTGCTGTCTTCAGCTCTTTGGTTTGAAAAAAGGATCCTGAAATGATTCCCATCGTGGGAGTTTCCCCCTGCCTCAGTGGAAAGGAGGGTGTTGTGCTGAGAGCCTCTCCCTGTTTTCTTTGCTGCAGCTTTTCCCCAGACCTCGCCCTGGACTCCCCTGGCACCGACCACTTTGTCATCATTGCCCAGCTGAAGGAGGAAGTGGCTACTTTAAAAAAGATGCTGCACCAGAAGGATCAGATGATTCTGGAGAAGGAGAAGAAGGTACAGCCCTTGGCTGGCTTCCCCCCCAGCAGGCTGACATGTTCTCACAGATCACACTCCAAGACGCAGCCTGGCTTTTTATCTTGGAGTGAGCAAGAGCATGTCTGGCTGTTCCCAGGCTGCCTCCTGGCCAAAGCCAAAGAGGCTCTCTGGACCCACCCAGGAGATCTGGTTTCATAAAGGGTCACTTCCTGACCACTCTCTTGGAGACCTCTGTGTGTGGGCAAGACTGGGAATGAACATGCTGCTCCTTGCAGTCCTGGCTCTTCCCGCTGCCCTGTGCTGCTCAGGGACACGGTTATGGTGTGGTTGCACTATCCCAGCACGTCTCTGACCTCAGCCAGTGTCACACACCTTCTGCAGAGGTGTTTTCCGTGGCAGGGAGTGTCTGAGGGGAGGGAATTCATTGCCTTCCCCAGCTCCCTTGCTCCTTTCCTGGTTTCTCCCCAGATCACGGAGCTGAAAGCCGACCTGCAGTACCAGGAGTCACAGATGAGGGCAAAGATGAACCAGATGGAGAAGACACACAAGGAGGTCATGGAGCAGTTACAGGTGACACATTTTTGGGTCATTTTGCTGGGCTGTGCTTTATCTGGGAGTGAATGAGGACACTCCTGATCACAACATCCCTCGAGCTCCTGCACACACAGCTCTGTTAACCCTTCTCATCCCTGTCCCACAGCCTCTGGCACTGCATCCCAACCCCCATTCACACTTACCATGTTGTGTCCCTCGTGGACTGGACTGAAACCATCAAACTCATTTTACCTATTGCCAAAATCAGGTTTGAACCTGTTTCTCCAGCCTGCAGAACCTTTGTCAGCTCCTAAATCACTTCCCTTTTGATTGGTGTGAACAGTAACGAGGGAGAACAAAGGAACAATTGGCAGTTCCTTTAGCCCTGTATCTCTCTAGTCCAAATAAAGAAGTCCCTGAGCTGGAGGGAACAGGGAGAGCAGGATTTTTGCCAGGGCTGTGGAGACACAGCGGATTATCAGCATGAATAGCCTGAGCCACCGAAGGGTCAAAGGGGGAGAAATCAGACACACAAATGAACTTTGCACCCTTTAATTACTGTGGGTGTATAAGGATCTAAAGCCCCAGCGATGAGAGGTGGGAGGGGATGAGACAAAAGGCTTCTATTGCCCCTGAGGAAAGAGCCCCTCCTCCATCCACACATTCCCGGGGAAGTATCCCAGGGCAGGGCAGGTTTTGGAGCCTCCAGCTGCTGTCAGAGTGCTGGTGTCTGTGATATCCCCTTGACCATGCCTGGCTGAAGGCTGGAACATCTGTGTGAGGTGTGGAGAGGGCTGGATGTGCTTCCTGCTCCCTGTGAGGGAGGAGAAAGAAGCAGCAGCTCCAGCAGCAGGTTTATCCCAGCCACCTGCCTCTCCTGGGGATTTCCACGTTGGGCTCAGCTCAGGCTGGAACTGCCCTGATCTCTGGTGTCCAGATGTTTTCCATGGGCATTGGCTGGAGCTCTGGAAGTTTCACTGATTCCAGAATAAAAGCTCAAATGCTCTCAGAGTGTACTGCAGGTGCCTTGAACTGTTCACGTGGATCATTTTTGTGACCAGGCTCTCTGGTTTTAATATTTTATCTTTGTCTTTTGTGGGCGGAGCAGGGGGGGCTGGGATGGGAGAGCCCCTTCTGATGGGTGGTCAGAGGTGAGCTCAACATCTGCCTCCTTTCCCACCTCTGTGCAGGATGCCAGCAGCTCCTGCCCAGGCAATTCTGGGACCCCAAGAGCTGCTGCTGATCCAACCCCCCTTTTCCCTGTTCCCAGGCCAAGAACAGAGAACTCCTGAAGCAAGCGGCTGCCCTGTCGAAAGGCAAAAAGCCGGAGAAGTCGGGAGCAATAACCTCCCCTTAAAGCCAACCCCCCAGTCTGGGAGCTTTCCCCAGCATTAGCCAAGGAGGCTGGGAGACCCACTGGATCCCTGGAAGCCAAAACCTCCGTGTTGTCACTGTCCCACTGCCGTGGACTCCATGGGAATTCCTGATGTGTGTTGCCTTCCGACAGCATGCTCGAGCGTGGCCGGTTTCCATCCGCAGGGAGAGGTCCCAGGCCTTCCTAAATCCCCCCTGAAGTACTGTTTTCTGGGAGAAATCTTTCCCTAGCCAGTTGCTACCACTGCCAGCCCTTTCCATGAGCAAACAGGAACCTGCTGCATCAGGGGCTCCTCGCTGGTTCCCAGCCTGCTGGGAATTCCCAGGGAATTGCTGTGGCCGGTTGTTCCGCAGATAAAGCGGGAGCCGCGTGTGGTGGGAGGTGGATTCTTTTTTTTTCCCCTTGAACTGTTCCCTCTTCAAAAGGGAGCTGAGGACTCACCAGCCCAACAGATGTTCCTGGGAGGTTGTGCCACTGCTGACAACGGTTGATCCAGTTTCTTTTTTGAAGATGCTTCCAAAATGGGGGCTGTGTATTTATCCTGGAGGATTTCTTTTGTGTGTGTGTGTGTTTTGTGTTGTTTATTTTCTTCTTTTCTCTGTCAACTTGGCAGACCGAACTGCCTGGTTTTTGTTGTTCCCTTGTTTTTCTGGTGAGAGCTTTCGGGTTGGGAGCCAGAGTGGAACGATACAGCCCCAAACCCACCCCAAATCCCCCCCTACCAGCGCCCTGGTTACGTGGTGACCTTTGGGGCTTCGATGACTTCTGCAGCTTGGCGTGATCCCTCTTCTCCCCCCTTTCCCTGCCCCTTCCAGGTGCTTGGCTCCAGGAAAGCACTTACTCAGGCAGCAACCTGAGCCAGGGAGTGCTTTTTTTTTGGGGGGGCTCTCCAGTGATTTTTCTCACTGCTGATTCCAAACCAGCAGGATCAAAGGGCTATGAGAGTTCCCTGTACCAGGGACGTGCTGCCCCGGGACAGCACAGCCACCACTGACCCTTCCAGCCAGGCCAGCCGGGCTGGGGCCCCCCCGGGGCACCTCCTTTGGTGGAAAAAAAGGCACTTGGAGGGGAAGCTCCAGGCTGGCAGGAGCTCTTGGGCATCCCAAAATCCGGGCAGGGGGTGGAGAAACATCTCAGGGCTTGGAGACCCCCCCGAGCAGGGAGTGAAGGCAGGTGAGAGAACTCATCCTCCTGCTGCAGGGCGGCCGCTCCGTCAGGGCTTTGATGAAGCTTTTAACTAGAGCTTGTGATTATTCATTTTTCTTTTCATCCTTTTGTGGTTTTGGGGTTTTTTGTGGTTTTTTTTTTTCCTTTTTTTATTTGTTACTAAAGTCGATTTTACTCAAAAGGCACTTTTTTTTTTGGGATGATGTTGGCTTCTGGCACGGAAGGAGCACGTTTTCATTGGACACTGCCATGTGGGGTTTTTTTTCCTTCTTCTTTATTTTTGCTTTTTCTAAGAGACCTCTGACGTGAAAACAAGCAGAACCAGAACTTGTTACGCTTCTCCAAGAGTGTGACAGCAGGAAAAACTCACCCAATTTTATACTTTTTAGAAAAAACCGAGGTGCACTGGGGGGAGTTTTTGTGTGGTTGTTTTTTTTAACGGGGGGCGGGGCTTCGCCTTTTGTTTTGTTTGTTTTTGCCGCTTCCCTCGAGACACAGAAATGTAAAAAAAAAAAAAAAGAAAAAAAAAAGAGGGAGGAGGGCCCTGTAAATACCTTTCCCTGGGGTTTTTAATCGTGAGGAGTCGCTCCTGCCGTCCCGTAGCTGATTTGTAGCACCGAGGTTCGTTTTTCTTTGTATGTTTGTAATAACCGGATTTTCAAAGGGGAACGCTCGGGGTTTGTACAAATGACACCTGTAAAAGTGGTTTAAAAAAAAAAAACAACAAACCAAACAAACAAACCAAAACCTTTCATCTGTGGCTCGTAATTTCTGCTTGCTTTTTTTAAAAAAAAAAAAACTAAAAGAAAAGAAAAACAAAACAACCAAAGCACCTTTTCCCCCTGCCTGGAGCTGATTTATCTGGGAAGGAGTCGACATTTTTCCCCATTGTTTGCTTTGCTCTTACTTTTCTTTCTATCTTTAAATCCTCCCATCAAGCCTGTTGCTAGGAGCCCTGTTACTTGGTTACATCCCAGCTTCCCAGGACCCATCCAGCTGTATCCAAGATTTATTCCCTGTTTTCTTCCCCCCAACGCACAAAGGCAGAGCGGGGAAACAACGGCAGGAAAAACAAAACGTGAGGATAAGGGAGTTGTTTCTTTTTAAAGACGTGAGGTGAGTGAACCCAGTGTGTGTCTCCAAAGTCTTTCCCTCAGCCATAAATCTGAGGGGAAAATGTGGGGTTTTGGTAGTGGTTGGGTGGGTTTTTTTGTTTTTTTGGTTTTTTTTTTAAAGTTTCTAATTTTCCAGCAGAAATCCAGGAGGGCAAAAACCTCCCCAGAGATTTCCATTGGTAAATGCCCCCCCCCAGTCCTTGTGGGAGTGAAGGTCAGCATTTTCATGGAATATCCAGAGTTGGAAGGGACCCACAAGGCTTGTTTTGTGCTTTCCTTGGGTGCAGGAGCCCGGGAAGAGGAGCAGCACTCCAGGCCAAGGAGCTGCCCTGGCCTTGGGTGTCTGTTCCCAGAGTGGGAAAAGCCAAACCCTGGCTCTGTGGGAAACACCACAGCAGCTTTTCTAGCTCAGAAATACCATTTCTGTAGGATTTTCATTCAAAGCCTGGAGTTGCACGTGGAAAACAGCCGTTTTTTGGGAATCATTAATTGTGACAGACGCCCAAATGGAGAGTCAAATGCAGTGAAGAAAAACAGTTTCTATAAAATCTTCCTCATCATGTTATTCTTCCACCCTCTGTGTTATCCCTCCAGTTCCTTTGGCATCTCATGGCAGAGGTTGATGGTGTGCACTGGGCAGGGTTCTCATCCCAGGTTTCAGAGAATCATGGAATGGTTTGGGCTGGAAGGGACCTTAAAGCTCATCCATTCCCACCCCCTGCCATGGGCAGGGACACCTTCCACTATCCCATGTTGCTCATATTCCAGACTGATCTCAGCCACCTGCTAGTGAGGAAATCAAAGTCAGAAATGAGAATTCCAGTTTTTGGTCAGTGTTTTTCCCCCATTCCACGAGCTGAGGTTTGGCTGCTTCCAGCAGAAATCCCTCCTGAAGATCCAGAAGCTCCAAGAAGCCAAAGTGCTGCCCTGGGGAGCTGGAGGTGGTTGGGTTTTCAGGGCACAACTAAACCCTCTTGCAAAGCATTTCCTGAGCCCTGCCAACCAGGAGGATTAGATTTTATTTTTTTTTAAGTAATTACTTGAATAAATATCTCCTTTCCAAACTTGCAGGGCCCAGGGCAAGGATCTGAAACTTCAGTGTGGAAATGAATATAAACTCTGCTGCAGCCTGACAGAACCCACAGCAGGATTGAACCTGCAGCAGAATTAAACCAATTTAACCAGCTGCTAATTACCCACAAACAATCTCCCTTCCAATCCTCCCCAATTCCTGGGGTTTCTGGGAGTGCTGGCTCGGGCAGCAGGACCTGGGGGGGGGGGCAACAGGCTTCAAAACTGTCTTTAAAAAAACCAGCACTGAGGATTTTCAAGTCCTTTTAAGTTTTTAGTGACTTGTGTTTGGTGGCTGAGGCAGGAGAGGAGAGCACAAGGCTTGTCCCAGAGGTGAGGGAAGTGAGGAATTGGGGGTTTTAGGGATGGGAAATGTTCAGTGTTGCTCCTCATCTGGGTAAGGGGGTCCAGCTGATGCAGCCAGTGAGATCTGCTCCTTTGTCATGGAGCTTTGCCCTCTTTCCATGAGATTTCCATGAAGAAAACTCAGCTGCCCTTTGTCTTCTTCCAAGAAAACCTTCAGAGGCCCAGGAGTCCAAAGGTGTTTTGGCTGTGACCCCCCTCCTTTCCCATACCCAGCTCCCAGAGCACATGGGGATAACAGCTCCCTCCTGCTGCTGTTCCAGAGCAACAGGGATCCCTCACCAGTACAAACCAGTACAAACCACTGCTTGTAATGTGTTTGTGCTGCCAAAGCCACCTCCATCTGCCTTCCCTGCCTGGGGAATCACCGACCCTCCACAGCTCCAAAGGGGGCAGCTGTGGGGGAAAGGAGAGGGAACGGCCTCAGGCTGTGCCAGGGGAGGTTCAGGTTGGATATCAGGGAAAATTTCTCCATGGAGAGGGTTGTCCATTCCTGGGTAGAGTCCCCATCCCTGGAGGGGTTTAAAAGCCCTGTGGATGTGGCACTTGGGGATGTGGGGCAGTGGTGGCCTTGGCAGTTGGACTTGATGATCTTAAAGATCTTTTCCAACCTGAACCATTTCATGATTCCAATTCCCTTCTCCACCCCACAAATGCTCTGGGCTTCCTTCTTCCAGCCCAGTGAGTCCAGGGAGTCTGTGCTGCCCAAAACTGCTGGCTGTTGACAAGAGGCAGGACTTGTCCCCAGCCAACCTTGCTCTGAGGTGACACACCTTGAGCATTTGGCCTTTCCTTCCCTTCCTGTTTAGCTCTCCTGGAGCACCAGGCTTGTCCAGTCAGCAGGATGATGACCCGGGCTCTGCCAATCCACCTGCTGCTCTGTGTGTTTCCCAGGATTGCCATTCCTGGAAACAGGGTCTCAGGTTTGTCCTCGAAGTTTTGCCTCTCCCTTGCCACCCTTTTTCCGTGAATATTGTGACGAGCCTGGCTGGGAATTAGCCAGTTTGGAAAACCCTCCTGCAGTTGTGTTTCCTGGAGGAATGAGCTCAAAGTGGGACAGAAGGGGAAGAGAAGTGCTCTGAATGAGGCTGGTGGGAAAGGGGACTTGAGCTGGACTTGGTGTGTCCAGGGAAGGGAACGGAGCTGGGGAAGGGGCTGGAGCAGCTGGGGGGGCTCAGCCTGGAGAAAAGGAGGCTCAGGGGGGACCTTCTGGCTCTGCAACTCCCTGACAGGAGGGGGGAGCTGGGGGGGTCGGGCTCTGCTCCCAGGGAACAAGGGACAGGAGGAGAGGGAACGGCCTCAGGCTGTGCCAGGGGAGGGGCAGGTTGGATATTGGGAAAATTTCTCCATGGAAAGGGCTGTCCAGCCCTGGCACAGCTGCCCTGGGCAGTGGTGGAGTCCCCACCCCTGGAGGGGTTTAAAAGCCGTGTGGATGTGGCACTTGGGGACAGGGGTCAGTGCCCACCCAGCCGTGTTTGGCCCCTCCTGCCCCTGCTCAGCACACAGGGATAAATATCCTCCTGGCACGGCCCTCCGTGTCTTCTGATGGGATATTTTTGTATTAAATACTTGGCAGCATCTCCAGCTGGATCGTGGCCTGACACCCTGCCCCAGCCCTGGGGTGCCCAGGTCCATCTCAGCCTGTCCCCCTCATAGCCAGAGCTTTTGGGGGGGCAGAAAGGGGGGAACAGAGACAGCCCCCACCCCCCCTTTGTTTACACTGTGTTACCTTCGGTGCTGCAGAGGGAGAGATGGATTTTCCACTCCAGGCTGACGTGTTCAGCCAGAGCAAACACAGAGCTGCGGCCTCAGGGGGAATCACAGAATCATCCTGGAATGGTTTGGGTTGGAAGGCACCCTAAAGATCATCCTGTTCCACCCCCTCCATGGGCAGGGACACCTTCCACTAGCCCAGGTCGTTCCAAGCCCTGTCCAGCCTGGCCTTGGACACTTCCAGGGATCCAGGGGCAGCCACAGCTTCTCTGTGTCCAGGGCCAAAGGAGCTGCTGATGGAGCTGGACCGAGGGGACAGAGGCTGCAGCAGCCCCTCCAGCCCCAGGGCACTGCAGGGTCGGGTCCCCCCGAGAGCAGCTGCAATGAAACCCCCCAAACTGCTCCTCTGAAGTGACACAGGTGGCAGAACAGAAGCAGAAACCTTGGGGTGGCCAGAGCCACACAGACCCGCGGTGCAAAACACCCTAAAAGAAACACCCTCGTGTCCGCTAAACACCCTAAAAATAGCGCCGGGAAGGGGACAAGGACGAGGAGCAGTGACCAGGGACATCTGAAACGGGGCTGTGCTCCCTCCCTGCAGGAGCTGCTGTGGCTGTGCAGGCTGTGGCTGTGCTGGCCACGGGGCTCTGACACGTTCCCTTTGTTGGCAGGAGCTGGGGCAGAGCTGGAGGAGGCTGTTGCCGGGCAAACCCGGAGTTGTTTGTGCAGCAATTCCCATTTGCTGGACTTTGCCGTGTCGGGCTGTCAGGCAGCACCAGAGTGGTACCAGTGCTGTGTCTGGGGCTGCCCCTGCTTGTGGGGGTGGGTTTTTTTCCCCTCTCTTTCAATTTTTTTTAATCTTTCTTATTTTTCTTCTTTTCACCTTTTTTTTCAAAGCCACGTTGGAGCAACCTGGGCTAGTGGAAGGTGTCCCTGCCCATGGCAAGGGGCTGGGAGGAGATGAGCTTTAAGATCCCTTCCAACCCAAACTATTCTGGGATTCTGTGACTCTTTCATTGAGCTTGGTGTTTATCCAAAGGGACAGGAGCTGGGCTGGGACCTTGTAGAGGCTGGGAGGGGAAAGCTGCTCAATTCCTGGGGCTCCTCTGCATGGGGTTAATCAAACTGTTCCAGGGGAGACCCACAGGGAGCAGTGGGGTGGCTGGAGGGGAGAATGGTGATGGCTCATGTGTGACAGGCTGTGTGCAGGGTAAGACCTTGGTGGGATTTTTGGGGTTGTCCTTTGCAGAGCCAGGAGTTGGACTTCATTACCCTGGTGGGTCCCTTCCAATTCAGGGTATTCTGTGATTCTGTGACAGGGCAGCTCAGCGATTTTGGACACAGAACCTGCCTGGGAAGGTGTGCAGGGTCCTCATGCACCATTTCACAGAATCCCAGAATAGTTTGGGTTGAAGGGACCTTAAAGCTCATCTGGTTCCACCCCCTGCCATGGGCAGGGACACCTTCCACTAGCCCAGGTTGCTCCAAGCCCTGTCCAACCTGG
>JAWWLV010000070.1:6070131-6082613 GCA_035041135.1 Platyrinchus mystaceus
CGCCCCGGGGGCACCCGGGGGGGGGGGGGGGGGGCAGCCCGCCCGGGAGGGGCTGGGGGTGTCCCCTTGAGCATCCCTGCTGTCCCCCCCTCCCCGGGGACACCTCCCACCCCCGGCCGGCTGCAGGGTGGGGACAAGCAGGGACACGTCGAGGGACCGGCCGGGATGCGGGAGGCTGGAAATTGTGGGGGAGTGGGAGGTGGGGGGTGCTGGGAGCACCCCCAGACTCCTGGAGGGGCACTGGAGGTCTGGGCAGGGAAGTTTGGGTGTCGCCGATCCTTCCGGGAGCTGGGATGGGGGTGGGAGCAGGGCAGAGCCGGGCACAAAGGGAAACTGAGGCGGAGGGGGTGATGGGACGTGCCCGCCGGGTGAGTGGTGGGGGCCTGGCAGGAGGACGGGGGGCTCTGGGCGTTCTCTCCTGTTGTTTGGCTCGTGCTGCTGTTCCCAGGCCGGTTATGGGATCTCTGACGTCCCTCTTAACCCAAACATTCTGGAAGTATCTGGCATCGCCCAGGGCTTGTGCACTTGGAGTCCAGTGTGGAAAACTGGGGTGTCCGTGGAGCTTTGCATGATCTTCCTGACCCTCCCAGGCAACCAGAACGGTCTGCAGTGTCAGCCCCCCAACATCTTGAGTGTCCTGAAAAGTTGGGAATTGCCTCTATGTGCAAGAGTTATTTTCCCCTCTCCAAAAAAAAAAAAAAAATCGCATTTTTTTCGTGTTGTTCCTGCATTTCCCCTTCCCCAGGTTTCCCCAGGGACAGGGGGATTGCTCTGCAGCTCTGAGGGAGTTGGTGGCCCCCCAGCCATGTCACTGCAGGATGGCTATTCCCGACACGGGCTGGAGGCTGGAAATGCCGGGACAGTGGGGGGGAGAAACCCCAGGGATCAGGGAACAAACAGCGGGGGGGGAGGGGTCACTCCAGCACTTGTCCTGACACGAGCCAAAGCCTGAAATCTGGAGCAGGCAGGGATGAGGCTGGGGGTGTCAGGGATGCCCTAAACCGTGGCCAGCAGTGTCTGGCAGGTACCACCGAAATTCCAGGGATCTGGGGCTTTCCCACTGCCCGTGAAGGTGCCTCAGTTGTGTTCCTGTGACAGTGTTTGTTTAACCTCACCTGATCACGGATGGTTTCCCCACACCTGGCACCAGCGTGGGGAGGGGGGATTAGTGCTCAGCACACCCATCTTCTCCCTACCTGGGGGATTATCTCCTTCCCCTGGAAGACCCTCTGCCCGCCCTGTGCCAGCTGGAGCTGTGAGCAGGTTGTGTGCCCAGTGCAGGGCACAGCACCCCCGAGCCTCAGTTCCCCTTCAGTTTGACAGGATAACAGGAAAAAAACAGCCTTCAGTTGTACCAGGGGAGGTCGAGATTGGATATCAGGAAGAATTCTTTATGGACAGAGTTCTCCAGCCCTGGCACAGCTGCCCAGGGAAGTGGTGGGATCACTTCCCACCACAGATGTGTGGATGTGGCACTTTGGGGATGTGGGTTAGTGGTGGCCTTGGCAGCGCTGGGTTGGACTCAGTGATCTTAGGGGGCTTCTCTAGCCTGAACTATTCCATGATGTGATTCTCCACCAGTGGAAACAGAAGGAGATCCCGTATCCAGAGGCAGCACAGGGAGGGTTAAACCACAGCACCCCCCGGGATTGCTTAATGCAGCAAAACACGAGGAGCCTCTGCGGGGATGATTAAAAACACCTTCAAAGGTCACCCTGAGCTGTCACCAAAAAGCCTCGGGCTGGTTCCGGGCTCCTCGGCTCCTCCCAGCCGTCGGGGTTGGAATTCCAGCCGGCTGGAATGCTGCTGTCTGTCCCGTGGATTTGCCGTGCCGGGATCTCGCTGTTGCTGCCCCTTCCCGGGGACACTCGGGGAGCTTTTGGAGCAGCTCCTGTCCCCAAACCCTGAGTCAGCACGGAGCCAACTCAGCGCCTGGAGCAGCAGGAACCTGATGCTGCTGTCCCCCTGCAGTGCTTCCGTGGTGACTCAGGGCGGGAGCATCCCATGGGAGCCGTTGGATGTGGGCGCTCCCGGCTTTGCCCTGCCTGTATCCCGGGGCCGCGTCCCGCTGCCCGGCCCGTGGGCAGCACGTGGCCGCGGTGACAGCTGCTGCCTGTCACCTGCTGCCATCCCACACCCCTTCCCTGCTCGGGACAGGGTGCCAGGCTGCACCTCCCGCCTCCAGAGGGGTTTGGGTCGTGCCTTGGTGTCCCTCCCTGGGGGTGCCTGGCCAGTTCACCCAGGAACTGACTGGGTGCTGTGGGAGCCCGGCTGCCCCTTTCCAGCCCTCAGGGGTGTGGGGCAGCACCCCCTTCACCCTGCTGGGGGTGATGGTTTATTTTTGGGTCCTGGGGGCTGGCAGGGATCCAGGTGTGTCCTGGTTTTGGCTGGGATAGGGTTCATTTTCCTCTTTTGGTGGCTTTGGCTGGGCTGGGCTGGGCTGGGGTTCCCTGGGTGTCCCCAGCAGCACAACTGGGGTGAGCAGTGGGCACTGCCTGCCCTGTGTGGGTCTCCCTGAACCCAGAGCAGGGAGCAGGCACTGGATGAAGTGTCCCTCAGGATGAGCTGAGGGAGCTTTGTGTCCAACACCACAGGCACAGCTGCTGCCTCCGGTTCTCCATGGCACTGCTCCTCCCTGGATGGGCTGGGGGGGCCATGGGATGGAACAGGGTGGTCCTGGGCATCCCAGGGTGAGGTGAGACCCTGGGTGGGCAGATCCAGCCCCTGGGTTGGTGCTGGGATCCCATTCAAACATCTGGGGGTGCTTGGGAATGGGTCACACCCTTGGGAAGGGGGCCAGACCCAGGTCCTGCTGCTGGAGGGGCCGGGGGTATTTCTGCAGGGAAGGGGAAGAGGAGGGTGGTTCTTCACCAGCTGGAGAGGATTCCTGAGCACCTCCTCCATGGAAGGACCTGTATCCAGAGGGTGGGCTGGGGGAAGCTGCTGAGTGTCCCTCCTGCTGCTGCTGCTTCCATGTCTCTGTCCTGGTTTCATGCAAGTGCTGTGTCCCCCACCTCATATTTGGGGAGACCCTGCCCCAGCCCCCTTCCCTCTTTCCCAGAGCTGAGAGCACTTGAGCCCTTCTCCATCCTCATTTCTGGGTTCTCTGTAGGTGTTTTGTGGGATTATTTCGGCTCTTGGAGGTGGGTGCTGCACCCCCCCACCTGCTCTGAGCACCTCTGGGTGCTGCTGCCATTCAGGCATAGGAAATTCCCCAAACTTGCACCCTGGTGGGATGCTGTGGTGCAGAAGTGGGATGGGGGAGGCTTTGGGCCCTGCTGCATCCCTGTGCCCCAGTTTTGGGTCTGGCTGGGGGCTCCTGTTTGTGGTGCTGTCCCCCTGTGCTCCCTGGCTGGGGACAGCCAGCACCCACCTGCCGGCAGGGAGGAGGGAGATTGGTGTTTGGAGAAAACATGGCATGGAAAACATGCTTTTCCCTTGGGAGATGGTGGGGGGTTTGAGCGGGAAGGGGGGGCAGAAAGGATCTAAACCCTGTGCTTGGAGCATGCAAAGCCCCTGTAAGGGGCAGGGCTCATTTCTGGGTTAAATTTGTTACTGGATTTGGGGAGGGGGGGGAAAGCTGGTGATGTTTAGGGATATTTTGTGCCCGGGGTGGGGTCAGAGTGACCGTGGTTGTGCTGGGAATTGCCACCCCGGTGCCTGGCGCTGCTCCTGTCTGTCCCGCGGGACCCTCGCTCCCTGTCTTTCCCTGTTTTCCCAAGGAGAGGGCGGTGTCACCGCCGTCCTGCCCCGTGTCCCGGTGTGTCACACGCACCTCCGGCAGCCGAGCAACATCCCCGCCGGGTTTCATCAGGCGCTGCCCGCCTGACGTAAGGGCTGTGGGGGCGAGGGCCGGTGGTGGCCCCGGGGTGGCTGCCTGAGTCACCCCTTCCGGTGACACCAGCGGGGACACCCGGTGGCTCCGCTGACTCCCGGCTGCTCCTTCCTCCCCAGGAGACGAGGATCAAGGTCCCCCGGGAGCTGCCGAAGGGCCCCAGCGCCTTCATCCCCCTGGCAGAGGTAAGAGCTGTGGGGCTGGGCTGGGCTGGGGTGGGGGCTCCTTACCCCCCCTCCCTGCCCTGGGCGGGGGGTCAGGGGTGATTCCCACCCTCACCCCAATTCCTAGTGCCTGGTGGGGCTGGGGTGCTGGGAAAGGGTCACCCAGCCCCGGGGGTGTCGTTTGGGGGGATTGTGTTGTCACCCGGGTGTTTTCCTGCCCTGCCCGTGCCTCAGTTTCCCCACTCATCCAGACACAACTGTCCTTCCCCTGCCATGCAAAGGCCCTGCCCACCCCTGCCCTGCCCCTCCTCCCTCCTCCCCCCCCAAAAAAAAACTCTGCCCCAAAATCCCCGGGGCACCCTCAGCCCTATCTCAGCTCCCATGAGGGTGGGATGTCCCTCCCAGATGTCCCTCCCCAGGCAGAGATATCACCGTGGTGTCATCACCGCGCTGGAGGGGCTGAGCCCCATCTCCTGCCCTCCTGTGCCCAAATAAACAACCCAACCCACGGGCTGAGCCACACAGGATCCAGCATGGACACCCCTGGACACCCCCAGCCCCCTGGGAACGGGAAGGGGGAGGCAGGAACCGGGAGCCACCGGCGGTGCCCGTTCCGGAGGCAGGGAGCTCCCAGCGGGGTGAGGATCTGCTGCAAGGCGATGGGTGCTGCTTGCTGGGGGTGGGGGGGATCTCCCTTTAGGTTGTGGGGGGTTGAAGGAGTGAGGGGCTGCACCTCACAGCCCTTCCCTGCTCTCTGCATCCCGCAGATCCCGTGGGAAGGAGCGGAGAGTGACCTGCGCCAGCTCCTCATCGAGGCCTTCGTGTCGGCGGGGAGGGTGGACCACGTGGCCATGGTCATGGGGCTGCACCCCCAGTACCTCAGCAGCTTCTGGAAGACCCAGTACCTCCTGCTGCGCATGGACGGGCCCCTGCCCTACCACAAGCGCCACTACATCGCCATCATGGTGAGGGAGAGGGGCCTGGGGGTCACAGCGGGCTCGGGGGGGTCCCAGCGCTGCTGCTTGGGAGGCAGGAAGGGATTTGGGATCTCAAAGATGAGCCCCTCTCTGATCTGAGGTCCCAGGGGGTTGGTTAGGTGGGGTCTCAGCGCTGCTGTAGGAAGGGATTTGGGACCCCACAGTTGAGCCCTCTCTGATCTGGGGTGTCCCAAAGGTTTATGAACCCTTTTGGAGTTGGTGCCCACCCTGGGTTACCCAACACCCTCCCCCCAGAGCCCCTGAGGACTGGCATAGATGGGGAGGGTCAGAGCTCCCTGTCTGGACTCATATCCCCAGGGAAAACCCTGCAGGAGGGATGGGGGCAGGAATTGTCTCCCTGCCTTGGCTTCTCCGAGGGTTTGTGTCAGGGCTGGGGGGCCCTGGCCGGTGCTGGGGGCTGACTCCCAGCTCTCCCACAGGCAGCAGCCCGGCACCAGTGCTCCTACCTGGTGGGACTGCACATGGGGGAGTTCCTGCAGGTGGGGGGCAACCCTGCCTGGCTGCAGGGGCTGCACTGTGCCCCCCAAAAGCTCCGCAACCTCAACGAGATCAACAAGCTGCTGGCGCACCGGCCCTGGCTCGTCACCAAGGAGCACATCGAGGTGAGGGCTGGTGCTGCCAGCACAGATCACCCCCAAAACACTCTGCCTGGGGGTGGCTTGACCCCTGGGGTCACACCCCTGCTTGCACCCACCCCCAGGTTTAACCCCTTTTGGGGCTGAGTGACCCCCGTGGGTCTGGGGGGGAGGCACATCCCAAACTCGCTCCCGTGTCCCTACCCCGGGTCTGCCCGGCTCTGGGCTGGGGTGGGGGGCTCAGTGGGGGAGCTGGGGGGTCTCTCCAACCCTCCCTGTGCCTTGCAGGCTCTGCTGAAGCCGGGGGAGGACAGCTGGTCGCTGGCAGAGCTGGTGCAGGCCCTGGTGCTCCTCACCCACTACCACTCGCTCGCCTCCTTCGTCTTCGGCTGCGGCATCAAACCCGAGGAGGAGCAGGATGGGGGGAACGGCTGCTGGCCCCCCTCCCCCCACAGTGACAGCAGCCCTGCCTCTGAGGACAGCCTGGGGGGCTCTGGGGTAAGGGGGGCTTTGCCTTGCAGGGGTGGGAGGGCGTGGTGGGGAGCTGGATGCTTTATGGGGCTTCTGGGAATCACAGGATGGTTTCAGTTGGGAGAGACCTTAAAGCTCATCTTGTTCCACCCCCTGCCATGGGCAGGGACACTTTCCACTAGCCCAGGTTGTTCCAAGCCCCATCCAACCAGGCCTTGGATACTTCCAGGGATGGGGCAGCCAGAGCTGCTCTGGACAACCTGTGCCAGGACCTCACTACCCTCTCAGGGAAGAATTTCTTCCCAATATCCCATCTAACCCTGCCCTCTGTCATTAGGAAGCCATTTCCCCTTGTTCTGTCCCTCCATCCCTTGTCCCCAGTCCCTCTCCAGCTCTCCAGTAGCCCCTTTAGGCCTTGGAAGGGGCTCTCAGGTCTCCCTAGAGCCTTGTTTCCTGCAGGTGAACACCCCCAGCTCTCCAGCCTGTTTCCATAGTCAAGGTGCTCCAGCCCTTGGAGCATCTCCGTGGCCTTTTATTGGGAACAGCAAATGCTTCAGGGCTGTGCAGTGTCCTCCTCAACCTCTGCAGGCCTTCCCCCTCCTCCCAGTCCTGGGGGTGGAGCGTGGGAGCTGCTTGAGGTCTGGGCAGGACAAACCCAGAGGCAAAGGCTCTTTGCAGCAGCCCTGAGGCTGCTCCAGGTGCCAGCAGAGCTGGTTTTGGGGGCCCCTCTGCTCGAGCAGGGACAGGGTTGACCCTGCCCTGTGCTCCCCCCAGGGCAAGGACGCCATGCAGGAGGTGGAGATGCTGATGGAGAGGATGAAGCTGCTGCAGGAAAACCAGCTGGAGGAGGAGGGCGTCACACAGGAGGAGATGGAGACACGCTTCGAGCTGGAAAAGACGGAGAGTTTGCTGGTCCCTCCCTCGGGTGAGGAGGTGCAGGGGGGCACCTGGCTGGGGAGGGGGGTCCCCGTGGGCCAGGGGGAGGGGGAAGAGCCAGAATCTGCCTGGGAGAGCAGGATCAGCCCCTCAGTGCAGGACTGGCTCTGTCTGGGATCCCACCACCTCACTGCCTGGTGGTGCCTTGCAGATATTTTGGACCCCTCCCTGCAGTCCCACGTCCGCTGCTTCGTGGAGGACCCCGAGTTCGGCTACAAGGACTTCACACGGAGGGGGCAGCAGGCCCCCCCCACCTTCCACGCTCAGGTGAGTGCTCAGGGCAGAGGGGCTGCTGGGGGGGGGAAGCATCTCCTGCTTGTCTTGGCATGGGAGGACAGCGGGGTGGTGGGAGCAGCTGGGTGGGTGAAGGGCTGGAGCTGAGCGAGATGCTGCGAGTTGTGGGGCCAACTTAGGGGAGGGGGAAGAGACCCCGAGAGACCCCCCTGTCCCCAATCCCGCAGGATTACACGTGGGAGGACCACGGCTTCTCGCTGATCAACCGCCTGTACCCGGACGTGGGGCAGCTGCTGGACGAGAAGTTCCAGGTGGTTTATAACCTGACCTACAACACCATCGCCATGCACTGCGGGGTCGACACCTCCATGCTCCGCAGGGCCATCTGGAACTACGTCCACTGCGTCTTCGGCATCCGGTAGGTCCCCGAAACCTGGCCTGGAGCTTCTTCTCCGCCTCAGGAAGAGCCAAGTGGATCCAGTGCCTTGGTCTTGGTCGGGTTGTTGCCCGACTAAGGCAAAGTGATGCTGTTGTGGGGGTCGGCTGAGGTCCAGAAGGACATCAGGGGGTGGCAGTTTAGGCAGAAATCTTTATTATAAGGGAGGTGAAAAATTCTCTGTGATGAGGGAAGTGAGGCCCTGGTACAGGTTGCCCAGAGAGGTGGTGGACTCTCCATCCCTGGTTGTGGACTCCTCATCCCTGGAAGTGTCCAAGGCCAGGCTGGACAGGGCTTGGAGCAACCTGGGCTAATGGAAGGTGTCCCTGCCCATGGCAGGGGGTGGGACGAGATGGGCTTTAAGATCCCTTCCAATCCAGGCTAATTTGGGGTTCTGTGAGTGCACAGAGCTTGTGGCTGAAGAACAGCCCCTCCCCTCTCCCCCCCAGCTACGACGACTACGACTACGGGGAGGTGAATCAGCTCCTGGAGCGCAACCTGAAGATCTACATCAAGACAGTGGCTTGTTACCCGGAGAAGACAACCAAGCAGATCTACACCCAGTTCTGGAGGCACTTCAAGCACTCAGAGAAGGTGCTGCCCGCTCCCTTCCCCTGCTGGGGGGTGTTTGGGGGTGCTGATCCCACCCTGACCCCCCTGTCTCTCTCCCCCCAGGTGCACATCAACCTGCTCCTGCTGGAGGCCCGGATGCAGGCGGCTCTGCTCTACGCCCTCCGCGCCGTCACCCGCTACATGACCTGACCCTGCTCTGCTCCCTCCTCCTCCTCCTCCTGCCCCACGGGCCCCACAGGTCAGGGGGAGGCCAGGGGGGAGCTGCCACCCTGTTCCAGTGAGCCTGCAGTGTTATCTCCCCGCTGAAGGGGAGCTGTGGAAGGAAAGTTGGGGCTTCCCCGTTCGTTCTCCCCATGGAAAAGGGGATCCCCGAGGAGTGGTGGGAAAAGAGCCTGTTGTGCTGCCCTGGCAGAGCTGGGGGTGCCCCCACTGCTCTGTGCCTTTTTGGGGTGAGCCTGAAGGAAGCCAAACTCGGGTGTCTGTGGGTGCTGTGCTGGTGTCACACCCCTGTGCCACATCCTTCTGCCAGAGGACTGTCCCCCTGCCAGAGAGGGCCAGAGGGCTTCACTCCTGCTTTTTGGGGTCTCAATGTGCTGGGAGACGCAGCTGCTGGTGGTGTGGGGGCTGCCCTGGCACCCCCTGCCCACCTTTCTGCCTCATCCCCTGCGATTTGGGATGTGAAGTGCCTTTAACCTGGGTGCCAGGGCAGGAGCAGGGTGAGGGGGGAGAAGTGTCTGTGGGATGTTTTGTACCTTTTTTTTGCACATCTCCAGTGCCCTGGTGTGAGGGGCTGAGGTGGGGAGCTGTGCTGGGACACAGGGCTCCCTCCTGTGTGGGGGTGATGGAGTGGCCATGGCTTTGTCCAGATGTGCCAGGGCATTCCCAGAGGCGCAGGTCGCCAGGGAAGTGTCTGTTTTGGGAAAGCCCCCGCTCCTGGCTCTGCTGGAGCAGGATCCAGGGCCAGCAGCACCACCACCCTTGGTTTGGCTGTTTAATCATATCTCCAGTTAAGTTATTTCTATATTTTTTTGGGTGTATTTACTTCTGACTGGGCACAGAAATGCCCCTGTGACTTTGCTACGGATCTTGTTCAAAAAATAAAAGTTGTTTTTTATTGAATTTATATTTTTAGGGTTTTTTTTTTTTGCTTTCTCCTTTTTCCCTTTCTCAGCCCAGGGGCTGATCCTGTATGGGATTGTGGGGGATGAGGGAGGGGGTGATCCTCCTGCTCTGGAAGTGTTTGGGAGCATCCCTAAGTTGTCCAAGGGGGAAAATGGGAGGTCTGAGCACTCCTTACTTGCCTGAGGGGGGTGGGTTTGACTCCAGTCCACCCTCCCTGTGGTGACTGTTCCCACCCTGGTTTGGATGTAACGCCCTCCTGGGAAGTCGGGATTCGGGCAGGACACTCATCCCACCGTGGGTGTTCCATGGGATGTGTGATCCCACTGCTGGGATGGTGCTGGGGGGGTGGAGCAGCTCTGGGGACACCCCAACCCCGTGCTGTGGAGCCCAACACTTATCAGGGCGTGGGCAGCAGCCCCTGGAAGCTGCTGATAAGATCCCTGAGGAGGGGCCAGCCCTGCAGGCCGAGGTGCATCCCGGTGTGCCTGAGGAGCTGGATCCTGGCTCTGGATCCAGAAACCCTCTGGAGCCACCTCTGAGCAGGGATGGAGGGGGCAGCAGGGCTGGAAGGGGCTCACTGAGGGTTTTCTGGGGGCCAGGGTGACAGCTCTCTGTCACATAACCTTGGGTTATCCCCCAAGGACACTGGGAATGGCAACCCTGAGCTTATTATTAAGTGAGTCTGGCACGATTTTTAGGGTGGTTTGAGAGTTTTTTTAGCTCTAGTGGCTCTTCTGCCACATACAGGGGGGGTCTGGCCATGGGGTCTCGGTGCCCTGGTGCAGCTGGAGGATTTGCATGTTGACTTTTTCCTCACTTCTTTGGAAAAAAACATCTTTCAGGGAGCTGAAACAGCTCAGAGGACCAAAGACAAGCTGTGGGAAAGGGGTCAAGGCAACAGGGACATTCTGTCCAAGGAGGAATTTTCCTGCTGCCTCCTGGCTCTCTTTGAGGTATCCCAAATATTTTGTTCAAATGGAAGGGATCCTCGACTGAAGGTGCTCTTTGTGGTCACAAAGCCACGCTGGGAAGGGCTGGGCTGTTCAAAAAAAAAAAAAAAGAAAAAAAAAAGAAAAACCTCTCTTTTTTTGCTGCACTTTCACCACAATGTGTCTGGTGAAATCAGTTTTTTCAGCTGGCCACAATTATAAACCAATAAATCCCTCACGCTGTGCATAACCAAGGCCTGCAATTTGTCTCCACATATATATATATAATTTATCAGCAGCTTTCACTGTTGTCTTGCAGGGCAGAAGGTGTGTTAATAATCTCCCCACCTGTAGCTGATAGTTATGATCTCAATGGATGCAATTTTTTTTTTTTTACCACCACAGTTGCCCCCAATTTAAAAAACATGCATTGGTGGTGTTTAACACACAGGAAAGCCACTGGAAATAATAATAATAAATAATAATAATAATAATAATTTGTGCTGAGTGAGCACTTTAAGGTTGATGGAGTACAAAATGCTTTGGAAAATGGGCATTACTGGGGCTGGGCAGGGGTTTGTGTGGGGCTGGAGATGAGGAGGAATATCCATGCCCTGAGTTTTGGCAGCTTGTTGCCCTATGGATGCAAGTGGATATCTGGATCCACTGCACAGGCAGGGGATGGATAATCATAGAACCATGGAATGGTTCAGATTGGAAGGGACATTAAAGATCATCTCGTTCCAACCCTCTGCCGTGGGAGGGGATAAATCCAGGCTGGAAACAAAGCAGCTCCTCAGGGGCTGCCTCTGCAAAGCCTCTGCCATGGCTGCGATGGAGCTGAGCCCCAGTGCTCCCAGTGGGGCCCTGGAGCCACCCAGGGACCCCCGTGAGGGTTTTGGGTGGGTGGGAAGGTGGTTTTGGGCAGTGGGTGGGAAGGGACCGGCCCCCATCACTGGCTGAGCTCACGGGAACAGAATGTGTCCTGCCCATGGAGCCCAAAATATCCCCCGGCACCCTCTGTGCCCGGTGCCAGCCCTTGCACAACCCATCCCTTGGTGGGCACCTCGGGGTCCCTGCAGTGCCAGGAGCCATCCCGGGGGGGCTGGAAGCCAGGGACCCTCCACAAGCCCCTCCAAAACGAGCTTCATCCTCAGGGACACAGCGGGGAAGCCTGGCAGGGTGGGGGGTCTGTAAACTCCGAGCCCTCGGCAGGTAAAAAGCCGCTTGCTTTGGATTTAAGGTGACTATTTAAGGGGCTGTCACCGTGTCATCGAGTCCCCGCCCTCGCTGGGGATAAATCGGGCTCATCCCGGGGGAACTGCGGGCTCTGGGCACCTCAAATGGCCGCTGGAGCGTTTTAGTCCTTGGGAAGCAGCCAGGGCAGGGCTGGGAGCGGCCGTCGGTCAGGATGTGTCCCCGAGCTGCTGTCACCGGCGTTCGGGGTGTCACCCCGCACCCCCTGCTCTGCCACAGCACCCGGTGGGTGCAAGGGGGTCCCCAACCCACGCCGGGGCCATGGAGGGGACAAACGGGCTGCAGGGCGCGGATTTACAGCCCGAACCACCCCAGGGGAGGCTGAACATGGGCGGGCGCGTCCCCTCCCCGCCGGTTCCCGACTTTCCCGGCCCGGCAGCGCCGCTCGCTGGGGAGCGGCAGGAGGTACGGACCGACCGCTGGAATCTGCCCCGCGTTCCTGCCGGGAACATGCGCCCCATCCCTGCTCCACACGCTGGAACCACAGAATTCTAGAATGGGTTGGGTTGGAGGGGACCTTAAAGCCCATCTCGTTCCACCCCGTGCTCTGGGCAGGGACACCTTCCACTGGCCCAGGCTGTGGGGGGTGTGTGGGGTCGTGTCAGCTGACTCCCCCCAGAACACTGGGGTTTTGGGGGTCAGAGTTTCCTTGCCGAGGTGCAAGGGGTTAAATCAACCTCCCGGGTAACCCAGGGAATCATCTCAGGCTTCCGTGAGTAAACCCCAACCCCTAAGCCTCATCCCCGCCCTCTCAGCACCCCAAGCCCCCATGACTTCTATCACCCCCTGACACCAAAGCCCCACTCCAAACCCTCCAGCATCCCCTACCCCAAACCCCCACAATCCCCCTCACCCCCAAACCCAAAGCCTCACCCCACACTCCTATCCCCCCTCACCCCAAAGCCCTACAGCCGCCCTCAGCCTCAACCCCAACCTCCCCCAGCCCCCCCAC
>JAWWLV010000070.1:6082713-6098760 GCA_035041135.1 Platyrinchus mystaceus
GTGAGGTCCTCAGGACGTAGGTTTGTTTAGAGTGACCTTCTCTTAGATGGATGGCCTTAGGGGCTGACGAGCTCCAAACCCCAAACCCTCACCCCAAATCCCCCCATCACCCCCCACCCCAACTCCCCCCGTTCCGCGCCGAGGGGGCGTGTCCTCCACAGGGGGCGTGGTTTCAACGCGGGGGGCGTGTTCTCCCACTGGATGGGGCGTGTCCTCCCACGGAGTGGGCGTGTCTTTCCCTCCAAGGGGGCGTGTCCTGCCCGGGGCGTGTCCCGTTCCCGGACTACACCTCCCGCCATGCCCCGCGCCCGGCCCGTGGCGGTTTCCGGCGGGGCGGCCCGGGAGCGGCGGCGGTGGCGGCAGGTGAGGGCGGGCGGGGACCGAGGGGGCTCCGGCGACCCCCGGACCGGCCCTGCAGAGCCCCCCACCCCACCCCGGCACAGCGCTCCGGGAGCGGGGAGGTGGGCGAGAAGGGCCTGCGTGGGGTGCGGGAGCACGGGGAGGGGGGGGGGACGCTCATTGAGGGGACCCCGGGGTTCAAACCCCGCGGGGTTTGACCCCTCGTCTGATTCAAACCCATCCCCTAAACCGGCCATAAACCGGCCATAAACCTGCTCGAAGCCCCGCAAGCGGAGTTGCAGTCCCTGTGCGCCGCTGTGACAATTGGCGAGCCCTCCCGAGGGGCTGGGCTGGGACCCCGCCAACACCCGGGCTGTTCATCCCTCCTGGGCCTCGATCTGTCCCCCCTTTCCCCCAAGTTCTCTCTCGGGCAGCCCCGCTGGTATTTCTTTGTTTGATCTCCCCCCCCCCCCCCGCCCCGTCTTAATGTTGACTGAAATCCGAACCGTGCCCGCTGTGCTTTCTGCCTTAATTGTTCTTTCCCTCTGTTTGCACGCAGATGAATTATTTACCTCCGTGCCTCGCAGTGGGGTTGTGTTTGCCCAGGTGGAGGTAGGTGAGGGCTCGGTGCCCCTCTCTGGGGCCGAGACACTGGAAAAAGAGTGAATAGTGTGGAAAGGCGCTTCACTGAGGCTGAAATGAACGATAAAGCTCCACTCCTAAAACTTTAGGATGTGTAAATGTTGCTTCCACATGACCTGAAAGAGGAGTGGGACTCACAGCATCATGGGATGGTTTGGGTTGGAAGGGACCTTAAAGATTATCTAATTCCACCCTGCTGCCACGGGCAGGAACACCTTCCACTATCCCAAGTTGATCCAACCTGGCCTTGGACACTTACAGGGATGGGACAGCCACGGTCCTGGGAAATCCATTCCAGCCCCTCACCACCCTCACAGGGAGGAATTTCTTCCCAATATCCTATCTAAATCTCTCCTCTTTTAGTTTAAAACCGTCTCTCCCTTTGTCCTGTCCCTTTCTGCCTGTGCAAAAAGTCACTCTCTCTCTTTTTTTACGATCCTTGAAGTGCTGCAGTGAGATCTCCCGGGAGCCTTCTCCTCTCCTTGTAATTGCTTAAAGAGAGCTGGAATTGTGCCGGGGTGAGTGTTGAACTTGAAGTTTACCTTTGGAAAAGAGGGACATCAGCAAATCCTAGGCAGAGTCAGGGAAGGGGGGGGATGAAGTTTTCTGTGCTCAGAAGGATGTTCAGCTGAGTTAATTTGTCTGTAGAAGTTGCGAGGGAGTGTAAATTAGATTCCTGTGCCTGCTGTGATTTCCTCAGAAACGCCTGTTGCTCTTCAGTCAGACCTAAATGCATCCAAATTGCTTTTCAAGAATAGACAACACCTAAACTTGTACACTTATGTGGTTTAGATTCCTTTTTGAGGAGAGTGCAAGAAAAAAAAGGGGGTAATAAAGCCAAAATGAGGCCACTTGTGAGGGACATGGTTGGCACAGTTACACAAGCTAAAGCTGATACTTTGGGCAGTGATGGCAACAAACCCCTTTCCCATTCAGAGTGGGTTTAAACTCGTTCTTCCCAACAATGCTGGAAATGACTGTGCTGTTCTGTCCTAAATTAGGGTGGTTTCAAGTGTGTCAGCGTGTCCTTTCACTCTGTGATCCGATAATATCTCACAGGGTGCTTTGCAAGGAAGGTTCTCCTTTTGGATTCCCAAGAAATGAGCTGGGCTGGAGGCACAGAGCATCCTCAGGTCCTGGGAGATGGGCTGGAAATCCCACTGGGAGCACAGGGCAGTGCCACAAACAAGGGGAATGTGATTGCATCCCTGTTTTCATGCTGCTGGATCAGTGATCTGTGATTATGCAGCCCTCTACTTCATTCAATCACTGGTTAATTTGATTTCCAGTTTAATTTGATGACAGTTTTGAGAGCCAAATCGCTTGTATTTAAACAAATGGCTTCTATTTTGATCAAATTTCATTGTGTTTGGCATGTGTTGGGGCATTATATGGATTAAAAATCGCTGAGACTGCGGTTCCTGCAGGTTTATTAGTTGGTGATGAATATTCAGTTCCAGGCTGTACAAAACCTGGGTCTGGCAGGGAGTGGGAGAGGGGGGGGCTCAGAGCAAAACTGGGCTTTTCTCGCTGGTCCCAGTGATGCTGTGCAGGAAAGAAGCTGCAAATATCCTCGGGATCACCGGGATCACCCTCAAAACATCTCATTTTCCAGGCAAAACCAGGACTTTGGGCTGCAGGGAGGGCAAGGAAGCTGCTGGGGGGCAAGGATGTCACCTTGTTCCTGCTCCCATTAAGGTGGGAGTGGGGTGTGCAGGGCCAGGAGACAATCCCTGTCCCTCAGAACCAGTCCCCTAATTCTGTTCAGTTGGGATTTCTCTGCCTACAAGGGCCATTGGGGTGATTTTGGGGAGTGAGAGAATGCTTTTATTTTTTTTGCTGGCGAGTTTGGAGCCCGTGGAAAACTAATGGGTGTGAGACTGCAGCAGCTTTGGGCCTCGGCTTTGTGTGTCAAGGGGGGGGTAAAAAGCCCTTTCAGAGATTTCTATTTTTATCAGTTAATTAGTAGCTCTTGCTGACTTGTCAGTGCTGTGGTGATAACTATTCCCAGCTCTTCCCTGCAGTGGGGTCACTTTAGGCAGGGAATGCAGCAGCCAGCATTTGGCTGGGGGTTTTAACCCCTTCCAAACTGTGCCCCCAAATCCAAGGGCAGATTCCCAGGGGATGAGCCAGCATATAGATACAGAGAATATCGTGAATCTTTACAATTATTACCTTAATTTTCCCTCTGCCCTGGAGGAGCAGTTGTATCTCAGGAGGAGCTGAGTGTGGAGGTTTGCTGGTGGCTGAGTGACAGGCTTGGGGTCAGAGGTAAAAGGCTGCAGGTTTCCCAATTCGGGCTCTTATCTGCTGGTTTGCAGTGACTCAGGACGATCTGGGACCATGCTGGGGGTTTAACCCTTTCCAAACTGTGCCCCCAAATCCAAGGGCAGATTTCCAGGGGAGGAACCAGCATATAGATACACACAATATCCTGAGCGTTCAGCAGAGGTGCTTTACAAATGGTGATTGACCTTAATTTTCCCCCTGCCCTGGAGGAGTTGTTGTACCTCAGGATGTTTGCTGATGGCTTGGGATCAGAGGTAAAAGGCTGCAGGTTTCCCAATTCGGGCTCTTATCTGCTGGTTTTCAGTGACTCAGGAGGACCTGGGGGTGGGAGGTGAGTGTGCAGAACCTCTGGTGATGACCTGTTCTGCTCCCTGCAGATGGGGAATTGCTGTTTTCCTGGTTTCTAAATGACAAAGCCCTGAATCTGCAGGTGCTGTTCTCGTGTTGTTGGGTTTATTGCGTGTGGTGTCCCTTGTTTTTTGATTCTCAGCAGTGCTGAGAGACAGGGAGGTGAGAGGCAGCTCAGTCCCAGCTCCAGCCTGGTTGTCACGGCCTGAATTTCTTTGTTTGTTGGTGACTCTCTGCTCTCTCCACCGGGGATGGGATGGGGGAGGGAGGACTAATTATCTCCAGAGAGAGAGGCTTTTAATGCTATTAGCCAGAGGAACAGGCTTCATCTCCCAACTTGAATGAGCTGTGTGAAATAACACGAAGCCCCGGTGGCAAAGATACGAAAATTGAGAGCAGTCCAAGCGGTTTCTCTCTGCTGAACCCTGCAAATAGATTTATTTTATTTTTTTTTTCCCCCAAGCCTTTGGCTGGCAGCAGCTACTGGAGGGGGGGGGGGAGAGCTGGTAAACAGATTGTTAACTTTATTCTTTTGTGTTTGTGCTTTTGGAATGCTGATTCCAAAACACAGTCAGGAATCGCTCACCTACCAGCTGCACTGCGAAGTCGTGATGGGCAATTCATTATCAGGGACTAATTAACCGAGGCTGCTGAGTGTCACGGGGCAAAACAAGGTGCATACTGATGAGGTGGGTTTGTGCAAGCCTGGCACTTCTCCTGCAAGTCGGTGCCTTTTGAAACGGATTTGGGAAGAGATCACTGGACTTTGGTAAAGCTGAAGTGCCGTTAGACCCGAGGGTTCGAACCTTTTCACTGCCAGCTCCAAAACTCTGCTGCTAAAAGCAGGAACCTCTTGCTGCCAGTACCTCACTTGTCTAAAATGTTCTTCTTTAACCAGTCCCCAAAAGTGAACCCCTTAATTAGAGCTGTGTTGCCACAGATTTAGTTGTCTAAAATCCAGCAAGATTAATCCCCAGCATTGATTCAAACCAGCCAGCCCCATATGGGCGTCTTTCATCGCCTCACACTTATCTGTGGGAGGAGTGAACCTCTCTTCAGTGTGCTTTTCTCTCCTCAGTTCTCTCCCTTAGCTTTTAAGGGTACAAGCAAGAAAAAAACTTGGCCTGACTCCTACAGAGAAGCCTTGATTTGTAAACTTGGATCAAAGTTTGGGAAGCACCGACTGATTTGATGCCTGCAGAGTGTTTAGTGCCAGGGCAAGCTCAGGGTAAACACTGTGTTACTGGGGGTGTCTTAGCAAAAAAAAAGGGGTTATTCTGGACATGAGGTTGGGATCACAAGCTGTGTCTCAGACATGGATGTGGAACAGCCATGGAGGTGAAGCTTCCAGAGGCGTTTGTGGATGGAGGGGGTAAAGCCAAAGGTCGTCGCCGTCGGAGAATTTGAGCTTTGAACAAAGGGAAGTCACTGTGCCAGTTTTCAGGGGACTTTGGCTGCACTCATGTGCCTTTGGAGGTTGTTCTCTTGACTAATCCTCCTCCTCAAAATCAAGTCAGGGGTGTTTGTCACCGGCTGAAGTCTCCGGTGCAGGTCGGGGGGATCAGCCGTGGGAGGTGGGATTTGGTGGGTGTTGTTTGTGTTGGCAGGAGCTCCCCTGCAGGTGCACAGAAGTGCTGCTGGGGGGCTGTTTTTTCGATCCCTCTCCTCTCCAGAGCTGTCTGAAAGCTCTTGCTGGTTTGCTGCAGTGGGTTTGCAGGTACAGCTGTCACCTGGCAGCCTTCAGATCCCAGTGCAGGAGAGGCTTCACTGGGATTCTGGGATAGAAGCAAGGTCAGGAGGGTTTGGGCTGCTCTTTGCTGGCTGCCTCAGGTTCTGTGGGAATGCATTTTTAAAGCTGCTCTGCTGCAGTGTTGACAGTGGAAATCTGGATGGATCCACAGGATTCCTGCTCCGTGTTCCTGCATGGAGTGACCTTGTGCTGCCGAGCTTCTCCTTATCACCTGGGACCAAGAAAGAGGATGATAATTACTAAAGTAATGACAAGCTGTCAGATTTCTGCTAGAAAATGTGGGCTTTTATTGTTGTGGATATGAAGTTTAGTGTCTGTTCCAAACCAGGTGTAAGTTACTGGTAGGTGGGGAAACAGCAGGAGCAGGAAAAGGGCTGTTATGGAATCATAAATATGCTGAGTTGGAAGAGACCCATCAGAAGCATCGAGTCCAACTCTTGTTAGGTTTGTTCCCCTGTAAAAGGTGTTTGTGTAATGCCAGAAGAGAGAACAAATAATTAGAAGCAAAGTCTTCTTGCCTTACATGTTTTGATCAGCAGCAGGTGAGAAGTGGCACGTTCCCTGTAGGGTTATGAAAGCTTTGCTTACCTTGTGCTGAGAGTCAAATGAGTGCTTATATCCTGCTCCTGACTGGCTCTGTGTCCTGTTCCTCCTGCCTGTGCATCAGGGCCAGAGGGGGAGCAAGGTCATGGAATTTTTCATCTTGTAATTCCAAATCAGTTTTTAGCATGCAGCCTCACTATTATGGACAGGAACCCTGAGATTACAGGTGAGTGAAAATGGGATTTTTCCTGGCTCAGCTGCACCTTCTTAGAGCAATATCCACCTTTGGGTGGAAGTGTCAAGTGAGTGGGTCAGGCTGTCTTGGCTTGTGCTGTTTCCCAGCAGTTTTGGAGTTAGGGATGGCTTTTCTCTACCTGTTCAGAGCAAAGTGCAGGCAATTAATAGGCTGAGAACAGGCAGAGCAGGGAAACTTCAGGAAAAACCCATACCTGACTTTATAAAAAGTGAGCTCTTTTGTTATCATTGTTCCATTTCACTTGTCTTATAAATGCAGGACTTTTATCCTGACTCTGAGGATAAATTGTGGGGGGGGCTGGAAAGCTTTGCTCGTGCAGGGACTGCTCAGTTGCTGATACCTGAGGTTCTTGTGTCCCTCACCCAGGGAGGCTGTTGTTTGGGAATGTCAAGTATCCAGCTTCTCTGAGGGTATTGGTGGGCTCAGAGAATACATCTGATGGAAAGAAATGGGATTTCCAGGATGAATTTATTGAGCTGGTCCTGAAGGTGTTGCAGTCTGGCCACCTGCGGGCTCAGGCTTCCCAAAACCTGTGTGAGCACACCAGGCTCTGGGAAGTGGGGTGAAGGAGTGCTCTGAGGATCCCCAAAATCCATCTGACACCAGTGATTACACTAATCAGCATTGTCCCTCCACCTGCTTTCAGCTTCCAAAGGGAGCCTTCAATCTGTGTTTTAATGGCTGGGTTCTCTCCACCTGTCAGCTGTGAGTCCAGGGAAAATAAGGGTGTTGGTGTGGACAGGAGGTCTGATTTAGCTCCCAGCTATGTTGCTGCTGTGGTGTTTGATGTCAGGCAAGTCACTTTTTCCTTGTTTCATCCTCCTGTCTATCCTCTCCAAGATTAGTGCTTAGTGAGGGTGTAGTCACCCTCCTGTTCATAGCTGGAGGGACAAATTAATTCATCTCAGCCTTAAGGGCCATAATTAGCAGGTTCTACTGGTCTGGGTCCCATCCTACTACATGTGTAGGTGGGACCTTTAGTAAATGGAATATGAATAACAGGAGGAAGCATTTGAGCAGCAGGGATGTGTTGGGTAAGTCCAGCATCAGGTTCAAGGAATTGTTTCTTCCTTTGCACCTCATCCTGTATTCTGTGAATGTGTAATTTGAAGTTTTAACTCTGCAGTTTTTTAAAGTCTTTATTCAGGTTTCACACTGGGGTTTTCTGCTTGTGGATCTTGGGTTTGTTGCTTTGGGTTTTTTTGGTATTAAGTTCTTTTGCAAGGGAGGTTTTTTCAAGAGCTTCTCCAGTGAAATGGGAACAAGTTTGCCTCGGTTCTGCAGCAAATTCCTGCTGCTCTTGGGAAGTGGGATTTATAAAGCTGCTGTGCTACATTTCAGCATAGAAAGGGAGGTGGGGCAGAAACTCCCAGAAATCTGTGTCTCCTTTAATATGGAATTCTATAGGTGCTGCTCTTGCATGGAGAGCAAGTCCTTGCATAAACACTGGATATATTAACATTTCTAACTAGTAAATTTATGGATAATCTCTTCTTTTGGAGGATTTGTTCCGATTTGAGAGCATTAGTCTCTGGGAAAATTAAACCTCTTTTAAATCCACTTTGTTCAGAGACCAGACTGGGGAACTGCTGGTAAGCCCTGCCATCTTCCTCCTGCTTTTTCCACAGGCTTGATTGGAATTGCAGTGCAGGGGCACAGCTGGTCCAGAGGCACCAGGGGGTTTGGGTTTTAGGTGCTTTATCCAGTTGGGGCAAAATGGATTTTGGAGCCTGTTTGCTGTTCCTGTAACGGGCAAAAACAAGGGAGACCCTAAACCAACCCCAAAGGTAAGGAACGTGCAGTGTCTGTGGGAGCTGAAGTGTGTGGGGATAAAAAGCTGTTTATTTGCAGGAGGCTGCAGTTTTTGGGGGGCTGGGGGAGGTGAAATTCCGGTGCTGCTGTGCCCACTGAGGCGTACCCTTGTTTCAGGTGGCTGATTCATGGCTCTGTGTGTTTAATCATAGTTTCTATAGCAGTGAAACCTTTAATGAGAGGGTGGAGTTCCCTCCCAGTCCACGGGCGGGAATGTTGTGGCCGATTCGTTCCCGTGTTTCGCTGAGCAGAGTCAGTTTTACAGCGGGTGATGTTGAAGGATGTCCTGCAGTTTGTGGTGCGTGTAATGAGGACTGGAACAGCTCTTGTTTTTTACCAGTAGTGTTATTTTTAATAGTAGTATTATTTTTAATATTATGGCATTGCCTTGGGTTGGTTTGTGAGGTGCTGTGTGGCTGCACTGCTGAGTAAATGCAGAGTAGGATTCCCTATGTTGGTGTGGATGTTCATCTTGCTACCTTTTGATCACCAGTTAAGATAACAGAACTTGTGATTGTAGCTGACTTGAGTCTTCCTGTGCTCTCCACAAACCCTTCCCTCAGGGTCTGACATTATCTGGTGGCTCAGAAGTTATTGGGACACTCTTTACCAGGGTGGTTTAGTTCTGTCCTACTGAAAGCTCAGATTCTTTGGTATTTCCAAGGTGACTTTGCTGCAGGAAGCTGTTGGAGCCTTCATTCTTAATGCCAGCAGCAAGGGGTTTGATTTGCATCATCAAGATAATGTGGTGGATGGTGTTTCTGTGTGGATTTAGAGCCACATGTCACCTTGCTCTGGTGTCCCATAAAAATATTAGTGCCTTCTTTAACCTGGAGAATAACGTTGATCCTGGAGCAGGGCGTTATCTGATGGATCCCTCTGTGGGATGAGGGTCCTCTGGGATGGCTGATGGTGCTGCTGAGGGGTTGGGCCTCAACAAAACCTTGTCTGCAGCTGGTTTTAGGGGTTGCTCTTGGGGAATTGTGACAGCTGGTTGTTTGCCTGCACCGATCATCCCCTCTGTTCATCCTTGCCCTGTTTTGAGCGTGAGCCCTTTGAAAGCAAATAAAGCTTCCTCGTCCAGAATTCTGGTTCTGATGTGGCACATGACGTGCTTGTGACAGCGAGGGCAGCTGAAAGGGGGATCTGTTGGGCTGGATTTGTATCTGCATTAAACAGAGGGGAGAGTGTCCATTGCCAAGAGTCTGTCAGGGAGGTGTTGGCTGAAAACTGTTGTGCTTGACTTGGTGTGTGTGGGGCTCAGCAGCAGCACCGTGACTTTTGCCCGTGTCCCTGAGGTGAACCACGTGTGGGGGTGAACCTGCTGTTCAAAATCCAGCACTAAGGCAGTTGGGAATGTGGTGCACGAGGAGCTGGAGTGGTGGATGTCGGCACTGCTCAGCTCTGTGGGTGTTGTTCGTGTCTCCCCCTCCATGGGGAATGATTCCTGTGTTACTGTGGGTGTCCCTTGCACTTGGAGATCAGAGAAGCTTTGCCTGTTGCACAGACTTTGCAGGTAAAGTGGATATCTTGGTTTATTTGCCTCTTCTGTTACCCTGTTGGAGGCAGGAACGCTTTGCTCCTTGCTTTTTGATCGTAGCAGTTTGGGGTGTGAGATCATCCAAACCTGGTTTGGTGGAGTTGAAAGGCTTGATCCTTAAACTCAGTGTTCCCACAGGCTGGGTCTTCAAAAAGAATTCCTTGCTGGAAGGCTGTGTTTGTGCTGGCTGATAGGAAGGGAGCTGAGCTGCCTGTAATCGCTGTCTGGGTTTGAAGTAGCCTTTGTGGGGTGAAATGTTTGCTGCCTTTTCAGCAGAGTGCTTGTCAAATAGTTTCATTCAGTGCACTCAGCTTTTTAACAGATGGGACAGATTTTTGTGAGCCTGGGCAACCACAGCAATTGTTTTGCAAGGTGAGACATTTCTGTTTTGACGGGCAGGAGAATTAATAATGCTGTGTGATTCATACCAGTGATGAGTCTGGGTTTGGATCAGATTTGGGTTTTTTTTTTTAAAGGATATTAGCATTTGTCTTCAAAGAAAGCTGAGCTGAAAGCCAAAAGCTGACAGATACAGTTCCTGAGCTGCCCTGATAGGATGGATCTTGTGGATAGAGAGATCCCAGAGCACTTGAGGGACTGGGAGAATTGATGTTGGGCAATGGGAGCACTTCCCCAAGAGGGAGGGAGGGTGTGTGGGTGGCACCAGGGCAGTGCTGTCTGGGGACATGAGGGCTGTGCCAGCCCACAGCTTCTGGGAGGGACTGGGAGCTGTGGGACACCAGATCTGCCTCAAGTCTGCTGGGGGAATGATTAACCACGGCAGGACTCCATCCTGTGGATAGCCAGCTCCAAATGGAAGCCTTCTGCAGATGGCCAGACTTGCTAAACAGCGCAGGAACCACAAGCGGGGAAGGAGGTTCTGGTGCCTGGTGCTTGTTGAGCTCAGTGTGCATTGCAGGGCAGCGGTTTTGTCTGCCTTGGCAAAGGCAGCAGCAGGATCTGTGTGAGTATTCAGCAGTCCCTGGTGGCCAGGCCTCCATTTGCCAGCCCTGTTCCTGCTGTGAATCCAGGGCTACCCTAAATCCCTGCAGACTTGAGGGATTAGGGGGCAGGTCCTGGAGGAGCAAGCGAGGCAGGGATCAGTTCCCCTTTCAGCAGTTCATTGCCTGCGATGGCTTCCTCTGCAGAGGGGTTATTTCCTTCCTGCAGGGTGTGCAGGACAGTGAAAATCTGAGCCATTGCACATTAAATTTAGTCATCTGGGGACATGTGGAGCAGGTGATGAATCAGTTGGATCTCGGGGTGTGATCTGCCAGCGGAGAGCCGCGGTCCCCAAAAGCCACGGAGAGCCTGTGTGTTTTAGCAGATTGCAATTTAATTGGCCTGGGAGAGAGTTTGAGCTGTTTTTGTGGCTGGAGAATTGCTGGTTTATGTTGTGATCCCTTAACAAAACAGCTCTGCCATCAGGCTTTGTGTCTGAGCAGCACAAAAGGCTGTGCTGGGAGCAGAGTGGTGTCTGTGCGTGCCTGGTGTGTCCATCTGCGCTGGCTGAGGGAGAGCTGGAATTTGGAAGTGCTTTGAATTGTGTGGGGGGAGCAGGTGGCTTTTCATCGCAGGGAATTGTTTATTCCGGTGCAGATTGGGGCAGGGTTTTGTTGCTGTTTGTTGTTCCAAGGAAAGGGAGAGGAACAGAGGGGTAGAAAGGGTGGAACTGGTTGAACTGGAATTCCCAGGTCAGTGCTTGGCCTTGGGTTATGATCAGCAAGGTCCTGCTCATTTCAAAACCTGGGGCTGGCAAATCCTGGTGCCTTGGGATCTGTTGGTGCTCCAGGTGTTCAGATGCTTCAGGTTGTTCATAAGTGTAATGAAAGAGTTTAAGAATAGTTTTGTAGCAGAGATCTCAAATAATTTTATAAATAAGAGTAAAAAATCCTGCTTTGTCACAGGGTTTTTGTTCTCAGAGGATATATAGGATAGACACTGGTGGCTTGGTGATTGGACTCAGCATGGAGAGATGAGGGTGGCACCTTCCCTGTGGTGTTGGCTGTGGGAAGAGGAACAGAGGAGTGGGCAGGATCTGATGGTTCCAGCCTGTTTGGTGCTGGGAAGCATCACTTGATGCCTTCCTTCCCCTTCCCTGCAAGGACAGGCTGTTGGAGGCCTGGTTGGGGCTGCAGGTGTGTAAACACCCCAAAATGCTGAACAGGTCCTGGGTATTCACTGCCTTCCCTTATTCTCCAGCAACTGCTTTGTGGCCCATGTGACAAACAAATTGGGGAACTGAGCTGGATTCAAACCAGCTGCTTCTGCACCAGGCTGGTTTTCACCAGGATCAGCTGCTCCACGAGATCTCCCTGGTGCCAAGAGAGGCAGAGCCTGTGGAACCAACCACAGCTTTAATTACCTTCTGCACAGGGGTATTTTGGGGTTCCAGGGCTGTTCCTGTGGTTGTGTCTCTGTCCCCTCACCTGGTTCCTGCCCCTGAGGCTGCAGCTTGAGCTGTTCCTCCAGTTCCACTTTCAGCTCAGCCTGACCCCAGAGAGCTGTGGGGCTGGAGGGGGCTGTGCTGAGCTCCATGGGCTCAGAGGGGTTTCCATGCTGTTAATTTTTGTGGGAAGCCTGTTCTTTCCACTGGCTCTCACAGATCATAGAATGGCCTGGGCTGGAAGGGATTTTAAAGATCATCTCATTCCCACCCACCTTCCAGCAGACCAGGTTGCTTTTTCCTGTTAAAAAGCTGATTTTTATCCCAAATACACTGCAATATTATATCTTTGTAAGACATGAGGGAAGTTCTGGTTCTTTGTGGTGGGTCCTCTGCTGCAAATAAAGCAATTTGAGACCTCATTAGTTATTTCTGCAGTAAAAGCTACTCAGAGCTTGACTCTGCAGCAGGATTGTTAATACCAGACCTAACCCAAGGCTGGAAGGAAGCCATAGTGATGGGGAGGGCAGTTAAAACAAGTATTTCCATTCCTGTTGGCTGCTGAAACTGGGATGGAAGTAGGATTGTGTTATGGCTGAGTGGTCTGAGCTTCCTGATCCATGGGCTGCCTTTCCCTGGAGCTCCCTGACCCATCCAGAGGGACAGGAGAGGCTGCAGAGAGGTGCAGGTACAGGTTCCAGCAAATAAATTTGCAGTTACTTCAGTTCCTGAGAGCTGGCAGAGCTCCTGCAGCTTTCTGCATGTCATTCCTGGCTGTGGGGATGGGGAGGATGCAAACCTGTGGGCTGGAGTCCCTCTGAAAGCTGCTGTAAGTTTGTGTTGGGTGCTGTGTGGGTGTTTCACAGCTCCTGTGCTCCAGGGAAGCTGTTGTGTATCTAAACACTGATTATTTCATTTTTTTTTTTTGTGGGCACCTCTTTGTGAATTGAAGTGTTCCTTGGATTAAGTCATTTAGGAAATCTCTATTTATAGGCAAACCTCAAAGCTGGCTGATAAACACCTTCTGTGGCCTTCCAATGAGTGACATCATCCACCCAACTTGGAGCTGTGGCAGAGGGGAAGGATGCCTCCCAATCCTGGCAGCATTCATTGACTGAGCAAAGCTGGACTGGATCGAGCTTCAGTTCCTTTCTACAGCAAAACTCTTTCTCAGCACCACTTTTGTTGCAGACCCAAGTTTATCTTTACTAAACCTGTTGCTGTAGGTCGGGTTCATCTGCCCAAACACTTCCTCTGACCATTGTCCAACGAGGCTGTGCAGGTTTCCAACACCTGGGGCTCACCCACACCTACATTTGGAGCCTTAAAACCCTTGCAAAGCATTTTTTGTTCCGTTTTTATGGCCCAGTGTTAACGTTTTTCCTTAATATGCCTTTTCCATGTCACGTTTTGCAAGTGGTGCCATTCTCCTTCAGTTTTGCTCCTTTTCATCTACTTTGCTGCTCTGATGCAGTTCACTCCCTTCCCAGAAACCTGGTTCAGGATTTGCTGGGAGTGCTGGTGTAGGTGGAGGGAGTGGGGGTACGTTTGTAACCGTTCCTGGTGCTGGCACCGCTCGGAAGGTCCTGTTTGCTGAGCAAACCAGCAGTTCCTGGCTGGCTGATAACTGTGCTGGGGAGTCACAAAATGAACCTGCTCTGATGTCCAAGGACACAGCAGCTGAACAGAGCAGAAAGGCTGCTGGAGAGAAGTCACCAGAAAGTCATAGCTCAGGGTTCAAGCTGATTATTTTTTCGAGGATTTTTTTTTCCCCTCACTGGATTTTAAGGCTCTTTCTCGTGCTGGACTTGTGTTATACCACCTTTGTGAGGTGTATATAATTGCTGATAGCTTTGAGATGGATTGATTCAAGGGGATCTGACAACCCCCCCCAGGTGTGCTGGTTCCTGAGCAGGGCTGGGATTTACCTGTCCAAGGCACGTCTGGTGGAGGATCCTCTGCTTGTGAACCAGGTTTTCACTGTGCCAGGTGTGCACAGCCCAGCTCCAGTGACCTTCCAGTTAATACAGCCCATCCCAAGGCATTTCCTCAGCTTCTGTGCCTTGGGAATGTTTGAGACTCTTGGTATCTCCTCCTTCCACATCCTCTCTGCTGTTGCTGTTGCGGTTGCAGTGATTCCCTTGGTTTGATTTGCACAGTTTTCCCTGGTTGCCTCCCTGGCCCAGGTCAGCTCATCTGCCTGCAGGCCACGAGGAGAGATTTGCCACTTCAGCTGGGTGTTTTTTTTAGCCATTGTTACTGTGAAAGGTCCTTTTGTGGCTGGAAAGAAGCCGTGATAGTTTTGCTGAGCTCTTAATGCAGCTAAACGTGTTGGCTGGGAAATGTCATCTCTAATGGAGAGTGAGAGACTGTGAGAGCTGAAACGTTCCTGCTCTTGGCAGAGTTCCAGGGGATCACTGCCTTTAAGATTATGCCATTTAAACTCTAATTCGAGATTATTTGGAGGAGTTGATCAGACCAAAGCCTCCCACAGATCTGAAAGGTGAGCGGCCATGTGCTGAGCAACCTGGACTAGTGGAAGGTGTCCCTGCCCGGGGCAGCAGGTTGGAATTGGCTGATCTTTAAAGTCCCTTCCAACCCAAACCATTCCACAGTTCTGTGTGAATGGAGCCCTAACCCTTGGGAGAGCACTGGGAAAGGCACAGCTTTCCCCTGAGATTAACATCAACTCAGGGCCCCTTAGCTCAGATGGCTGCACATCCTCAGGCAAACACCTTTGCTGCTCCATAAACTTTGTGCACAGCCATGAGAAGTACAAGTTATTTTTGCCCTTTTTTTTTTTTCCAAGGAAATGTTCTTGTTCAGGGACTTTATGGCCTTATTTTCACAGTGGGATGCCTCAATGCCTGCACTTTGTTACAAAGACTTTGCCAGATCAGTAGTGGGAATTAATTTCTCCTTTTTCCCAGTTATGGCCAGGGCACCTTTTTATTAAAGCTGGAGCTTTAAGAGTAATAAGTTGCCTGGGGAGGGTTCCTTTAAGGAGATTTGATACCTTAATTAGAAGTAATTAGAAATTACGCTGGTGAGACTGGGAAGGAAAAAATAAGGCTACAGCTGATTTACAAACTACCTGAACTGCTTGGAAAAATCTGCTTCAAAAGGTGAAATTCAAGGCTCCTGTAGATTCAGTGATGTAATTTCCATTCAGAAAGAGCTTTACTTTCAAACAGCTGAGCTGTGCCCAGTTAAAAAGTGTTGACTTTGTATAAAGTTGATAAAGACACCTACACAGCACAGGTTTCCTGTGCCTCACCTTTTCCAAGTGGGAACATTGCAGTGTGGAATTTGATTAGAGGTGCCTGGTTAGTGCTGGAATGTTGCAGTGGGGAAAGTGGGGGGTTTAATCACATTTCACACCCCCTGTGGTCCGTGTGTCTCAGGGAAGCAGTTGGGCAAGGTCCTTTTGGGAAGATCCATGTGGCAGGACTGCAAATTGAGCTCCACTGCTGCTGGAGGTTTGGGAGTTCAGGTGAGCTTTCTAAGGAATTCCTTTTGGTGGTTAAGCTCATCCCTGTCGCTTCTTAAAAAGAAAACACTTTTCAAGCTGGCTCTGCAGCAGCTGAGGCCAAAAGTGGCCTCATTTTGGGGAGGAAATGGTGGTTGCAGATGAAGTCGTGTGTGGAGTCATAATTGCAGGGCCATGACCACAGCACTGCTTCGTTTTCATTGAAAGTCTGACGAAAATGGAAACCACAAAACGAAGGCAAAGGTGGTTTGAATTCTACCCCAGAAGCCAGAGGGAAATAAAGAGCCCTGTTATTTTGTGCCTTTGGGGTGTGTGTCACAGACACAGGTTATGTGTAGCCCAGATATGTGCAACCCCCAGTCCTCAGCTGCTCCTGTAAGGGTGGGTCTGGGATGGAGGTTTTTGTTTGGATGCATCCAAACCAACTTGTTCGGATCCTTCCTGGCTGACAGGAATAAGCAGAGGGCTGAGCTTATGTTTTTAAGGTTAAAATCAGAGAATCCCAGAATGGTTTGGTTTGGAAGGGACCTTAAAGATGATCTCATTCCACCCCCTGCCATGGGCAGGGACACTTCCCACTAGCCCAGGTTGCTCCAACCTGGCCTTGGGCACTTCCAGGGATGGGGCAGCCACAGCTTCTCTGGGCAACCTG